>JH153354.1:576860-601886 GCA_000226015.1 Mnemiopsis leidyi
AGGAGTTGTCCAAGCAGAAGGTGATGAGGGTGCCAAGGGTTGTCGAATTGAGGTTGGAGGGGAGGAGTCCAGGATTCTGCTCGAAGGAAGTGATGGCAGTTTGGTGGCAAGGCGCATGTCGCAAGAAGTGTAGAGGGCTTGGACATCAAGGGAGCAGTGGTAGGGGAAGGAGGGGTCGAGGGAAGATTCCAGTCGTTGCTTGAAGTCAGAGGAGTCTTTGAGGCGTAGAGGGTTCTGAGCCAGGGGTTTGAGGTAAGTGGCGAGGACCTGAAGTACCTCTGCCCCAACTATTGATGAATATCAATAAAGTGTCCATAAGGGTAAAGTTCCATATGCAGATTTATACAATTTTTTGAAGTTTGAACAAGGCTCATACATGTTATTAGACAGCAGGCTTGCGCGCTCTTTCAGAGAAAATCTCAGACTATATCTTCGACTGACTGCGAATGATTTTTTATAATACCAAGTAGCTTTAGGCAGCTGACCTGATTTGTGGGGTATTTGAGGTCAGTGCATGTCAGCATGATCCTAGAACGGATATTCCTGGAATACACGTTAAGCAGCTGCATCTATAATGATTGGTCGTTGGTTAAATTCATAGCGCAAATCTTTGAGATAAGGGGCAGATGTATAAATTTTCTGGTACAAAATTAACAATTAACGAACATGATCTATGATTGTTTGTGGCTGGTGATTATTCATCATATCCCTAATTTACATCCCTAATCACATCCCTAATTTACAAATAGGAGAGAGGCTATGCATGCCTAGCCTCTCTCCTATTTGTGAGGAACCACAATAACTTTACGATCCCAGACATGGAAATTGTTTCTCGAATTTTCAGAATTTGTTGGCAAATAATGATTGTACTTTTGTCGTTGTTCGGCAACACATTCGTACTTTTTGCTTCAAAACATGGAAAAGCTGTAAAACTGGACAGAGTATCGATAGTTCTTTTAGAAAATTTGGCTGTTGCCGACATCGGACACGCTCTAATTGGTATCATACCAGCTTCACTTTGGATTTTTATATTGAATCCAGGGTCAGATTATTCAGCTTACACAACCACATTCCTATTCAAAATAGTGTGGATTCCTTCGCTTATTTTCATGTCAGCAGGCATCTTGCTCGTCCCATTTCTGAACTGTTGTAAGTTGTGCAGCTTGTTGTTTCCGCTTAGAGCTAGAACATGGAGATACAGAGCCGGTTATAAAATTGCAGCAATAGTCTGGATTTCTGTGACTTTAGTAAGTTTTGGAAATGGAAGTTGGCTTTTTTATGGGGGTTCCATGCAAAACCATATATTTGTCAACTGTGGTAGCAGCAGCACTTGTGTTATACTTGTGGTGGTACTGACATCTACATTCGGACTTCTACTTAAAGTTCATAAAACTCGGGGATTGAGAAAGCAAGGAGTTTTTTCTATCATTCTGGTTTCATCAGTGTTCTTCGTTTGCTACACTCCCTCAGTTATCTCAAATATTCTAGAAGCCATCAATGGGAGTATGGCTAACTACAAAGACAAGTCAAGAATGATCACCGCTCACATTTTCTACATCAGCTGCTTTTCAAATCCCCTGATATACTATCTAACACTTAACAGTTTCAAGAAATATGCCGATGATTTATGTCGAAAGTACTTGAAGTGTTTTGCATGCAATACGTCAATAGAACCAATTGATGGGAACTAGCACACTTCTTAACCGCTAATCAATTTAAATTGTCAAAATCCATTCTGACATAAAACATTTGACACAAACAATTGGACGTGTTGATGTATATTGTGGTACATAAAATGTCCACGAGGGTGAAAGGACAAAATTTGCTGAGACAACACGCTTGCGAATGCGATTGTAATGTGAAAAATCACTGACTCAAAGGTGTTAATATTCTGTAAGATGCTATACTCCTATAGATAATTCATCAAGGCTCCTTCTCACTTTGCCGTCAATCACGTTACCCGATCATTCGACAGAAGAAGGTTGCATAGGCCAATGCCCATGGCGCACTTGTTTAGGATTGGCGGAATAAACTCCCTCACTTGAACTTCCTGAAAAGCAGAAAGAAGTTCGGGGTGGATGCCACGATAACACCTATCACCGTGCAATGATAAAAGAATGCATCTTACCCCTTCAGGACATCAATAATTGGAAAACTATAACAATGCATCATGTCAGTTAAATACGCACCGACTTTTTCGGACGGTTGACTAAGTAGCAATATCAAGTTTTTGGGACATTGGGGTCGGAATTAGATCGTGCTATGTATAGCAATATCAAGTCGTTGGGTCCAGAATAAGATCGTGCTTTCCTTAAACGAAATATCAGCCACATTTCTGTTATTTCTTTTCTACTTTTTTTTCCTGAGAGACGAACAGCTTTGAATTATCTCTTCGCTAGATGTCCAATAAATATAAAGTACTTTCAGCTGCTGACCTGAGTGTCAGGTGTTGGAGCTGGGGCCTGGGCATGTGACAAAGATAACGGATGTTCCTGGAACTTCACGTAAAGCATCTGTATTATTTACCGCGTGATGCTATTATACCGGTTGGGTAAAACGTGGTATTTGCACATTGTTGTCGTATTACATCACCCTTTTTCGTATTACATCACACTTATGGCCGTATTACATCACCCTTTTTCGTATTACATCACCCTTTTTCGTATTACATCACCGTATTACATCACCCTTTTCGTATTACATCACCGCGTATTACCTCACACTTTCTGCAAATTAGTGACACGAGAGAACGTCCTTTTTTCTGTTATTACTAGCAACTACCCGCACTGCCTGCTAATTTTACTTCCTAGATAATATCGTTACATGACTCTGAGGCCTGCTCCAAATTAGTGATACGAGAGAACGTCCTTTTTTCTTGTTATCATTAGCAACTGCCCGCACTATCTGTAAATTTTACTTGGTAAATAATATCGTTACATAACTCATAAGTGCAAAGTAACAACATGTTTTCAACTCGGGCTCCGCCCTCGTTAAAAACATATCATTATTCAACTCAGCCTTCGGCTTCGATGAATAATGAGATTTACGCCACTCGCTACGCTCGAGGCGTAAATCATGTTACTTCACACTTAGTCGTTATGTAACTTCATATTCTTTAATTGGCAAACACGTGCAAAAATTTATAACGCGAATCCTGGGGATGATTGAGAGCTGTTTTAATTTTCTTGCTAGGAATTATTTATTCATCAAATCCCTAATTTACTTCTCTAGCCTCTCTCCTATTGGTAAGGAATTTTGCTTAATCTAAAAGTGCAACTCTGAATTATTTTCTAGTCCTTTCTCAAAACAATTGATCATAAAAAGAACCCCATTTATCTAAAACAAGCGACGTAAAAAGCAGGCAATCGCCGTCATGGCAGTTGTTTCTCGAATTATCCTGACTGGTTGGAAGATAATATCTGTACTTTTGTCGGTGCTCGGCAACACATTCGTGCTTTTTGCTTCAAAACATGGAAAAGCTATCAGGCTGGACAGAGTATCAATAGTTTTGTTAGAAAATTTGGCTGTTGCTGACATTGGAACCTCTCTATTTGGTATCTTACCAGCTTTACTTAAGATTTTTATATTGGACCCAGGGTCAGATTATTCAGCTTACACAAACTTATTGCTATTTCAAATAATGTGGATTCCTTCGCTTATTTTCATGTCAGCAGGCATCTTGCTCGTCCCATTTCTGAACTGTTGTAAGTTGTTCAGCTTGCTGTTTCCGCTTAGAGCTAGAACATGGAGATACAGAGATGGTTATAAAATTGCAGCAATAGTCTGGATCTTTCTTACTTTTACAAATTGTGTAAGTTTGTTAGCTGTAAAGAGTTCCGATCATACCATATATCTGATAACAGCGGCAGCAGGAACCTCATTATTACTTTTGGTGGTACTAATATCTACATTCGGACTTCTACTGAAAGTTCATAAAGCTCGGGGATTGAAAAAGCAGGGAGTCTTTTCTATCAGTCTGGTTTCATCAGTGTTTTTTATCTGCTACACTCCCATGTTTATTTCTCATGTACTACAAGCCATCAATAGGACAGGCATGGGGCATCTAGATATATCAAGAATCATCGTGTCTAACATATATTACATCAGCTGCTTTTCAAATCCACTGATATACTATCTAACACTTAACAGTTTCAAGAAATATGTCGATGATATATGTCGAAAGTACCTGACGTGTTTTGCATGCCATACGTCAGCAGAATAATGAGAACAAAAAATGAAAAAAGGGGCCCTCAAGAGCCAACTTTTGCTTAAATAGATCTGTTTTGCTACTTGAAAGGAAAGAAATCTCAGTTGGTAGGTTCCTGCACGTCATGATGAAGCGATAAAGTTAGAGACAACATATGGTCAAGCTTGTGTACTGTGTAAACGCTGATTCTGAACTCAGGCTTTGCCTACACGAGCTTAAATACTGATTATAGTAAGAAATTTAATCAAGCACGATAGTAGGATACTTTTGCCTGATTTTTGCATTGCATCTAACAGGGTAAAATAGTATCGTGCAAACAGTGATCAATATGTGTGAGAGTTTATAATTATGTAGTTGCTGAATTGATTAAATTGAATTTAAATTTAATTATTTACGGAGATCTACTTTGCTTTGTACTTTTACTCATAGTTTGAAAAATCGGATATTAAGAATCAAGAAGTATTTTTCATCCTTCTGGATTTTTTGTATTATAATAGATATAGTCCCGTTTTCATTAATAAATCTTAAAGACTTAATACCAATAAGCTTTTATCAATAAATCTTTTTGAATCAGTCTTCATCAATAAATAAGACTTAATCAATTAGTGTAATTATAAGCATTATAAGCATAATTAGATAATTGTTAGCAATTTCTGTGTAATATTGTCTCATTTTGAGGAAGAGGACAAAGGAAGACATAAGAGCACACAGACTTTATAGGGACGACTTGAGAGGGACGACTTAATTCAAATATACTTCAATTTAATTGTGATCATGGATCACCAGTAGTTGAATAATTGGTCCATTATTTATTAGCCGCATGGTAACTGTTTAAATTTGAGCCGAGAAGAACTATTTAAATTTAAACAGCATGGATCACCACTATAATTATATATAAAACCTCAATTGGTAATGATTTGATGATTGAAAACCAAGATTATAGTATAGTTCACAGTTGTCAATTATCGGCAAAAATAAGTGATTGTGATTTGTTACAGCTATTTTCCCTTAAATATTCATATATGATTTTTAGATAGAGATAGATTATAATGAAAATTATTTGATTTAAATTCAAGTTATTTCATTTAATGTGATTTCTTCTAAAATAAAAAAGTACCTTACCAGACTTGAATTAAACGAAATGGTAATGTCATTCTAAAAATTAATCATTGATTTTAATTTCATTGAATAAATTTTATTTGACTGATGTACAAACTCCTAAATCTGATCCTATAGATGGATTCTATTGATATTCGATTTTAGCAACTTTCTCTTATTGCAACACGTTCCATTCTCGGAGACGCTTCTCTTTCACGAATTTCAAAGTGTAAACACCTTAGAATATAAAATAAAAGATGTGCCTTAGGAATCTATGTTGGCACGTCTGGACATCATGAACGTATAAATTGACACGTTTACATAGAACTGTGAAGATTATTGATCAACTTGAATTACCATTATGGGGTCACATCACTTAAACGGCTACAAAAATAATAATCTTAGGAAATTTATCACACTAAGATTAAGATATTCGTCAATTTAAACATCTAGGACAACGGAATAATTCCATTAGCATACAGCAGTTATAATCTTATAAGGCGTTATCGAAATTACAAATCGAAATTACAAATACCTTAACATTATTATGAGATGCACAGAGGATGAAATAATTTTCCATACAATTACAAACTTTTTGAAAGAAATATTTCGTCGTAACAGCGAGGTTTTGGACTTGGAGGACAGGAACCGATTCATTTGATTTTTGGCTAAACTTGAAAAATCCCTTCACATGTGACTGGAACTGTCTGGAACGACATTCATCAAGTTACCAAATTTTACAGTTACATAACCGATTGAGATCGGGGAGCCTTTATAAAGTGTTATTTCAAAGAATGTTCTAGAGACAAAATTAGGCAGGCGGAAAATCCGGCCATTCAATCTGGTTTGAATGACCGATATGAATATGCTAAGTTTGTTAGTTTTGAAATTATGTTTTCTCAGCTTCTTTTTCAATCGAGTTTCTACTAATGAAATGACTTAACTAACATAACAAATGTGTTCGTAATTGCTTAATCACAATTTTAAACTTAAATTGCCTAAAATTTTATTTCTAAAGGAAAAGGCAAGCTTGACGTCGCAATTCGCATGCTTTGTAGAAACTAGTAAACTAGTTTGTAGAAATGAGTTCACATATTTTCTGGTATTTCGGACAACGGGATTTGTCCGTTGTTTTATATTGATTTAGTAAGACTTCAAAGTAACCTAAAAGTGCAGTGCCTGTAACTTTTATCCTGCAAGATCCAAATAAATACATTATATAGCGCTCAGTGCACAGCACAGGACCGTTGTTTCGCTTTCCTAATTTGTATAATCTCGAATCGTTTGATTGTCATAAAGTGATATAAGCTCGACATATCACTGCACAGAACAGCAGTATCTCGTGCAAGTTATACAACAAGATATGGATATCGGACCGCTATCCATGCACAAGCACGAGGAGGGTACAGACGAGACGGCTGCCTGGCCCAAGTCTCTCTCTATGGTGTCATCTGATGAGTCAGGTAGGATTATAGTGGGAATGTGGGATCACTGCAGTTTTGTTTGTTTTTTTTCAGTACATTAGTAAATTAATATATCTGTCTCCTTCATTTTATATATCTGTCTCCTTCATTTTATAAATCTGTCTCCTTCATTTTATATATACATATATGTATATCTCCTTCATTTTATATATATGTCTCCTTCATTCCATATATCTGTCTCCTTCATTTCATATATACATATATGTATATCTCCTTCATTTCATATATCTGTCTCCTTCATTTCATATATCTGTCTCCTTCATTATATGTATCTGTCTCCTTCATTTGATATATCTGTCTCTTTCATTTGATATATCTATCTCCTTCATATTGAGGGACTGAAAATGAAAGAGACAGAAAATGAAGAAGACTGAAAATAAAGAAGACAAAAAAAGGAAGACAGAAAATGAAGAAGGCTGTGATTACAAGTTTTCAGTTATTTACTCCCTCACCGCGTTTTGATGTTCACATTGTGCTGGATTCTTCATTCATATAAATCATAAGTTTGCACTTAATAAGAAACTTGTCTGCAGTTTTAATAAGAAAACACGGGTGCAGCAAGACTGGCTGCCTCTTCCCATTACAAATACTTGATTAAGGTCTATCCGCAAGGCTAGAATATGAAGTAAAAAATAATAAGATAACGCTCCTGAAAATTGCCATAACCCACACTCACAGGGAGAGTATGAAGTAAATAATTAGATTAGCATTAAGCGTGCGTTAATTCTTTTACAGACTATTGTAAGTCTTATCTTCATTAACACAGAACATTATTCATTTATTCATTATGCCTATCCGTGCGGTGTGCATATTTTTGTAAAATTCAAGATTTTTGTACACGAAAATTAACAATTAACAGCATCTAGGAGACAAGACGGTTGGACGGCGCTTTCAAGATTTCAAGACACCCACAGATTTCAAAAAGCCTACAGCAATCTGAATAGAAAAAATCTTGACAAAAACGGCGATCTGTGTCGTCTAATCGGATCCATCAAAATTTCAAAAGTCCACCAGAGTCCGCTGAGGACGAATTAATATATGTAGCCAGTAGCAGTATCATGAATGGTTCTTGTCATTTTTGCTTCTATCTGAAGAAATTCAGGCCAATTTCTCAATTTTAGGCAGTCATGGAATCTAGACTTCTCGTTCAAATGAATATGGTAAATCTCGATCGCTAATAAACTTTTTATTTGTATTATTGGATTTACATCGCCACTCTCTGTACGTCAAGGAACCCCACATGACTCCTCTCAATCTCGGAGTGATTAAATTATTTAGGATTTTGATAAGTTTGAAGGCTATAATTTACCAGCAAGGTCACGTGGGTCGTGGTAACCACATGGTAACCACGTGTTAGCCACGTGTTAGCCATGTGGTTACCATGTGGTTACCATGTGGGTTTGAGTGTCACTTCTTGTAACTAAGTTAAAACATGTGAGCTGAAATAACATGGTACAGCCCGGTGAGTTCATTTCAAATTCCATATGTCGGATTTTAAAGGTGGCCAAACACTCCGAAATGGTGAAAGAAATGAACAAATGATCTCTGATTAAGATGGGTATTAACATACGGTCGCAAGAAAGTACGGTAAATCTAGCATCAAACTGTCTGCAGTACTGCATTGAGTGTGTTAGCGATCATGTTCAGTATATTAGGCTCTATTTCAGTCCAACAGTTGTCTCTATGTTTCACGCTCTTCACTTCAATTAGATATCACATGGGCTCTCTGAGCCCGGTATTTGCAATCACAGGATGAAATTAGAGCACAATAATGCAATGAAAATTACGAAAATTTTCCGTTTGAAACTTAAAAACCAGATTTGCCGCACCAGCCTCGGAATCGTAATCAAATCGTTCATAGCTTTATAGAAACCACCATCAAAACTTCATTAATGTCGTAGGTATCGAAGTTGATTTAAATTTGTTAACAATGTAGTAACTGGATCGAATTACGAATTTCTACTATACTTGTCCAAAAACCACAACAGATTTTCTTCGAAAATTATCGCGACAGTCCTTAAAAAGTTATCGGGACCCAAGGCGTTATTATTGCTTAGTTATCGGTAGACACGTTATCTGTAATCGTATTTGAAGCAACACCCAAAAATTTGTCATAATTTTCGTAAATATTATTTCATTCATATTGATTTTTACGATTTATGTGCCCTGTTACGGTAATGAGGGGAGTACTTGATTAAGCAAGTCTGACGCAGTTTTTAACCTTAAGTGCGTCATCAAAGTATAATTGCTATAAGTAATGGTAAAATCGTGCCTCATACCACCCAGTAGCCAACTGAGTCTAGGTCTAATTTAATTGTTCAATTTTATCTAGCAGATAACAAAAATTTAGTGGAACCTGGTTACCGCAAGATCCAGGTATCATCGCGCCGTTATATCAGAGTCAGTTTCAGATTGGCTCTAAATTTCAATTGTTGACAATTGGGGATGGACCCGATCTTTATTCGAAATGAATCGTTAACATGAAATGAATCGTTAACATTAACTGTTACAGTTGACGCCCCCTTTAGTACATTTATCGCTAAAGCTTTTTAAATTGACACTTCTTATATTTTTAAAAACAGAAGTTTTCTCGGCTTAAATTTCATTGATGTTTGACATTTCTTTATTTTGTTAATGCACCGCCTTATGCCTTTTAATATTAAAACTTATTCTAAATTTTCACAGACTGCAGCTTTTAAGTTCAATTTTCATGTCTAATTGTCTCACACTGTCAAACTATGCAGTGACAGTAATCACTTTGTAATACCTGTGTGAAGTCTGTTGAACATAATTTTTATTGCATAGCTGCGTGGTAACGATAAACTTTAATTTCATGTTATTTTACTTTGTTTATAGTTTAGTAAAGAATGTCTTTTAGTTAATTTCAGTTTGTTATGTCGGGAAAGTTTTTTTGTTTAACTTAGAAAGGTTTACGTGTAGAAAGGTTTACGTGTAGAAAGGTTTACGTGTAGTCAATTTCGTGTTGCTTTAGTAAGAGGCAAACAGCTGTCAATTCCTCCAGGACGGGACAAAATGGCGAAAAGCAAAGAATCAGTAGACATTGAGATAAGGAAAGGGTCGCTGGTAGATACCGGGGACAAAGAAGAACCGAAAGAAGAGGAAGAAGCATGGGGAAACAAGACTCAGTTCATCCTAGCTTGTATCGGTCTGGCAGTAGGACTAGGCAACGTCTGGAGGTTTCCTTATCTGCTACAGAAAAACGGAGGAGGTCTGTAGGAAATATCGGATTCGTAAATTTAACACATTGCCCAGTCCAATCTATAAAGTCTGAAGCTACTTAAATTAAACTCAGTTAACACACTGTTCAGTCCAATCTATAAAGTCTGAAGCTACTTCAATTAAACTCAGTTAACACATTGCCCAATCCAATCTTTTGAAGTCTGAAGATAAAAAAGTAAACTCAGCTAACACACTGTCCAGGGGCTTTCCTGATACCCTACTTTCTGATGCTGTTAATAGAAGGTCTGCCAATGATGTACGTGGAGATGGCGATAGGGCAGTATTTCAGGGGAGGCAGCATTGTATCGTGGGAGAAGATACATCCCAGTCTCAAGGGAGTGGGTAAGTACAATAACCACCACACTTGTTGGCTGATAACTTCATCGTCGTCATGCGGGACAGTATTGAGTGGACCCCCACCTCCCTGCTCCCTTCTCCCTGCTCCCTGCTCTCTGCTCCCTGCTCTCTGCTCCCTGCTCCCTGCTCCCTTCTCCCTTCTCCCTGCTCTCTGCTCCCTGCTCTCTGCTCCCTGCTCCCTGCTCCCTGCTCCCTGCTCCCTGCTCCCTGCTCCCTGCTCCCTGCTCCCTGCTCCCTGCTCCCTGCTCCCTTCTTCTTGATTAAACGGGCTTATAAACTTGACATTCTAAAGATGTACTTCTTCAGGGATGTGTTGTGTGGCGATCTCCTCCTTTTTGTGCATCTATTACGTCATGGTTATAGCCTGGATTATCAACTACTTGTGGGTGTCCTTACGACCGTAAGTTGTTAAGAATGCCGATCCTTTTGTCTTCATGAAACTTCACGTACATTCAAAATTAAAACATCGTAAATGTAATATTGTGCTGTATATTTAGGAGTTGTGTTTTTCCCGTCAATAACTTTTAAAAAAAGGTGGTATTAGAGTATTAGAAACATGTTAACAGGGGACGTTTCGAGCGTGGTGTGTAACGCTATCACGCGTGGTGTGTAACGCTATCACGCTAAGTGTGTAACGCTATCACGCGTGGTGTGTAACGCTATCACGCGTGGTGTGTAACGCTATCACGCGTGGTGTGTATCGCTATCACACGTGGTGTGTAACGCTATCACGCTAAGTGTGTGACGCTATCACGCGTGGTGTGCAACGCTATCACGCGTGACGGTTAACGCTTCTGTACCTTATTTCCAGAGTGCCGCCCTATGCAGGATGTGACTACACAGAAGACGTGTGTTGCACACACGACAAGACATTGTACTACTGGTACACTGTCGTACTCCAGGTTCGTTACACTTGTTGCTTTTCTGAACTTGAGGAGTAAGTGTGCGCAGTGCATGATTGAAAGGAGACTGAACAATGTTTCGTAATAACATTTAGTTATTGTTTCAGTGCAGTATGACACACTAATTTATAAAACTAATTAGTTAGATTTAACTAAGAAAATATCAATATGGAATGGATAACATTTCGGTCAGATAATATGAATGAAGATACGAAACAAAGCCTAAAGAATCTACTCCTTAATCATAAGTTCATAGCCAAACTTTAACTACAGGCGATTTGCTCCCACTCAAAATCTTAGCTGAATATTCACCTCAGTAAAATCAAGATTCGACAAGAAATTCCTCCCAAAATCGTCAATCAGTAAATCGAACTCAAATGTGTCGTTTTCTTCATCAGTAGACAAAGTGCTAGTGGTAGGTTGAGGAGTGGGTCTTCCAGCTAAGTCCATATCATCACTGAGTTCTCCTTCTAAGTTCATCTGTTTTACATCCACCTCCTGTAAATCGCTCCGTGTTTCTGGTCCTGTAGTTGTCTCAGAGTCAGAGACACTATCGTCCTTCGGTAGATCAGTTGGTTTCATGTGAACGATGTTCATTGCTGTCGGTCCGGCACTTCTGTTATCAAGCTTTTCATTTAGTGCAGCTGACATATTTACCAACTCCATCATTGTCATAGAGCTGTTTTTCAATAGTAATATTTCCTCTACATCAGCAGTAAAGCCTGCAAAAAAGTCAAACATATTATCAACTATATAAAAAATGAGATACTCATAAATACTTCTATGTTTCTTTATTTCTTCTAGCTTCAAATCTTCCAACTCCTCCCGCTTTGCTGTAGACTGCAACTGTAAGGAAAACTCCTTCTCCAACTCTACCAAGTACTCTTCCGACCGAAAGTAGTCCTCGAAAAGTTCATCCATCATGCCCTCAGCAATCTCCGCAGCCACCGAGTCTAGGTTGAGGTTGATAAATTCCTCCTCCATTATGTCAGACGCACCCAATGCTTCAAAACCTAAACAAAACGAATTAGAAGTTTTGTTTAGAAATACGCCCTCCTCAGTTATCACACTCATACAGTTTGAGATAAGGGACCTTTCCTGGAAGTAACACTCATCGTGACGCTCCTCTTTAGTTGTCAGCACTTTTCGTTCTCTCAGGTGATGAGACGTTTCCATGACATCCACCTCGAAACGGCCGCCCGCGTATGCAATAGCTTGACCGCGCTCAAAAATTTTCAGACATTTTTGACATCTTTCAGGTTCAGCAGTACAGTTTGTTGCAGGTAGTTTTTCATATTTGCCAACGAAAGCATGTTCAATGTAGACCTCAATGGAACTATTTAAAAAAACTAATGTCCATGAGCAAGGAGACTCAACTGAAGAAATGCACGATGGAAACTGGTCCAGATTTGCACGCTGAACCACTCTTAAAGATCCACATTTCTGCAGGAATAAATCAAGTGATCCGTTTGTGTGAATCCGCAAATAAAGCTTCTTACTATTCATTGACACCATGTTGTAATTGTATTCGAAGCCGATAATCAGGGTGTGTTCCAACTTGTACTTTGGATTTGACAACTCTAGCGGAGCCCTTGGAGTCTCCCCGTCCACTGCATTAGAGTTATTCTTAAAGTAAATATTAGCGATCGAATCGGCAAACTTTATATCGGGAGACCTCATCGAGATCATAGGGTAGCCACTTGGATTACCTACAATCTCTATTTCTGACACAGTCAAGTTAATAGGATTGTACCGTTTCTTGAACCTATCAATTTGAAGAAAAACTCTAGAAGCAATCTGGCCCCCGCAAGAGCTTGTGAGTTGGGTAAAATTTGCGCCACTCCTTACTGGTTCGCAAGTTGTCTTCAAATCGAACCACTCCAAAGATATGAGCAGCTGTTCCGACAGCTTTAGAAGGTCCACTTCTCCGAGCAGATTACTGACCTGAACTCTAACATGCCCTACAAACACCTCCTCGGAAAGGATTATCGCTATCCAGGTCGGAGCTTCGTGAGATCCTAAAATGGAACTGATCGTCCGAGTATCCTCGTCTATAAGGTTGTGTGCGGGAAACACATGGTTTTCCCAGTCAAAGCCAAAATTTTTCATGTCTATAGATTCCGGGCAAGGCTGGCCGGTTGTACAGAATTCCCTCAACTGAGAGGTGACAGCAACCCTTGGGAACACCGTGTGATTACCGCCAAGAGGATCTTGGTTAGGGTAGCCCTCGTCTGCTCCCAGAGCAGCCTTTCGTTGATAGATCTGGATAACATCTCCTCTCACGAGTAAATGTTTTCCAGTGGCAAGACTCCATGGCGGTGTAATCGGTCTTTCGGTGACTTGGGGAGAATCTGTTCGTCCAACTGTATCAGCCTGTTCTGTTATACGATCTTCTTTATCGACCTCCTTTTCTTCCGATGTGTCGAATTTGAGATTCCTCGCTCTTCCAGTGAACCCCTCCTCAATTACCACAGGACGATGAAGGATATCTAGGTTCCTTTGGGGAGTCGGATCAAATTTTATTACCTCCAGTTTTACACCAGTCTCCCGTTCCTCTGCAAACGAATACTGAATATCTGCACGAGAGTCGGCGACAAGAGGATGAGAAAATTGCACGAGAACCGAAAAGATCAACGAAAGAATCATGTTTGAGAGAGAAATGAAATGAACTTAAATATCTGAGCACGAAAATCGCCATTAACAAGCTTATAAGTAGGAAATCCCTGAATTCAAATGGATGTTGTCAAGCACAAAATAGACAAACAGCTTCTGATCCAACTCTACCATTTCACTTAACTTTACTTAACGTTCAGGCATCTCCATCAATCGATGACGGTGGTGATGGTCCAGCCTGGCACTTGGTAGTCTTTCTCATTCTCGCCTGGATAGTAACGTATCTCTGTGTCTTTCAAGGAGTGAAGAGCACGGGAAAGGTAATGACTTAATCATATCTATGTATGTCATATATAAGTACTGAGTTACTACCAGTTAGTGTAATTGAATGGCTATGAATGCATGTCAAACATTGGGGGCCACACGAATTATAAATGTCTGATATGAAAATGAAGGGAGAAAAGAAGCAGTGTGGAACGAACTTTCGAGACGACACCTGGCCACAAAAGTCAAAACTCCTCAGAGGGTCTGAACTGTTAACACGCGACAAGACTAAAAACGTCGAATTTTCCTTTCAGGCAGCTTACTTCGCGGCGACGTTCCCATACGTATGTCTGCTGATTCTCTTAATCAGAGGAGTCACTCTACCTGGTGCCGACATCGGTCTGAAAGCTCTTTTCACTCCAAAGGTACCCTTAATCCTCGTTTTTTATATTCATCACTGTAGAGTGCAGAGGTAAGCGGATTGTTCACGTAGATAAATTCGGATAAATCCAAATTGTTTACGTAGGTAAATCCGAATTGCTTACGGTCATGAATCCGGATTGTTTACATGGTTACATCTACAGATACAACTTAATATAAACCATTTTTCGTCTCAGTGGGAAAGACTAGGAGATCCACGAGTTTGGATAGCAGCAGCAACTCAGACCTTCTTTTCGTTAAGTTTGGGTTTTGGGGCCCTGGTGGCCTTCGCTTCCTTCATGCCCTACAAGAACAATGTCACGCACGACGCCATCTTGGTAGCATTGGTCAACTCCTTCACTTCAGTGAGTTTAAAATTTGATTTCACTATTGCTACCATAGTGCCTATTGACTAGATGCAATTACCATAATAATTACAATTGAATATCTAACCATGTTAGATGAAAGTACATAAATATATGGGCCAGGAGCATGGCACGATGGAGAGATCTTAACAATATTCAAGGTGCACAGTTTAACCCCATATTGCAATACATTGTCAGGTCTTAGCAGGATTGTGTATCTACGCAATCCTTGGATTCAGATCCAGTGTAACCGGGGTGTCTATTGATGAGGTGGAAGCAGGAACGGGGATCACGTTTGTTGCTATCACTGAGGCGGTAACACAGATGGACGGGACACCTTTCTTCGCATTTGTTTTCTTCTTCATGCTCTTCAATCTAGGAATCAGCAGTCAGTTTGGTAAGACGTCGTCTACATTCTTTAGATTTATTTTACAACCGAAATACGGGTTACAAAACAAGGCAGGAAAACGCCTTCACGGTAGAAGAATGGAGTTTGGATCTACAATTAATTAACAGCTAAGCCCATGTTTATTGAGAACTGTACGAGTGCGTATGCCGGCCAGCACGATAAAAAGCTGCTATCCCAATATCAAGCTTGTCAAGGAGTCAAGAGATTATAGTATTAGTTTTGTAAGTCCTAGACTTCCAGATCAGGACCAGAAATGTAATTTTCGCAGCTATTTGTGGCCTAGTCCAGTCACTTTAGTATAAATTCTTCTTAAGTACAAATTCTTTAGAACAGGGAAAACATAAGCGAGTAATGACAAAAAAGCCAAATAACTGAAAACAATTCCAAACAATTAAACACTGCTCAGGAACTCTGGCAGGACTGATGACACCTCTATACAACGACTTGAAGCTATTTGGGACGGCCAGAAAGGAGCTATGTGTGGCTGTGCTAGCGATCGTATTCCTGCTTATCGGCCTCATATTTACTCCCGGTAACGGCGAGTATATCTTACAGGTGGGGAGGCGGCGGTGATCTGATATAATATAATAATATACGGTAATACCACTATTGGTAGTGCAATTACCATATTAATACCACGATATAATAATATATATACTATATATATATAATAATATAATAATATATATACAACACACCATAACTTAAGTTAACTTGACTTGCAGACTTGATTAATAGCTGAATCTGATATAGTACACCATTACTTAAGTTAACTTGACTTTACTAATAGCTGAATATAATATACACCATAATATAAGTTAAATTAACTTGATTAATAGCTGAATAATGTCCTACTGAAGCAAACTGAAATTCTCAAATAATGAACACCAGCCTAAGCATAACCGTGGCATGTTATTTTTCGAGAGTACTATTAAGCATAAAATAGTATTGTTTACATCACGGTGCAACTGAAACTAAAATAACGACTTCCGACCGCAGCTATTCAACAATTATCCAGTAACGATGCCTCTATTGGTGGTTGGAATCACAGAGATAATAGCAACAGGATGGATATTCGGGATAGAAAAGTGAGATTTTTCTTAATTTCTTGAAAATCTCTGCATTTATTACGTATTTTGGACGTGATTTTCCCAGGTCAAGGGGAAAGAATCACGATAAAACTACCTGAACCTCCTATGATCCAAACCTAACCCCTTATAGTTTCGACGCCGCGATAAGGGACATGACAGGAGCGCCATGTCCCCTGTACTTCAAGATATGTATCAAGTATATCTCCCCTGCCGTCATGATAGTTCTCCTGGCATGGCTTCTCGTCTACTCCATGATAAACGTGGAAACTTACGGTGCATTTGTTAACTGTAACCCGGTAAGTACTTCTAGTTCTAGTTCTAGACTTTTATTTAGAGTTCTAGGTATGTGTTTGGTTTTATTTAGAGTTCTAGGTATGTGCTTAGTTTTATTTTGAGTTCAAGGTATGTGCTTAGTTTTATTAAATTTAATTTAGTGACTTTTATTTAGAGATCTAGGTATGTGCTTAGTTTTGGGACAACAGAATCTATTTTCTATTTCGATTTGTACTTTCTAATACTGTTAATTCCTCTAAAACACATATCTGGCTTATTCTCAAAATTGGAAGATTCCCAATTACTATCGATCATAAATTCACCATTCAAATGAAAGACACTCAAAAATCAGAAGAAGACATTTACAAAGTACTAATTGTACTTGATGCAGGACGATGCCCTACAGAACAAGACGATTACATTTACGGAGAACAAAGAGCTACCTCAATGGGCTCGTGTAATGGGTGGTCTTATGATTCTCATTTGTGTACTTCCTGTAGCTGTGTACGGAGTCTGGAAACATATGACACTGGACGAGATCAAGCAGGCTATCCGGGGACGGTACGTTGAGTATAAAACTAGTCCACCATTAAAGGTGGATTATAGGATCTTAAAAATTGATTTTGTTTAATTTCTAGGATGGTTGTACAATTGATCTGTCATCTGTATCTATTGATAATGACTGAATATTGTTAGTTTTAAACTATAGCACCAGTACGTTGTTACCTAGAAACAGTACGTTGTTACCTAGAAACTGTACGCGTTGTTACCTAGAAACAGTACGTTGTTACATCGAAACAGTACGTTGTTACCTAGAAACAGTACGTTGTTACCTAGAAACAGTACGTTGTTACCTAGAAAACAGTACGTTGTTACCTAGAAACAGTACGTTGTTACCTAGAAACAGTACGTTGTTACCTAGAAACAGTACATTGTTACCTAGAAACAGTACGTTGTTATTACTTAATACCTAAGTAGCATATTTAACACGTATATAACACGTACACCTACAGACGGGTGTACGAGATCGGAGAAAAACCCAAGTCAACATCTCGAGGAGCGGACGTGAAGGTGAACTACGCGGTACACGACGACGGACAGCAGTACGATACCGTGCAATAGTTACTTTATCTCTAGGGCTAGGATATTATTCAGCTTGTTAGCCGCGAGGGTGACGAACTTTCTATGCATGAAATAAAGGTAGTTGTTGAACGTTAATGCCATCATAGTTAAGTGTTAGAAGTTGTGTTGAAGATGGAAACTATAGAACAGTATCATAGCTCTAACTATAGAACACTATAACAACTCTATAGGATTGGAAAGAAGTTTTTACAGGTTATGAAACCTTTAGTATTTCAAACGGGGTTTGAATGCATGTGTTCAGATGTATTTGATAGGTAAAAATGCAATAGGAAAAAATATTTGTACGGATTTCAATCATTAGTTTTTAGACTAGAAAATTCCGAGTTTTACCAATGTACTTGTACTTTGAGACTTTAAGCTACGATTTTATTTTATTAAGCAAACAAAGGATAAAAGAGACGATTTGTTGAAACGTATATATTAAGATTGAAAGCACTGTTATTGTAACAGGTCACAGTCTAGAGGCTTGACAGGTACCGTTGCCAAGGTTACCATTAAACATGCAAATTATCGAACATATCCGCGCCCAGAACATAAAAGTGTGCTTCAAGTCAATCAGCAATCTGACAGGGTTAGATTTAAGAGCAACACTCAGCAGCAGTGGAAAGGAAAGTGTTTTGGTGAACATTTTAGGTGAGAAGTCACTCGGATGAAAAATCGCACTTGATCACACACATAATCAACACACACACATCAATACATTTACTGAAGAATCGCATGCGGATCACTCCCCAGTAGTATATCAGGATAAAATCAGACCGAGCAGCAGCAGCGGCCCTGAATTAACTCTAAACTAATGAGTTCTCGTGGTCAGTTTTCTGGGGCTGATTGTTGGAGCTGGTGCCGAAGCTGGTGTACAGTTTTGCAATGTTGTCCATCTCGGAGTCGACGCTGCCCTTGTCGAGCCGGGAGTCTAGACTATCGTGGTCGGGTGCGTTGGGGACGATGTTCAGAGCACCGTTGTCGATGTGCTCCTTCATCTGCACCACGACCGTGGGCCACAGGAACAGACAGATAAAGAAATCTGTGGAATAATGTAGTGTGGAACACTTGCTATAGGTTTTTTTTTCTTTTTTTGTAACGTATCGGAAAGCGTTTTCTGGCAGAAAACTTTTGGCAGTTCTTGTGCGGAACGCCGGAACGGGAACTTTCGTTCGGTATTAGTGTACCCGTGACACTGGCACTTGTGTTATCATTCAATGAAAGAAGAGTCTTAAGTTAATTAGGGTCTCCCATTATCTCAAATTACGTGGGCCGGTCCATTATGGAGCACTCCACGAAATTATCACTAGGTCTGAATTAATTACAAATCGGAGTAAAACTTGAAAACAAATATAACCGACCTGCGATCAGGTTGCCGGGGATCCTGCAGGCTTGCCTCAGGAGGACTCTAGCCCCGGTAACGTAGAAAACAAATCCCAGGTAGCACGTCCAGGCTATGGAGGAGCTACCAGGGATTCCCAGCTGGATCTCTATAGCGTAGAAAACTGGCAGGCCGATCAGGAGCATGGACAGGGTAATCTGAGGAGAATTGGCGGATACAGGTCACACGTACACTCAACATTAGGTTACAGGGGTGACCTCCTTGATGTTTTGAAACTTGCTAATGTGTCGACACGTATGAGCCAAATGCACTTATTGTCAGAGTTATGTAGTGGAGATTTATGTTAGTAGGTATGGCTATCTTACAGACCTGCCACACGAAGGGATGCTTGCTGTGGTTGATCCTGGCCAGGCACTTGCCACAGTTGTACGGTCCCAGAAATACATTCTTCAAAGTCTCCTTCATCAACCTCGGCTGTAGGACATAGTAGGTGATCATTTGTTTAAAGAAAGGATACTTGTGTGGGATATCATTCCACTTACCTGGTATCACATTGACACACTGATTCTGATTTAAATTTAGAGTTAATAGTTATGCCAGACATATCTAGATAATATCAAACTTCCCAGAACTTTTCAGAACTTAAAGACATTTGCTTGCCAGTTAGTCAATACCTGCCAGGTGGTGACGAAGTCCAGGAGACCTATACTGAAGGCTGGAGGATCGTAGTCAGGATCAGTCTCGTTTCTAGACTCCTGCACCAGGGCTATGTATATAGACACACAGAGAATGTTTAGGATAAGAGTGTACGGGAACGCCGCCACAATACTCGCCGTCTGAATCGCCACCAGGGCGGACTGGCCGCCCGCCGCCAACAGTGATGAGGCGCAGCCGCCCTCCACCAACGCCCAAAATATTCGCTGTGTAACTGGCGGTTCCTGAGGGAGGTGTGAAAATTAGACAGTGGATGAGTAGCTGGAAACATAATTAGGTACCAAATTACGGTACTGAATTGTTGGATGAGGATCTGGATTCAAAACTTTAAGGTTGCCAAGTGTAAACCGGAGATAAGCTTGGAAAAATGAAGGGAAATTAACTGTGATAGGGGAATATTATCGATAAAGTCACCAGGACAGTTTAACCGTGTCGATAAGATCATAATTAAAGCTGAGCGTTAAATATTCAAAAATCAAAAATCGAATTTCAAAACCACTGGTGAGTGTTTCAAAAATACAAAATTTGATTAAAACCATGGATAAAAACAAGTCGAATTCCTGGGGAGTTAGACAGAAGTTGACGTAAAATCATAGTTTATTATCCAGCAATTTCGAATTAGCGAGGCGTTTACAGTAAAACAACAATTTACTAACATTTAGTGAAATAAATGAGGCTAACAAGTAATAACCAACAAGAAAGCTCGATATAAGATAACAAAAAAACTCACATTATCACCGTTACTAGCAAGAGTGTCGATGATGAGAGACCCGGAGTCACTGCTGGTCAGGAGGTACAAGAACAGCCCGAACATGGAGACAACAGACAAGACACTCCCGTAGATTTCTCCGTAGGATGCCATCAAGTAGAACCACATCGCTTCCTTTTCGTGGCAGGACAGCCGTGTTATTTGCTGGTTGTTAACCATCACCGTCGATCCGTACCCCGTCGTTCCTAAAATCTGGGAGGAGAGGGTTAACACTAGGATCTGAGAGGTTGACAGTCAAATCCGGTAGAAAGGGAGGGGTTCACACAAACAAATTTTATGTTAAGGTCCGTGCTTATAGAAACTACGCCGAATTAAGGAACCATTAAAGTTAAAGACATAATCGAACTGCTCAAAATAAATTATAGCTTTATGACAAACCTTGGCAGTCAAGTTCTTGTAACCGTCTTCGAATTGATGACCGTTGATTAACTTGGTAGAACAGGGATTACAGACCCCATCTTGGCATATATACTCTCCCCAATTATCTTTATCCACTATCTTATCTGGGGGTATCGATATTAACACTGGGCATAAGCTAGAGATTGTTTTATTGAATCTGACATCTAGGAACTAGCGACAATCACAGTGCACAATTTAACATAGTTCTTAAAGTGTTAATTGTTGTTTATCACTTTTCTTTGAAACCTTTTCCGAAAAAGCAGGATGTTGAGAAAATTTTGAATGTCAGTAAGAACCTAACAAAAGTCTTTGCAGTAAGAACAGTCAAGTTCATCCAAATAATTGTTGTTTTCATGGCCCTGCTTTAAACTATAGAATACAATAACTTTACAGAATAACACAAAAATCAGACAAAGGTACCATGAGGAATAAGGGTGTGGTGGGTAATATCCCAGTTTGGACAACACAGTCCCCTCTCAGCGGAAGCTCGCTCCATCTTCATACCCGAACCTCCGAACACGGTCAGCCAGAAAAACGAGAACAAGACGGGCGCGGTGAGGGCTCCATGGATAAACTCTCTGATGGTGCGACCTCGCGAGATCTTGGCGATGAAGGCACCGACAAAGGGTGACCAGGTGATCCACCAGGACCAGTAGAAAACTGTCCACTCGTTCATCCAGTCACTCTCACCGTCCGAGGAGTTGGATACCCTGGGAGAGGATATTTTCCTTGTTCAACCAACAGTCCCAGATAAAGAATAAAGAAAATTTGCCTAACTCACTCAACATAACTAGCTGGATATGTAATATATCTGTGTTTTACTAAATGATATCAAATGATTGTTAAAAAAATTCGATTCCTTGATATTAAATACTGATTTAAACGTTGGTTCTCAACAATTTGCATTCAGGGATTTCGACCTGATGGCTACACAATAGTTTGATTGTCTACGAATATCTAACAGGATAAATATGATTTAGGAATTAGGCCCCCCCCTCCACAGATATATGAATCTGATTAAAGCTGTTTTGGGAATTACCTGCCTCTATCTTTAGCTCCGTAACTAGGACTTAGTTGCTCGAAAGCGTCTGTGTGGAAACTCAACTGGATGATGTTCTGGACATAAAATCCAAGCGACTGAAAAGAATGTTATTTTAGCAAAAGGAGATCAAACTGAATATAAAAAACGAAAAAATAAAGGAAATCTGCTTCAGATGATCTTCCCAATTTCAAATGTGCACCATACTATAAAACCCGCGCGAGTTTAATTACTTATGATGCTAAGAGTAAAAACAGGGAAACGCCGGAAACGGCAAAGTACAAAATTGAGCTGATTTACCTGAATGAAAAGGTTAAGGATATATTGCGTTTCATCGAGGAATAGAACCACCAACAACAGGGATACACCGATTATGAAGCTAGCTTGACTGACCCTCCTGATTCCTCGACGCAGTCCTGAGCAGTTACTGAGTTATAAGTTATGAAATCAATTATAACAACAAAACAGATCTTCTGTTGCAACTCCATTCTCTCTAGCTCGCAACACCTGAACAGGTTTTGTAACACCAACGACACTCAACAAACAGCTTTTTGTCATACATAACATGTGTCCGTGATTGTGATACAGGCGCTGATTCCGCATGAATGGTGAATAAAGCGTTAAATTTGTATATAAACACGTGAAAATGAACAGGAGCACTTTCTTGGGACAAGTAACAGTAAAGAAGACCTTAAACATAAAACGCTGTTTCGCAACAAAGAGTGGTTTTGTGAAATTTCCAGTGAAAACGAAATGATTGCAGCCGCTTGATTTGAGGTTGACAAAAAACATGTCAGCAAGTAACAATAAAGCTGACAATGATATTACTCTTGGGATATCGTTAATACCTTCGGGGCCTGCTTCGCCTGTAATTATTTAGTACTAAATCGTCCTACTCTTCCGTACTAACTGCACGTAAAATGTAAAAATCTCTGATTTTTTTTAACGTCACCAATTATTAATAACGACTTTTTAAAAACTTTTGGTGAAACCTTCAAGATAAAGATAAAGAGAAGGAAAGCTGGTGAAGCCTCAACTCACCGCTGACTACGGAGATTGTGGCACAGAAGGTGATGGTCCAGATAATTATCATCTGAACTGGAGTACTGACTGAGATACTGGGCACCAGGAAGTTCAAACCTGAACATTGTTCATTACATCAACATTGTAAGTGCCAGGTCGAGCTTTGTCAATTAGTGGGGCCTATTTAGTCGGGCAGACGGGCAGACTTAGTGGGGCACATTTAGTGGGGCAGACTTAATGGGGGAAATTTAGTGGGGCAGACTTAATGGGGGACATTTAGTGGGGCAGGCCTAATGGGGCACATTTAGTGGGGCAGACTGAATGGGGTAGATTTAGTGGGGCAGACTTAATGGGGCACATTTAGTGGGGCAGACTTAATGGGGCACATTTAGTGGGGCAGACTTAATGTGGCAGACTTAGTGAGGTACTAATGTGGCAGACTTAGTGGGGCACATTTAGTGGGGCAGACTTAATGGAGGACATTTAGTGGGGCAGACTTAATGGAGGACATTTAGTGGTGTACATTTAGTGGGTCAGACTTAAAAGGGCAGACTTAAAAGGACAAACTTATAGTTCTACTTCTAGAATGAGGGAAGTTTTAAATGACACAAACTGATGTCGTGCTTGAATACCTGCATTGACTTGAATGGCTCCAATACCAAGACTGGTGCAAACTCCAAATATTGTAGTGACGATAGAAATGATATCAATACTATCTCCAAGCCAACCAAATATCTGAAGACAATCATAGAAGTGATAAGCGTTTATGGGAAAACTTTTAAATATAAAGGTGGTATAAAGCTAAACATATCAAATTTATCTATTTGTTAGAACTGTATAATAGCTTAAGAAAAAGACGTGCGAATTCCAAATCTTTGAGAACTGCGTGAATTGCCACATCAGTGTCAGTTCATAGCACACAGCAGCATAGCACAAACTATCATTTTTAGATTGCCACCAACATTAACAAAATACCGATTATAAAATTTTCTTAGAAGAACGACTGCTGCCACCTACGACCACATACAGTTATTCCAGATGACTCAAATTCAACTTTGAATAAACAATCCTTACTTTTTCGCCAATAAGCGGGTAGAAGCAACTCTTCATAGTAAGAGGCAGATCCCAGCGAAAGGAAGTGAAGGCAAGGATGATGCCAACCACACAGTAAACAACCCACGCGTGGAGACCTGATATTGAAAAAGTTAACAATAATTTTAAAGAAACTACCAACGTAAAGTATCGTAAATGAAGAATGAAAAGTAAAGGATTAAAGGTAGAACGTAATAACATTAAATGTAGGCCGTAGCGCACTTTAATTATTATAAAAAAAAGTTGGTGATAGTGTATCTGGTAGATGACATTCCGGCACTAGAACTGATATCTTACCCCAATGGTAGTACGTAATGGTGAGGGCTATCTGAGCCAGGGTGTTATCAGGCATAAAAGAATCGCTCACATATCGGTTTGTAGGTAACGACTCTGATATCGTGTAGTGACGAAGTGGTTCTGAAACACTGAAAATCGGATTTCAATTTTTTGTCTAGTTTTAGGTCTAAAGATTTCTCGTAACTGCCAGTTTTACCGTTAGTTCAAGTGCTGATCGCACTTAAAGGCTTACTTGCGGTTGACATTTGACCTGCCCTAATAGCCTAGAAAATGTTATAATTTCTGTCGGACAGCAAGCCAAGATCAATAGGATTCGTTGCGGCAATACGGCTCACATAATAATAGCCGCATCTATCATTACGACAGTCGCATTTATCATTACGGCACACAGTTGCATCTATCATTACGGCACACATGAGTCGCATCTATCATTACGGCACACAGTCGCATCTATCATTACGGCACACAGTCGCATCTATCATTACGACACACAGTCGCATCTA
>JH153354.1:603095-617941 GCA_000226015.1 Mnemiopsis leidyi
ACTTACGGCACACAGTCCATCTATCATACGGTACACAGTCGCATCTATCATTACGGTACACAGTCGCATCTATCATTACATCGTTACGGCACAGTCACATCCATCATTATGGCACACAGTCGCATCTATCATTACGGCACACAGTCGCATCTATCATTACGGTGCAGTACTGTCGCATCTATCATTACGGTCGCATAAACCAATTCGGCAAGAAACTTCATTCTCTCTAACTTATCGAGTTTCGGATTGTACTTGTTGAATTTTGAAATTTATTTCCTTAACTGTTGTTCGAGTTCCGGGAACTTAGAACAACCCACGTAAGATTCCTTACTTCAGGATGCCTTACTTCAAGCTTACTTCGGGCCCACTTTATAGCTAGAAGGTTTCCACAATAAGTGCGATATACATAACTAGCAAGTAGGATTCCACAATAAGTGCAATATGCATAACTAAGGGACGGCAGGCCGACCATGGCGGTGACATGAGCCCTTATAGTGATGCGGGGCAAAACTTTAAATACTTCAACATAATCAATACATTGCGGATTTAGCGGAATGTCCGATGCTATTTTTAAGAATAAAAGTGTTAAATACGGGTGTAAAACAAGTTCTATAACCAAACCTGAAAAAGAAAAGCCCTATCCCTATACCACACGCAAACAACATAGAGAACCATTCGGCGTCTGAAAACTCTGGCTCATCGTTATCTTTACCTGAGGTTGAACAGGTTTATGATTTGGTCATAGAAAAAAGTACATTGTACAACAACGTTTTGTTTTAAATTATGTTTTAATGACCCCTGGTGCCAGTTGTACTAAACCTGATAAATCCCCGGAGAGCGTCCAAGCTTCTTTGAATTGTGAACGTTAACTCCCAAGCATTTATAAAATTATAGACGGGGGGATAACCGCCCCATAGAAAATTATTATTCTTTACAAACATGTACTAACCAAGTTTACATTTTCCGTATTTACTGAAGTACAACCATATGATGAAAATTGTCCGGAGGTCTTGAGATCCGATGTAGAGCCAAGTAAAAAGATACGTGATGTCCTTTTTTATATCCAGAAACATACTTTGTGCGTCTGAGGGAGAAATTGTTTAAATATTTAATTGGTTTTTATTTAAAATTCAAAATACTAGAAAAAATTTTGACCAATGAGAAGCTACTAATCAGTGCTTTCTAGCTTCTAATTGGTTGAAGTTTATGAACTATTTCTAAATACCTTTCTATAACTCTATGACGATACAATCTCTATGACGATACAATCTCTATGACATTACAATCTCTATGACATTACAATCTCTATGACATTACAATCTATAAGGCAATGTCATCTCTACAACAAAACAACCTCTATTACAATACAGACTCTATGACAATAAGATCTCAAAAACAATTAAAAAAAACTTACGATTGGGATCGCAGATGCACCAGATGATAAAGGCTATGATGATGATAAGGGAGGTGAAGGTAGTGAGAGGGTTGAGTCTGATTGTTAGGAGCTCATATTTAGGGTGGGTGTATTTGAACCAGAAGTTCGTGATCTGAGTCCTCTCTCGTCTAATACACATACTCGTCTTGTCGTCCTGGAAACAATACTGCTTGAAAAAAATCTTTTAGGAATGATGGAGTATAACTATAAATTAAGTTAAATTTTTTCTAAATGTTGAGATTATTCTGTTTCTGCATCGATCAGTGTATGGTATTTGTTCGCGAAAAATGAAAAAAAAATTTAAATGAAAAAATTTAGCTAAAAATTTTGAATTTTGCTTATATCGGATTTTATTTTGTATCAGCCGCCAATTCCTTCTTACGTCAAAGGTTTTCCAGGAAAGATAAAAAGCACTGGTTTGTTTTACAGAAAGGAACTAGAATAACGCGACTCTTATCACTAGGGCTGAGAGCTCATGTTGGTAAAGGTCAAACATATCATATGACAAACGAACAATGATGACTGGTGACAACGTGAGTTGTCGAACATCCTGACTTGGAGCTAAGAAGCTGATAATCAGATAATGATGTGGGATAATAGAGTGATAAAAAATAGAATACTTGACAACTGTCGACATATTGTCTAGTCTACCCACCGTAAACATGTTTTGCTTGGTCAAACGGGTTTCCAATCGCTTCAACATCAAACAATCAAGTTAGGGTCACCGGTTATCAATAAAATTACATATAAAATATTCGACGGATCAAAATTACTATCTGAGTATCTGGTCACTGCCCCCTGCAGCTAAGTTATAACGAATCTAATTTAAGGTCAGCAAAACAAACGCGACGGAATTACGCTTTTAAAAGTTTTCGCACGGGGACTTAAAATTGCCAGGAAGACAAATAAGCAGCAAGTCATGGCTTCCCGCTTGTTCTACGTCTATGTAAGTCGGATTATATGTATGGGGGAAGTCACATTAGAAGTCTGGAAGAAGAGGGATTATCTCACTCGTAAATATTCGAATATTACAATCACATATCCTGAGATATCCGCAGTGATCTTGGGCCAAGTTTGTTGATGATCAGCCTTTCAATGCTGCCCTGCCACATATATAGAATCTGTGTTCTGGGCGGTTTGGCCTGTCATAGTATCACATCGGCATGCCTACGTTACCAATGAAGCCGGCTATAACTGACCACACCAAAAGTAGCAATTTGTTCTCGAAATAGCCCTGAAACAGCCCATTGACAGGAAAGTGCCTGAGTATGCAGGAGCAATTCATTTAAAACTTCTGGAGGAATGTCATCCTATTATAGTATCAAGAACTGAAGGGAGGTGACTGTATCAAGAACTGAAGGGAATGAGGGAGGAGACTGACATGTTATATCCTCGGCCCCAAGCACTCAGTCTGAGTTATCGGAAATAGTAGGGTTGCTTTTTTATTTGCTGCCACAGTATTTTGCACGGATGTTCTAGTTTCTGCTTTAAATGCAGCGTCTCTCCATCTGTTTAGCCAACTTTAATTTCAAACCTTGGCATCGCCACTCTATCAGGGATATCATTTCAGTGAGAAGATAAATCTCGTACACACGCGTAAAACAGCTAAAAACCTCAGAGTATGAGCGACAGTGAGAAAGAGTGGGGCCGGGGGTATGCATTGCTGATTGAAACTAGAAGTTGAGTTTCTCTGTCTTTATAATAACAATTCGATATTGTTTGTAAAAACATCTTAAAGTCAATAGAAAAAAACTTGTATCAAATCAGGCACTTAAGATTTTGGAGCATATAAATGCAGAAAGTTCGGACAAAAAAAGAAAGCAGACCGATTTTCATTTGCGTTATGCGTTTTAATGTTAATGTTTGGCAATGATAGGGTTGAATGCGTTGGGCGATAATCTGATTGTCAATGGTGTTTGATGAATGGTTTAAAAATGTCCCAAAAATACCATTAAATAATTATTTCATAACAAACCTTTATTCCAAGAGGTGTAGAAAATTCCCAGAATTGTCACGAAAGATTACGGAAAGACTCAACAATGAGGAATAAGCCTACAATTTTCGGAAAAGCTGGGTCTCGTCAATAAAAATTAGCGACAAAACAATAATTAGCCGATAGTAATTAAAATTATACGGAATACAGATGGGGTAGAGCCGAGAATATCGGCGGTTTTAGTCTAACTTACCCAATTTGTGTCCAAGTCGACGTTACTGTATTTCCGTATCTGAGAAGCACTGGAAGGGTTAAGGAATCTTTTGTCGTTTCTTTTAGAATTGGGCGATAAGGCAGATGGGGTATCTTTGTGTAAACCGTTGGATTTAGAGTTGGTGAGCAGAGAATAGTTCACCGGTTCACCATCCTCGTTGTTTATCGTGATGATCGTGGGTACGGAGCCCCGTGAGCTTGCTGAGTCACTCTTAAGAGGCATAGCTGGTCTGATATGGTCTGATAATCAAGACAGTTCTACAATATCACCGTCCCAAATTTGACTTAGTTGACACAAAAAAACTTGGAAACTGTTCCGTTCTCAAGATTTCTCGTGGCGAGAGGATAACGTCAGCGCCATACGTTGCCAGCCTGCGATTTGAAATGTTGAGTTATGGTTAGGGACTTGCCCGAGATGGAACTGGTTAAGCCAGTTCCACCAAAATTTCAAGACGTCTTCAATACTGACATGGTAAGGAACTGAACAGAACATCCCAGTTTGGCTTGATCGTAACTATTCTTAGCGCAGCTGATTGAAAAGGATTGCACTTCAATTTAGGACACTGTTTTATGGTAACACCTCTAATTTAGAGCTGTCTCAGAAGCTGCAAACGTGCTTAACCGGAACTATAGTTAGACAGGATTTGATCGGAAATCTTATTTCTGGTAAAAGACAAGGATGCAACAGGTTTTAGGGCCCAATATAATATTGAGCCAAAATCAAAAGATCACGGTGGTTTTAACGATTATAATGCAGATGCGATGACATGTTTTAAACAAATTTATAAGAAGAGAAGATAATACGAAATAAATGGAATTTATGGTATTTATGTATTTAAAGCTTGACACAAATCACAAGCCCCAAGTTATGTATAAAAAGTAAAGTAGAGACCAGCTCAAGGTGTCATCAGTAATCACTTATTTTGAAATCCTGGGCCTGGGTTTGACGAATAATCTCGACAATCGACATCTAAGCTAAGACTAGAGATTTCATTCTCTACCAGAATTGTAGGACTGAGTTCCTAACGGACTGTACCTAATCGCTACCTAGTAAGGGAATCTAAGCAACATCTCCGATTACAATATAAACACAAAGTAGACCATGTGGCCCTAATCCGGAGATATTGAAGTTATTAAAAGTCAGTTATGGAGATTAGATCTAAAAGTTTCAGCTACAATAGATTTAGAAATGCTGGTTGTAACTGGTAAAGTGGAGAATTTGTGGAATTGTAACTGAGAGCGTTTCTTAAAATAAATAAAGTTTGTTAACAGGAATACTTTTACGGGGGAGGGGGGATAACCCACCCCCACTGAACTCAACTAGATTTAGTTGAATGGTTCACTCAGCTGTAAGATATAGACGACTCAAGTAAAGCGAGTAAGGACGTGAGCTCGTTTTCTAGTCAGAAGAATAGATTTCATAAGAATGAATAGTATTGATAAACTCATTTCTCTATCAATCATAACGTTCAGATGAACTCTGAGATGGTGCTAAGCGATCCGAGGAGGCACGACCTACTATCTTATTATACCAAGTACAGGCACATGATCATAAAGAAACAGTAATATCATGACACCAATTGTTTTGTCCTAGTTATAGTAATGCACAATCTGAGTTTCGTTTACCAATGATTGAAAAATGGTCGTTCGATTCTCGAAGTTTCGATAAACATAACCAGATAATTATTGAATAATTATTAGAATAATTTCGTTTGCATTGTGAACCTCAAAGTGGAACAACGAGTATAAATACTTTTAAAAATATATAAAAATATAGAACAAAAAATCCAAAGTAAGAAATTAGTGTGTTTGAGAAGGAACTACTTTTTCAGTCAGGTTAAAAATAGGGAAGATCATGCTGTCAACATAAGAAGTCAAAACAATAGCATAGTACTCGAACTAAGTAGATCTTTTCTAGAACTAGCAGGTATATTCTTGAAGCCAATCATCACTTACGAACTATTATCGCATTTCGAACTTTTCTTTAACTGGAAAGCTCACTAGCAGTTTTTCGTCAAAATCAACTTTATCAGATCGTTAGGCTAGTAGTATAAGCAAATTCTATACGGTAATACTTATAAGAATTAACAGAAACATGAATTGATCTAACGGAAATATTTACTCACAATGCTAAATATTTCATATCATGCCTCATGGTCGATATTTGCGCTATGACAGAGTTAGACTGTAGTAAAACGATCAAACATGAGCCGGTAGTACATCGGTAGTCGCATTCGGCACAGTTACTCCCAAAGTAAAGTTTGTGGTATCCATATGGAACCGAAAACGGGAAAATAATCAGGGACAAGCTGTATCGTAGGATTTATGAGTTGCTCGGTAAGTGTAGATGTACCAAAAATAAGTGCAACTTGGGACGTAAACTTTAAGTCGAGAGGAAAATAAAAATAAGGACCAAGGGCCGGAGCTGTTCTAAAAAAGTAATGTAGTTCAAATTGGGGAGAAATGGATGCGTGTTGTAGGTCTGATGTTGGGAATTATCAGTGATTATTGGGGGTGAGGCAATTGCTATACGACAAATTGAAGTTAACGTTTTAATGGTTCAGGGAGCAAATAGATACTTGGATGAGCTCCAAGTTTGTACTTCGGTATTGTATCTCATTGTCACTGTATTTATGATTATGAGTAATTCAAACCTTGATGTCTACAAAACATTGCTTTCTCCAAATGTTTCCATAGCTTTCCATTTAATCAACCTTCAATAATACGACTTTAATACGCGTTCTCATTCCCCTTAATGGCTTGTGTACTGTGTAGATGCCAATTAATAGTAATGTTTTAAATGGCTCCCTAAGGCCTCTTTAAAAAGCCTACAGACGGGCATATTGCGAGCAATCGTTTAATGCCCAAGCTCAAAAACTAAAAGGACTCTGAATGACATTTCCTCTTAGTATCTATAATTAGGTAAAGGAGACAGCTCGTTCAACCGACAGAGACACTGGGATTAGAACGTCATGTGAAGCTCTTCGGACAATAAATTCTTCAGCATTGAATTTCTAAATTACATATTGATAGCATTGTTTTGGCGATTGAAGACAATCCAAATACCCATCAAGGACTGGAGCCATAGTCACACCTAATGATTGAATCGGTCATAATCAGTTATTTGTAAATTTTAGTAAATGATTAAGATCTGGCGTTTTTTCCCTTTACAACATTGGATCTTGATGAAATTTCTATCACTCTTTATTTCTATTGTCTCACTCACCGGGTAAGTTGAATATAATTATATTACGTGTGTATCTTAAATAACGAATTTCTTTAGAAAAATTACTGTCAAGAGTCCGTCCAGGCACAATAATTTTATTGCTATCAAATCCTCTCAAGAAAAACCCTGAAACCAACCGAGAATGATCAGCGTGAGCGTTGCCACAAGCGAAAATATTGGTCAAAGTTTACAAATTTAAGTTAAGAACCATTTATCGGTCTTATTATGTCCAAAGACTAAAAAATTATGATTCAACATAACTGCATAATAGCTAGAATACAGTGCATAAGCTAGAGAGATTTCGAGCGACTTCAAAACACGCAAATTCGAATAGATTGAGCATATTCAACCCTATTTATTTGCTCAATTATGAACTACTGATCGAGGGCTAGGCTTATAGCTGCAGGTGATATTTTCAGAATTAGACCAATTACTTATCAGCTTGTCGATAGCTCTTCACTCCTTCAGGGAACCAACCAGACCCGAATTGGTAGGACTAGAGAATTGATCTCGCTAAACATTACTATTAAAATGCGATTTGTACCGGGTATGGAAATAGGTCCCTGAGTCAAAATAAGGCAGGATTACCTTCCTATTTTTATAGTGAAACATACATGTGGTACTAGGAGCTAGTTCTCAAAAAGTAGACCTGACTCGTCGCTTCGATTATACCCCAACTCCAAAAAAATACGTGTACACTAGAATAAATAAACTTACTATGGCAGCAGGGTATATTATAGTATTATGATCTAAGTCGTTAATTCATGGGTCGCTTATCTGCACGTCTGCTGAAGTACAGGAGACTAGAAAATGTGGGCTTCACTTTAAAAGTTTGCTACGGCATTGTGGACGTCATGGTCTAAAGTTTGTATTTGCGGGACCTTCTAAGTGGCCTGAAAGAAGACAGAGGCAACCGAAGCCAAGTTTGCGCCGAACATATTTGTCAAGATGGCTCGATCGTTATATATCAAATAAGAAGAAAAGGCAGAATATACAGAAACATAAATGAAATATGCGCGAAATTGGAGGTCTGCATTCCGCCCAGAAACCCCAAAATTGATATTAAGATGATGGCGGATACCTCTCGTGGAAGATGTTTGGATCGCAAACCCTCAAATACTTTGAAAATCGCAGTCAATAACTCAATAATATAGGTCAATTTAGATAGGTTAAATTTCTTCTTCGTCTTCACACTTGCAAGGCGCCAAGGCGGAACAAATTTAAAGGACAACAAAAATGAAAGAATGGAAATATAGGATGTCAAATGTGTCTACAAACTGTCAAGTGGTCATGATCTCCCAAAAGTAGGCTCTATGTGGGCTAACCTCATAGAGAGAGTTAACGAACCAGTAGATTTCATTGCACGAACCTAGTTGGAAATGAAAACCGAGTCTTCTAAATCTTCTAGACAACATGACTTCCGCCAGATCCTCAGGACAAACAGTAGAAGGTGGTTTAATATCTTATAATCAAAATGGAGGAGCACGTAAATTTGAAATTATTTGAATATTGAATTGTAATTTCCACTGCACATCCAACATTCAACGTTTAGAAAAACTATAGAAAAAAGACCGTTTAAGTTATGAGGCCATAATCCGCCTCGAATATGCAAGTTTTTGTTTTTCTAGCACTAGTACCTATGTAATTCAGAATTCTTAAGTAGTTTTACAGCCGCCCTAAAAATTACGTGGAGCGTCAAAGCTCGATTTGGACTGGATGTTTAAAGAATGACTGGTAATCTTCTAATCTTCCAGATTACAGGAATTCTCATGAGATACCAAGTTGCGTACGTAGACAAACATAGGTTTCTAATAAAATAAGAAGAAAATCCAGATGCGATCAAAGGGCATGGGCATATATTATCAATTGCACGTATTTGCTTATTTGGACGTTTGGATCGAGTACTTTCGTTCTAGGATAATAACATGCTATAAAACGAAGTTTTTAAACGTTGTCTTTATCACAAGGTCAAATATTGTGAAGAATATCAATCGAATAACCACTTTCATCAATGGTCATTTAAAGAAACGAATCGAGAGTTCAGTAGAAATTACGCCAAAGCAGTTACAATGTTGAAGAAAAGTAAGAGCGATTTATACGCCCCTCCTATGCTTATTGACGATGCTATCTGAAACTCATAGAAATATAGAATCATAAACACTTCGAGTTATTGAAATTTTAAAGAAAGAAGAATGAGTATCGACTGTTAATATTAACTATGCTCAAGGAGTTATAGTGGGAACCTAAACGTTGTAATCAGGCTGTTTTTTAATGCATGCGAAATTTTTAATCAAATTCATCAATTAGGGATCATCATTAGGAATTATCGCAACTATTTTGAAGAAAACAGCGACAGCCATTGTCAAAAGCGGCATTCCTTATTTACATGCACAATCGAGACAAGAAGTATTTTTGATCGTGACCCAGGGTGCCAGAAAGGGGGCAATAGTAGAGATACTCCCCTAAAAAGTGATGTTTTCCTCAACATTTCTGTTTTGTTGGACCCTAATTTATGAGTTATTTGTCCCCTCTCTTTATTGCCCACTTATCATTGACACTTGACAGTTATGTTCAAATTAACGAAACCCTAGGAAGTTATTTGAATATTTTCTTTATGAATTCTTAATGTGGGGTAATTCACAACTATTGATTTTCATTTGTTGTTAAACTGCAACACCGCAAAAACTTGTAATAATTATGGAGTATGTCACGTGGCTATTGAATACTAATTAAGTAATTACGAAAGCTGGAGTCATGTACTAAATAAGATACACTTGCCGATATAACACTGACATCGATAACAACATATTTTAGTCTAACAATCACAAAGAACATAGTACTGATAGAAGTGCCAGCAACAGGCAGAAAAATCGACTCAGAAATATCTTGGACAAAGGATGAAGGGAATCGGGTAAAGTACAGTAAAAAGAGTGGGAGAAACTGGAAAAGGGATTGTTTTCAATGCAGATTGTTATGAAAGCCATATATTTCAAACTCGGCTTGAAAACGAAGGGTAAATTCGCTGAAGTGCTGCAAGTACAAAGGAAGGGCGTTTCGCGGTTTCGCCGTGACTCGTGGAATGACACTACTCAGTCTCAATGACTGAAATATCATGCTCACTGAGACCAAATTATCGTTTCAACACGGCTTTCTAAGTTCCTGAATTATCCAACAATATGATTAAACATAAGAATTGTGAGGGAGAAAATTCCAAAAGAAACCGAGCAGACCTAGACATTTAGGAGACGACTCTCAGTGCGCCGATTGCGCTACCTTGCTCTTAGTGCACCGAGTGTGCTACCTTGGTTAAGTTTTATTAAGTTTTATTAAGTTTCATGAGCTAAATGTTTTTAAAGCTAAAGTTAAAGTTTTTACAAGCGCCGTAATTAGTGGTCCGCTTCAAATCGAGGTTAGAAGGGGTTATTGTTGCAATCTGCAAGATGTCAAGAAGTGTCCAAATCTTAACCTCGAATAGTAGACAAGAAAACCAATTTGTAAATTTCACAAGGTGGATTATTGGATAAAACCCAAAACCGAACAGACCGAAATCTGCAAGAATCTACATAAGTTGGAGACGTTAGAGAGAATTTAAATCTACTTACCGAATTACAGCTTCTTAAATTAATGTATCGAAATGGACAGGTTCATCTAGTCTTGTAGTCCTGTGGACACGAACTGCAAGCGTCATCAACGTTAAAACACACGAGTTCTATCTAACAACCAAACACACACGAGTTCTCCCTAACAACGACACAAACGAGTTCTCCCTAACAACGACACACACGAGTTCTCCCTAACAACCACACACACGAGTTCTCCCTAACAACGACACACAGGAGTTCTCACTAACAACCAAACACACGATTTCTCCCTAACGACACACAGGAGTTCTCCCTAACAACGACACACACGAGTTCTCCCTAACAACGACACACACGAGTTCTTCATAACAACGACACACACGAGTTCCCCCTAACAACGACACACACACACGAGTTCTCCGTGACAATCACAGACACCACCCGCAATAGTTGCACAAGATTGCAGATTTAACGAAAAGTTTGAACATCGTTAAGTAAGTAAGTAAAGAAATTGTTCCCTCTCGAACTTAAAAAGTAGTGAGGAATAATCGGGCCAGTGCGCATTTGCGCAATAAGGTCTTTTGCAGTTGGTGTAGTGTTAACTTAGTCATAAGTCGAATCGAGATGATCAGTTTGTTAAGCAACCGCAAACGCGAAACGTCTCTATCCACGTTCCTAAAAAAGTTTTGGATCACAAACACGGTACAGCTAGAATAACCATAACAAAAATCTACCAATAATGTACAATTTAAATTGCTATAATATGGGTACTTGTATTACTCATTATGGCATATGAAGTCAGAAATAGATACGGCTGCAACTGGTACTGCCACGTCCATGTGCAGTGTACACGTGGGCTTTGGCACCTCCGAGACTAAGTTTTGCAAACAAGGCAGGTCGGGTAATACGATTAAAAGTCCACCATATAATGGTATCATACAGCAATTCTGTCTTGGTTAACTGCAGACTGTGACCAAAAAGTATACAACCGTCGTCAGTACAATTAAAATTACCAGTTAAATTTAAAGTAATTATGTAGCTTTCTGGAGTAGAAATATTGTTAACGGTTGCAGTCTGTCAGTATCGGACGTAAGAGAACAGACGGTTTTTATTACAGCTTCCTGGCCCTCGACCCTCGTTCTTTCCATATCAGTCTGAACGGACTTTCGACTGACTTCACGGGCAATTACGAGGTTCGACCAGAATTAGTAAATTACCATTGATTATAAGCCATAAGGTTCAACCAGAATTACAATTAATTATACTATAAGACCGGAATTGAGGTTAATTATGAGGTGTAAGCATCATTGCGTTTGATTGTAAGGAGCGACCGACTTAATGACTGATTGAACGTTTATCGAATTCAATTATTTTGTTGGTTTATGCTGGATTTAGACCAAGTTCTTTGCTGCTTGATGGGAGCCAGATATAGAATTTTGCGGGGAAGTATTTGTCAGTGTGACTTGTCCAGTATGGTTTAATCTAATTCTAAAACTAATAGTATGTGTATGGAAATCAACACCTCATCCATAAAAACCATTCCGGTTTGTTGAGAAAAAAGAATAAAACCAATTTTATGGAAGATCAGTTGGCATCTCCAACCCTGATCTACAAGCAATGAAAAAATTCAAACACGCAAAGACAGAAACCTGTTTATTAAAGTATCAATAACATCATCGAGAAGGCAATCGTCCGGAATGGTAAAAGTTGGGGCCCACAGAAATGTACGGTATTAAACAATAAACGTCCCGTAAGTATAAGTATAAATTTAGGAGTGTGTTTTGTTTAGAGAAAGATTTTTAGATATGAACAGGGAAATATGCTGCCGTGACATAAAACTCTAACCGAGCATAATTACTGTAAGCATAACCGCTACCATTTATAATACGCATCGACATTTAACTGTAATTTTTCACAGGAAAATTAAACTCAGTTTATTGCTTTGGGATATAAAGTAACAAAACAAATTTCTATTTTTAGCCATTGTCGGAAATCAATCGCCATTGGTTCCATTGTCGCCATAGGCACCACTGAAACCATTGAAATTCCAAATGATCTATTCACTCTGAGTGGTGATTGTAAAAAGAGTATTTCCATCGAGTGGATCCATTGAGTCCATTATAATGGATCCAATATGGCGATTGCCATTGGCGCCAATGTAACACAACCATTGGCACCAATGACGATTGGGACCACCATTGGCACCACTGAATTCATCGCCATTGGCGACAATGGAACATCCATTGGCGCCTGCAATGGATAAGATTAATTGGCGCAAATGGCCCAACTCACCAAACTATATGACCATTTTACCCAGATATTATCATGATGAAGGACTTCGACGATCGCGATTTAGATTAGCTAAAGAAAGCGAGAAGAAAAAACGTAAATGAATTGAGCCCATAATATCTGAAAAAATCCACAGTCGACTTTAAATCCACAAAAGCTTTTTGTTTGGCCCAGCCTTAGAGAGTGTCAAATTCTTTCCTCCTTAAGGTTTATTGTGCCAGCAAAACTACCAGTGTCAATTTTCAGGCTGGACTGCTAATTCCAATGAAAAGTCGAAGATGAGGTCTCGTCTCCCATGTCCTGGAAAAGTATCTGAATTGTGCAATGTGCAACAAACGTTATACCCATGTGTATTGTGTGTCTGACTCCATTACTAAGGCATGCCTACAAGTACATAGAAATTACCTTAAAGCTGGAGAGACTCCTCAAATTGTTTCATAGAGTAGCTCAACTAGAGGCGGTGCGACAGAACGGCGGCTGCTGAAACTGAACTTAGAGCCCTATCAAGCAAGACTTGAAGCCGAGACTAACAATCAGGACGGTCATAATTCCTAGTAACATAGTTCTTAGAAACATAGGAGTTCATGCTGGCGAATTGCACAGGGTTTTACTTATTAAATTACCAGATTTACGTGGGGCGTAAATTGTAACAATTTGTCCTAGTGAGGCTCAAAACCACCAACCTAACTACGTACTAGGCATGGAAATCAGAATAACAGTAGGGGCCTGCAGCCACGTACGGCTAAACAATTACAAAGTCTCTGCATGCCTAAATTGAACTTGAAGCCATTCTCCTAGAGCGAAATCCTCTCACAAACTTGCGCCCGTGGTACTTCTTCAATTCTTTAGCATTTTTAGGGCATGACATTATACTGTTACCCTGAATCACAAAGACAGCAACTTTCCCGCCCTATATAGTTCAACACACAAGTTTTTTAATTCAACAAACAAAAAAGGTGGTATGAAAACCCAAGATTTGAACAAACAAGACAGTGCCCCATGTTGAACTATTAGTATCAACTTAACACTTTAACAAACGTTTTTCTGAAGAAGAAGCTATGTTAGCAACAGGAGTGTAAACATTCCATCTTGCTGACCGGTATCGGTTGACATTGAACCATTAGTCAATTACACTACGTCAAGGCAAGCTGTACCACGAAAAACTACTCTGATCAATGACCGATATATGCAGGGGCCTCTTCAAAAAGTGCAGTTATGTAAAGCATTGCTGCTAGGGTTACATCGATGGTGCTCTCGGTACTTCTTCAAGATGAAGAAATTTGAAGTGGTCACAGGAAAACTCTAAATAGATCTTACAGTTAGATAGGATTTGTTTTATTGTGTGTTTATGTTCGTAGATAATATCTAAAAAACAAGATTTGAAGATTAGGATGTCATCGCATCAACTTTAGAATACGAGTGAAAGACGATAAAAGTTACTCCCACTGTAGACAAACTTTGGACCAATGATCGAGATAAATCCGAAATTCAAGGAATGGCCTTTTTGTACAAGCGTACAGAGCGGTGTTAAAGTTTACATGTAAATAAAGGGAAAAAAAGAAATTAAAGAAAAATTCAAGAGAAAAGAGTCGAGAGTTCGGTTGATATATTGGGACAGCAGATTATAAAAGAAAGAGATGGTATCTGTCAGTGTTTGCAATTTAAAGAATTTACAGCCCTGTCTTATTGATTGTTGGATTAATTTGGTGGCCGAATTCTTCGAATTAGTCCGAGACCAAACGTTCTAAAAGTCTAAGTCGCTAGATTTTTGTGTTAAAAGCGTTTTCTCAACGGATATTACCTCTTTGGACGATGCTTAAAACATTTAGCCTTCATGGCATTTTTGTATTCGATGGTATGAGGGCGATATCGGCCACGCCCTTTTTTTGGATTCTAGTACTTTCGAATTTTTGCAATTCGGTCCAGGAAGGTCCTAGAGACTTCTCCTGTATATCAAAATGTTCGCAATGGCCGCATTTATATATAACTTATGAAGCAACATATGCTCTAAAATGCTCCAATCTCGAGATATTCGCAAAAAACTGTTTTACGTGTACGCGAAAAGTCCAAAATCGGTTTTCTGCAATTTTCTCGAAAAGTAAGCCTTCT
>JH153356.1:8670-26657 GCA_000226015.1 Mnemiopsis leidyi
TTTAAATCATACAGCAAATAACATGGTTCCATTCTTAAGTTCATTTGGTAAGTCATTAATAAATGATACAAACAATAAGGGGCCCAATACTGACCCTTGAGGAACACCTGAAACAACTTTAAAATACTTGGAGTAGCTTCCTCTAACCTGTGTTCTCATAGTTCTATCTGATAAAAAGTCTTTTATCATGGTCAACAGATTTCCAGTTATACCATAATTTTCAAGTTTAGTCAATAGTCTATAGTGTGGTACAGAATCAAATGCCTCACAAAAATCAAAGTAAAACATATCTACAGCACTTCCATCTTCTAGCATGTTAATAATGGTATCTACAGTTTCTAGTAAATTAGAGAAACATGATTTTTTGTTAACAAAGCCATGTTGATTATCTATAATTCAACAATATTAAGAATATGCATTCTCACAAACTGCTCGTAGATTTTGCATAAGATACATGTCAAAGAAACAGGACGATAGTTAAGAGCTTTTTTCTTAGATCCTTTTTTGTGCAATGCCACAAGGCACAATGTTTGCAGTTTTCCAAATACTGGGTATTTTGCCTTCTTCGCACACTTATTATAAAGTAAAGTAAGACTTTTGACAAATCCCTGATTGTCAGCCAGACTCTTTAACAATTTAGGGTAAATTAGGAACCGACCGGTCCAGACTTTTGGCTGCCGGACCGGAAACGGCGGGAAATGGATCTTATTTCTGGTTAGCCGGATTTTGCCGGACTGGAAACAGGTGTTTTTTATCAAAAAATTTGGGTTGCCGGAAATTTTTGGCCGGAAATTCTATACTGGTCGTTGTTTGATCGATAATAAATTTTTGAAACTTAAAATTTGATATAGAAAAAGACCGTAACTGTTCATGGATCATAAATGTAGTAATGTAATTAATCTAATAATAGAGATGAGGTATAGACGATAATCTTGATATAATCTTGAACCATTAACTTAATATATAACGAGATTCAGTTCGTACAGTAAAATAGGGCCACACAGATGAGGTTTTCTGCTTTGACCACATAATATGATATAATATGAGACGTGATTTGGAGTACTAACAAGAATTCTGTATTTGCTAGGATGTCACATTCACTCAAGGTTTTTAACATCCCTCGTGGTATGGAGCAAGACCTCGTTAGACTTTTGATGAACAATAAATTTTCTCTTACAAGATATGCTGTGAATAACAGCTCACCATATGATACTGTAATCGATTTCTCTGATATTAACATGGGTTCCCAAATGGTGCATTTCTTAAAGAATGTTACTCGTTTACGAGGACAGCCAGTAAAACTGGATGCCCAGCTAGTGAGTACTAGAAGAATCAAGTTTTTTGCTCTGTATTGGCTAATCTATTTCCCATTTCAGCCCAGCTTTAGTACAATGAAAATAGTGAATGAAATATGACTTGTATTATTACTGCATAGAACACAGTTTGTATTCACGTAATGTATCATAATTTCAGCAAGCCCCAGCAAATACAAGCTTCAGGTATGCAAACATCAATCTATTTCAATTGTTTTTTGCAGTTGTTATGCCTAAGCTTTCACAAGTTAAGAAACATTGAACTTACAGGCAGCAGGCTATCTTGAAAATAGAATCTTACCTTAACTCACCAATATCTTTATAGTTAATTTAAAAGTGAAGCTGATGCACTGTGTGCTGAGTTTCAGTCCAAATACATAATACTGCAATGTTATTGCAGTCAAATTCTTTAGTGTGTTATTTTATCATGTACGGTAGATTTCATTTAGACCTATAGAAAAAAAACCCAACATCACCACAGAACAGCCTCCAGTGGACATGCAGCACGAAGTAATGGACAGTGGATTAGTAATAGGCAAAGTAATGCCACAGGGACACCTCATTTTGGCAATGGAGTTTCCACAAGCCAGAACCCACCTCAATCAAATACTCCACGGAAGCCTGACAAGTTGAAGGAGATTCGTAGAAATGTTAGGTCTCTTCTTGCAACTGAGAAGAAGGGATTAGATGCAATGCGCTTTATTAATAATTACCAAGAACTTACATCGGAAAAGTTCATTGAGGCTGTTCGAACAATTGGATATCTAACAGTTACAGACTTTTGCAATGATAATTTAGACTGTATAGACTATGAGGTTAGTTCAGGGAAATCTGAATTGTGGTGATTGTATCTGTTGAAAAGCAGTAGGAATAGATGATAAATAAAAGGATCTCTAATTTAATCAAAACGATTGGTGCACCACCCTCCTTTTTCATAAGATAATTTATTTGTTAAAACTGTCTCTTCTTACAGGCGTGGAACAATGGTGCTATAGCAGTATTTCACGGAGTTCCTGATGCCAAAACTGCTCACATATTCCAAATGAACCAAGCCACAAGAAGTAGGAATGCACCGAATTGTAAACCGATTCCGAGTCATTATAGGGATTATTTTGGAAATTTCTACAAGCCGGCACACAAGGTGCGAGAGCAGCAGGCTAAAATTTACAATGCGGTAAGTTGATGAGGAACGCTCCTTGAGCAAAGGTGTCGTACATATTTGATTTTGTATTTGCTTGTGGCAACGGATATCCCATAAAGCTATAAGGAAGTTAGATACGACCTGGCCCTCAAGTCAAGAAGCACTATAACATGCCAAAAAATTGTTGGACACGTATTTTCCTCACCATCAAACGTATTTTAAACTGTTATATTGTGAGATCAGATGCTCAGACTATTACAATTACATGCAAGGATCCATGCATACTGATTATGGTGCATTTACGAAATTCTATTTTTTTTGGCAGTTTGATGAAATGGTAGCTTGGCTTTTGCTTTAAGACACAAACGTGAGCTGGCAAAAAGTTTTGCCACGGAGGAAATCATAAACATTATATATGATATGCTGGGGAGAAGAAGAAGAGGTGTTTCTTCTCTCTAAATTTATCTACTGGATCATTATTTTAACAACAATCCGAATTGCGTGTTAACCAGGAGGAAAGAGGTAAGGCACTGAACATGACCATAACACCCTGAAATTTTCCCCATGGTCAATGATAAAAAAATTTGACCAGGGCCGCTGACACCCTAGAACTTTGGCAATGGTCAATGGTCAAAAAATTGACCGAGGCCACTTTAACCAAAAATTCTACCACGGTAATGTTCAAATCCTGATATGGTCATAGTTTTGAAATGACCATGATCTTGGTCTTTCGAAATTCTGACCATGACCATGACGCCCTGACCAATGCCAAATGGCAAAAAATCGTGGTTATGGCAAACCCCCCTTCCCCCCCGGCCCCCCTAACCACAAATCCTTTAGCCTCTCGAGATTCCAGACAAGCAGCAACGGCGTATCATAGCTGTTATAGACACCTGCCCTGAAGGTCTCTCAACTGATGAAGTTAAACTGAAGTACTCTGAAATGTATGAAGAACCCTTTCCGTAAGTTTACAGATCTTGATAAATGCATTTTTTGTTTCGGTTGTTTCCGTGAAGCTCATTTTGTTGGCTCGATTTGTATTAACAAAATTCTTAGATTTGGTCTCATAACGATCAGAAAATAACTCCATAAACAGCATTCAGTACAACATTCACAAAAACTATTTCGTTTTTCTGTTTCCAAAAAAATTCCAAACTAATGCACACATTTTCTCAGTCTTTCTCATCTCTTGGAACTATCAAAGAAACGAACATTAGGTGAAGTCTTGTCTCTCATATCCAAGCTGGGACTAGTTAACGGTCGATGGATGGTAATCAATGATACCCCTGCTCAACAATCAAAACCAGGTTTGTGACCAACATTAGAATCACACGCTAGTAAAAGTTTTGTCTAGCAAAAGTTAAGATTGTGGTACTACTAAAGCGTACTGTCAGAAGTCTGAACAAATTCTCTTTTTTCAGTTCAACCTGTCCCTCTCGTACCAAAAGATACCTCCAAATCTCCGGAGTTCCTGAAACTGAAGGAAGATGTGATAACGGCTCTCAAGAACACAACTGATTACACCATGACTCTGACCAGTCTTCAGAAAGCCGTGAGTCGCATACTTCATGTACTTGAAAATAAACATTGTCATCGTCTAGGTCGTAACCTAGTACCTACATCTAACTGACTTGTTGTCATATATAGTTTCATGTGGCCATGTGGTAATTTATTGCAAGTAGGATTATCAATGCGACCGCTAATTATTGCTATTGACTCCAGTTATTGTGCACGCTAAGTTCGTATGTGCATGCTGACTCTTGAGTCTTGATACTAAAGTAATCCTGCTATTGCTACTGAGCAACTGACTCTAACTTTGTAGTGGAACTATCTTTGTTTCGTCACCTTTAAGTTCCATTTCCGGCTATTTCGTTAATTGTTGGCACCTTAACAAGAATTGCGCCTGCTCAGCGGGTGCTAGATTTCCATCTCTCAAACACATGCCCGAGCATTGTCCATGACATGTGGCCATCTGACGTTGATTATTGACCTAAGGTGATGTCTATGACAAATGCTAAATAAGTAGTTTTCGTTTAAAAGTGATATATTTCGTGTTAACGCAAAATAAAAATTAAAGTTGCATCAGAAGTATATATCAATAATGCATCAATTAGCCATATTTGCACATAAACGTTAAACAATAGTATAGATAAGTCAGATAAGATTAGAATTGAATATCGAATTGACGTGATACATCGGAGTAATACTCTAATAGTGATGCATACGCCGCGCAACGGTTATTAACTCGCAAAGATATAGTCAGCGTAGAATAACTTTGCGGAGGCAATTTGTAAAACATGCAACGTCGACGTCGTAACGGTGGCGTGCACTATGTGCTAAACTGCTTTCGGACACCGCCATCTATCTACCTTCCCACCTACCACCACCTAAATTCGACCAGTTTAAACCATCTACCTTGCTTTTTTACCTTCGGCAAAAAAGCATGAGAGATGGAAAAAATTATTACGTCACTAATGTGACTTTTATCGTAATTAAACAGTATACACCATACGCCAGCTCCATAGATGTTAAGGGTTATAGTTTGATCAACTAAAAGTGTTAACAGTAGAAAAGGAATGTCTAGAGTGAAATCGAAGAATCTGTTCAACTTTAAGCCGTCTGGGGTCCTGGATGACGATGTCAAAGAGATGGAGTCCCAAGCTGAAGCTCCCGAGCACGAGGAGGTAGTTCAAATGCAGGCCCAGGCAGCAGAGCTGGAACAAAAGAACGATGAAGAATCCAACATGAAATATGTCTCTATTCTCCGTGCCGCCTGTGCACCCTATGCTGACGTTCTGAAATCAAGTCCTAAATTTCAGGAGAGTATCGAGAAAACAACCAACACTTCTTTAACAGTTCCAACGAGTCACGATGGCGAGTTCGATGTACCAGTCGCAGTTTACACCCCAACCAGCCTCCAGAACGACACAAAGAGAGTCGCTTTTATCTACGCACATGGAGGTGGCGCAGTGGCCATGTCTGCGGCTGACTTTGAGCCATTATTACAGCACTACGCTGAAGAATTCAACGTCGTTGTCTATAACGTAGACTACCGTCTAGCCCCTGAAACCCGCTGTCCAAACAACGTAAAGGACTTTTACGAGGTTATCAAATACGTCAGTGCACACACAGACAGTCTAGGATTAGACCCAGCAAAGATAGTAATCTCGGGAGACAGTGGAGGTGGGTATATCTGTCTGGGAGCCATGGTGCTGCTGGCTCAGAATAACGAGACTGCTCTTGTCAGGCTGGCTATACTAGGTGTCCCCATGGTAGACGACTACATCTTCTCCGACACTCTAGCTATGACGGTGGAGGAACGAAACTCTGCTGGTTACATGAGGAAGGTCTGGAAAGACCTGATAGCTGCGGACTTCGAGGAGCAGAAGAGCAGTCCGCTGCTCTTTCCGGGTAAAGCTAGCGAGGAAGTGTTGGAGAAGTTTCCCCCGACAGTGATCATGGAGTGTGAGTTTGATCAGTACATCACGGAGGCGACGCGCCTCGCTAACCGACTACGCAGGGCTGGAAGGTTGCTGGAGTTTGTGGTGGTCCCCGGGGCGGGCCATGCTAGTAGTCTTACCCCGGAGTTAAAGAGTAATGAAGTGTTCTTCAGCTGTCTGAAAACTGTTGTTAAAGAGTATGTTCACGAGAATGACAGGGAACTTACTGTCGCGATTAAATATGATTTTAATTATTAAATTTCAGATAAAGTATGTGATACCGCGAATTTGTTGAATTGCTAAATTAGATGCTAGGATTGTTTATGAATAATGTAAAAACTGTGCACTAACAACAGTTTATTGGATCAAGAGGATGTATTATACGAACATATTAGCATGAGTTTAATTGTTAATACTAATTGTTATTGTTAATACTATCTCTAGACCTTCAAATATTAATCTTTAGTAAATACTTGGCGCTAAAATAAGAATTGCCTATTACTAATTTGAGATGTTCTATTGTTGCTCTGATGTGCCGATTTCAAGAGATCTGAAAGATAAAATGAAGCTTTTATTTTATGGTATTATACCGCAGTCCCAAAAATTTAGTAACATTAATTGCAAGATTGTGTCAAAGCTACACCCTCGATAAAAGACTTATACCATCAGGTGAACATAGATGTGATGCTGTTTGGTAAGAACTCAGCCGCTGAGTTGCTTGATTTTATAGAAGAAATCAAGATACGACAGTCAGATAGCAACACCTGGATCGTTCACTTGAAACACAAAGGTATAAAAAGAGCGAAGTTGACATTGAGGTTCTACGTTTGGAAAATGAAAACGGAGATTGGATAATGCACGATAAAAATCGTGGCAATAACATACGATATATGTATATACTTAGATATAGTTTAAACCAGATATGTGAATTAAGAAATGACAGTGTTTACAAAAATCCGATACCCATGACCGGGCTTTATTGTTGGCGTGTCGTGTTGAAGTTGTTTCATTGTTTGACTCGTCAGGTCAAGATCTGTCGTACCGAGTGTTACAGTCGATATTCGACACTGTAAACTCTGATCCAAACGGACTTCTTCTCGGGGAGTTTAACACCGCTTACTACCGGCGGTGAGTAAATCTGTTTGTGTGTGTGTGTGTGCATGTGTGTGCGTGTGTGTGTGTGCACGGTTTTTGAAATTATATTTGGTGCAGTACACTTGTTATTACCTTTAGTTTTTAGCTGTCTGAGTCAATCTGCCTCTTTAAAATGCATTAAACATGTTGAAATGTTAATTTATAATGAATTTACGGACCAGTACCTGTCCTTACCCTCAAACTATGGGGAGGAAATATCTAAAGTATGCGAATATTTCTCTTAATTGCTATTTCCTAGAACTGGACGTAACCTCATTCCCTCTGACTACGGCTACAAAAGTCTGTGGCACATATTTTACAATAACAGCGATCTTGTCTCGATGAGTCATACTCGAGGTGGGTAGGCAATTATTTCCCACTTATTTCAGTAGTCAAGACTAAGTACTACGCTGTAAAGCTCTATCGTTAGTTTTTACAAATTCATTATACTACTGTGCTATCCATCTCTATTTACCTCTATTCTATCTCTATGCTAACTATCTCTATACTATGCTATCAAGACAATTAATTAATGGCTTCTAAAGTATAATTACACTTCAACAGACGGACTACTGTTAATAGCGGAGAAGCCTCCCCAGCCTTCTCATCCCCCCGGTTTTCCGGAGGTCCGCACCGGGTCTCTAGTGACGTCATCACACGGACAAGCTTCGTCATCGACAAATCAGCTGACGTCATCGACTCAGGACCAGGCAATGTCTTTAAAAGGTCAACCTTCTTCTGATCAGCCTGTACTAACTGGAAAAGAGGAAATCGAACTTGGATTTAGGGTCAGTAACATTTGACCGGCCAAAACGCTAATCAACAAATTATAGATTTAGTTTTGAGTATCTTTATTTAATTCTGATTTGTGCCCTGATTCTAGTTTTACGCAAGTACTCATCTTCATTTTGAATCAAAAAATCTTGCCATTGTCCACTATGGCCGGATATGGATTTGCCATCAAATCAGAAATTTTTACCGTTGAAACAATAAACATGACGCTCTAGAATATCCCTGTTGCACGCATGGTGAATTAAATCCTTTTTACCCGACAAAGTGACATAGTCCAAATTATCAAAAAATCGTGATGGCCTTTCTTGAGAAAGAGAAGAATCTGTATGCAGTACACGTTTTCTTATTGATAAACAAATGTAGCAACTCCCTCCGCAAACTCATCCGCCAGTTATTATAGAAGTTCTCTAAGTCAAACACGCCATTTTGTATAAATACGCCTGATCTAACATCAACATTTTCCCAGGACTTTAAAGAAGACGGGGAGTTTGTCATCGTCTACATTTGCACGATATACTCTCCTAATGAGTTTTACGTCTGGTTCGCTAAAAACTCTGCCGAGGACATGGAGGAGTATAAGAACCTCGCCAACAGATTGAAGTACGTCGTTAAAGTTGGGGCTAGCTTGTTTAATAATAAAATTATTGAAGAAAAACTAAATTTCATTTTTCTGTCAGGGTCTTTGAAAAGTTTAAAAATCCATAAATTCACAAAGCTGGATTCCACTCTACTCTAATGTCTGAATCTGTGTGCACTGTGTAGGAAAATGTATGATTTACAGAGTTGCCTAGCGATGAAATCTAGAAAACTAAATCCCGCTTCGTTTCAGCATGTTTTATTCAAACCGACCAAACCGTGGGAAAAACTACCTTGGAGGCCCCTACAGAAAACACCAACTCTGTGTTTTCTGCGATGAAAGAAACAAATACCGCCGGGCGGTCATTGACCGTGAGCCGACCGCTAATTCAGACATAATTACGGTTCGGGATATCGACGATGGACACAAATTTGAGGTGGCCACCACTTCTATTTACAGAATGGCGGAGCAGTTCAGGAACTTTAAGTGCTTTGCGCGGCGCTGTTCACTTAACGATGTTCGACCGTTTAATGGGGCCGTGTGGGATCCAAGATCACGAGAGGTGTTCGGACCTAAACAGGCAGAAAAGTTGTACTTCGCTAAAATGATGTCCGTCACCGACCAGGTTGGAATATCTTAAATACTTCAAAGTTTCTCGTGTCGAAATTTTTAAGCGTGACTGGATTTTGCTGTATATGATCACAAGTAGACTGTAAATTTTTTAACCGCTCCGCAACCTTCCTCGTTTGACTGTCAAGTTTAGGTAATGTACGGCACGCGCGATCGCCATACTTATTGCACCTAACAAGAGTGCTATTCAGTGACCACTACGATCACGCACAAAGTTATTAAATTTTATCTTATTTACCAATACATTAACCAATTTAATTTATTACATTTATTCATGTTACCTGTTATGTCAAATCTGATGCTAACTCTGTTATCTTAAGTTAACAACTGTTGCAAACTTTAATACAAACCACTGCATCCAGGGCCCAGGCTATTTATAGATGTTCCTTATGAATAATTGTGAAGCTAACTGTTTCCTTTAATAAGACCCATGCATGACTTAAATGCTACAGTAAAGCCCACAGCCCAGCTCTCACTCTTTGAAATCTATTATCTACACATTGATGGTGATGACACTGGCGACGTTTATGATTCTGTCAATCCTGGTTCACATTACACGGTATAACTTGGGACGTTACTCGAAAGAGGGCATTCTTTGATATCCTTTTCTTGATACAAAGAATTAGGGACGTATCATGTGTCGATAAGATGCTAAAAAGTTCTGTACACAGTAAAATAGTAGTTATATTTCCCAGGAAGTGGAGCTAGATGTTATCGACACGCACTCTGAGGACGACAGACACTTCGGAGATGTGCTTGTTGCTGAGGGCTTCGCTGAAAACGTCTCTGTCAACATCGGTGTTATCAACAACGCTCCGTCCACACCTAACGACAGTTTTACTGTGGAGGAAGATGAGGCGGAGTCTGATGATGATTGTTAGTTTGCAAAATGTCCTTCTTGTCATGTCATACATTTATCTTATTGCTCGCCTTGCAATTATCTCCTTGGTTTCAAGTGTTGCAGATCTAGTAGCACGTATTCTAGATCTAGCTAGTGTTTTATCTAGTACTCTAGATCTAGCTTATATTCTAGCTAGTATTCTAGATCTAGCTAGTGTTTTAGCTAGTATTCTAGATTTAGTAGCTACTATTCTAGTTCTAGCTAGTATTCTAGCTAGTATTATAGATCTAGCTAGTATTCTAGCTAGTATTCTAGCTAGTATTCTATATCTAGCTAGTATTCTATATCTAGCTAGTATTCTAGATCTAGCTAGCTTGTGTTCTAGATTTAGTAGCCAGAATTCTAGTTACATAGTAGCTACTTGTAAGACTTACTCTAATTACACAACAATTTTCAATCAAATGAAGACTACTCTGAGACGCCTCTTATTCCAGGGCTCAATGATTGGCTTGCTGATGAAGACTCGCCAACCATAGAAAACCATAATGTAAACTTTTCCAACCTGCACATCAGTGTTCCTGCAGAAGAGGTGGGAACGTCTGCTAATCAACAAGCCAACACTGCAAGCACTTCATCTCGCACTATGACTAACCTCTGGGACGCTCCATTGCCTGATGTAAGTATTTCTAGCAATCTGTATCATTCGGCGAAACGCGTTCGTTTCAGAAGAAGGTTTTCTTTTATAATCTATACGATTCGAGAACGGTTTTACTGTTTCTAATAAAAATTTCTAATAAAAATTTTCTCAGGTCGAGCAAAAGAGAGATTCGTCTTCCGAATTCCTGTTAAAACTAATGCAACAGAACACTTTTCGACCACAATGAAATTCTCATCTCATCGACTTAGACTGATCTCTAGGAAAATTCCAACTTGTACAGCTGTGTGGGAGGTAAAATAATCTAAGTTGTTCGGGACAGATAGCTTGTATTAGTTCTTTGTACATAATAATGACATTGATAATTTCTTTACCGATTTCAATTCAATATAAGATACAGTTTCTACACCTTTCTTGTGGTTCTTCTCGGGCTATCTTTTTGCCAGACTAGCCTAGAATAATTTATTTTAATTTTTTTAATTGTAACACTTTTTTACTTGAAAATTAACTTCAAGAATGAGATTTTTTGTCTTAACAATGCTGATCTTTTTACGAGACAATTGTCTCCACTGATTACCAATGAAAATCATTCAACGTTTTTTCGAGCCAGACGTCTTCTGCCATCCAAGAAGAAATATATTCCAATTTGAAAATGGGCGGCAACGTGAGACTATCCACTTAAACTTTTTCGTACTCAAGGTTATTTGAGTCGTCTTGGAGAAGAATAATTGCAGCAGCACCACGGTACCTTAACTATGTTAAATCATGATTGTAAGAACTAAGAAATTAACTGAAACGGTAAGAAGAGTGAAAAATAACTGGGTTGGCTGAGTTTAATTATATTTGCTTCTTCTTAAAAGATTTCAAGGTGCAGCATCGCTTTTTGAGATATAGATTGTACCGTACAATAAAACTCGAAAGTAAAAATGAAAATTAAATAAATTTTTGAAACATAGCTCGTATCGTGTAATTGCAATCATTCGTAAAAGTCTCAAAATCTATATTTAAAATTTTACAACAATTTGCAAAGGAAAGCCAACGATTGTTAGTAGATGAGAGGGGCGGTGATTAAAAGTCGCATGACGACTAACAATTGTTGTCAATTAGTTTCTCTAATTCTAATCCTAGATTAATCTGAAATAAAGGAGCCAATGAATAATGAAATATTCCTAGTTTTATCAAAAACATATACACGCTACCTAGGACTATAAGCTGTGTCTAAGCAACAAGTGCCAATATATAGTACAATTTGAACACCAAACTATTGATCGTCCTTATTCCTAAGAGAGTCCTTGTGAATTGTTTCAGAAAAACTTCATCAGTTTGGTGTAGTTCACATCAACTCCAAGTCCGATAGTTTAGTGCCTTCTCAAGTAGGGTGGCATACGGCAGGAGTCGATCGACTCCGCATTGAACCATCTACACTTATCATCTTCGTCTCTGGCACAGTAGGCAGCCGGATCTTTGCACATGCCCCTGAGGACCTTCCTGTTGACCCTCAGTTTGCACTCTTGCAGCTTGCAATCACAATCGTGGTTCTTCAGCACTGGCTCCACTTTTTCCCACTCCCAGCCACCCACGACGAAGTTGAAGGAGCACAGGCCCATGGTGGCAGCCTCGAGACTGTTGGTTGAGAGGGCGAACTCCCTCCCAGGTTCTAACCACCCTCCAATGCCACACATGGAGTCCATCATGCCACTGGTGAGGATGATATCGGAGCCGATTTGTCCTTTTCCCTTGTAGAACTGAAGAATCTTTGCTCGAACTGTGCGCATGCTGTACCAGCCCATGCTGGTGCTTGTTACGGGCTCTGTTGTAAGTGGCGGCCAATCAAGAGTGTTTGCTTCCTGCAATATGAGGTGATAAATTGGCGATAAATTGGAGAGCTGACCTATTTATCTCTGAAGTATAGATTTTGAATTTTTATATGACCTTATGATGCATCAAAAATAACCATTTTGATAAATCATAATATTGAATATTCTGGAACAGCAAAATCGAAAATACGGCGCACAATGACATTATTAATTATTAATTCTTATCCAAATTTCCCTCACTCACCTCTACCGGCTTGTCTTTTTTCCATTGATTTCTTCCTCAATCCTGACCTTGATGATGTACTTTATTCTGTCATCACAGACTTCGGCGTTGTAGCGTCTTCTAGCGCAAGAACACGATTCTGCAACACCTAGCAGTCCTACCCACAGCACTATAATGGGAACCGACCAACTCATCTTATTCTTGGCGTAAAAACATTATTATGTTATCATATCATTAGGGGTCGTTCACATATGACGTCATCAAAATTTTCGGCATTTTTACCCCACCCTCCCCCTCTGTCAAATTTCACTTATCCAACTTGACCTACAATGCATTGAACAAAGCTCCTCATGTAAAATCTGTCCCCAGTACAAGCAGCCTTTAAAAATTTCCCTGAGACATATGACGGGATCTTGGTAGAAATAAACCATTTCATTGTTTACAGTTTAGATTATACCTTTAACAATTTTACCTTATGTTTCAAAACAAATTTACTTCAAATTTGTCTTACTTGAATTTCACTTGAAAACTGTCCTTCTTACTTTGAAAGTTTTGATTATCATAAAAAATTGATAAAAACTCTTCTGAAAATCCTAATAAATGTCCAAAAAATTGTCAAAGTTTATGACATCATCATTAGCAAAACCCCCTTCTTCATCAATCGTCATCATTTGGAAACCCCCTCCCCCTAGGTGATAGCATTATATGTGAACAACCCCTTATGTGTAGGAGTAGAAATGTGAAAACGTCAAAGCAATCTGATCAAATGACTCGCTATTTGTAGTTGCTATTGTCGTTGCCAAATCGATAGGTCATGTAAAATGTTACTTTTTACTAAAAATGAAATAGAGAACTTTAAAAAGGATTGAAGTTGTCAGACCCCAGCTAGCTTTGATTTTTTTGCCAAAAGACTAGAAACTAGAAAGTAGAATTACAAATTGGTACGACTGCCAAGTGAAGCAAAGAACGTGTGCGAAATGTTATTCTCAAATGTTTAATCTTATCTGTAACAAGACGGAAATTAAATTTGGCCGGTTGGACAGACAAAATTAAAATAGGAAACAACGTCATCCGACAGTCGGCTCGGTTTTCATCGATGTGTTGATGGCCCTTGACGTGAGCATTGTACACTACATTGCTATAGGCGCGATGTGGGTAAAACTAAAATATTTTAAGTATCACACAGCATATGAACAGCAAACCAGAGCGATAAAATTGCTAGCGTTAGTGAGGTTTTCTGGCATTAGCTTACTAAAAACAAAACAAAGGAGGTATTCTATTTCATTTGATTGGATTTTATCACACCCAAAGACATATCAACGGCCAAGGCAGAGCAATCTTATTGCAACAAATCAAGAAATATCAAATCTCGAGTGTTAATCTGCGAAGGAAACCGCAACACCTAGTAGCCTTGCTGAACCAAGATTCGCCTCCTCCCATGCACTTCCTCTTAGAAACTGCAGATAATGATCTGTAAAATCTCAACACCGGATATTGGATTAATTCGCCATTGTGTTGGGCAGAGTTTATTTCGACAAGTAGGCCAGTGTGTTAGTTTAAAATTAGAACGACATGAAATTTGACAAGCAGAGTTTAAGTATGCTCTCGTGTACAGTGTAACGTGCTCAGGGACAAGGGCTTGTGTCGATTAAAATGCTAATGCTATAAATCCAAATTACCTGAAGTGCTCTGAGACAAATTTCAGCATTTATAAAGTCTGACTGTAGAGGTTTGGTTGCTGTCAAACTACCGAACTTGATTAGGTTAGAGTTGGCGCTTTGTAAAAGAGTTTCCTATTTAGCTGCATTCATCTGTTACAGTCAATTAAAGTGGATGCGATAATTTGGCAAATTTAGTCCAAAATGCTGTAGAGAGAGACTTATAATTTCATCAAATCGAAGTGCATGCCATGTTTGTGAGAACGGAAGTTTCGGGCATCGCATCTATTGCCAGATCAACAAATTGTAGTGCCACTTACAACAGTCATGTGACATTGTGACATGCAATTGCAATTAATCGGTTTCAACTGCTGTCAGTGAGAACTTCATTATTATTTCTTATATCAAACATCATTCTCTAAGTGAAACTCAATAGTAATACAGTTATATTTCATTAGGAATTGAAAATCAAGACAAAGAAACCCGATGTATCATTAACATTTGACAGCTAATGCGTTATAAGTAAGATCGTTAATGCTGAATTCACATGCAATACCTAACCCTATAATCCAACGAAAAAGTGAAATTACAAATAACAGCGATATTCGATTTTCTCGCTGTAACAAATTATCCGAAGAATCAATTTAAGCCTCACCGCGTGCCACTTGATTTATAGCAGTTAATGTCATTTGAGAAAAGAAGTCGAAAATTACGAATGCCATGTCTGTTAGTGTTATGGTTTGAAACAGGCTGCTTTAATTTTGAAATGCCTGCTTAACAGCTGCTAAATGCGTGTTAAAATTGATCCGAAACAAGCTGTTAAATAGCATAAGTATCTGCTAAATGACCAGAATCTTGTTGTCTGACCTAAAATTTCAAATATCGGTAGGCTGTCGATAATTAAAATAATTATGCTTCTTAAATCAAAATTAGAACTGCAATGCTCTTAATAAATTATTTAAAAGTTAAAATTGATCCATCAAAATTGAAAGGTTTACAAACAAGCAAGAAGAGAATGACTTCGTTCTTAAACCTCTGTCTTCAATGGGTTATTAGATACAAGATCTTGACTGATTACAATGGGGAGGGTCAAATAATAATATCTAAAGGATTCCTATCAGTTACAAGTAATTAGGGTATGAGGTATGTGCATGACGTTTTCCTGTCTTCCGTCACGACATTCCTCATCAACCTATCCCATTCTCAATGATAAACACTTAAGACCAATGTGCAATATGGAATTATCAGAAATATTTTAAAGTTATCTCCCTATCCACAGATATTGAATAACGTCATCAAATTAAGATGTTTGAAATGACATCGCAGAATAAAAGATTTTGCAAAAGTTAACTAAAAATCATTTAATTAAGGGCATAAAATTCAGATGATTCAAATGACATCACAGAAAACACATTGCTATTACTAAATTAATCAATAAGATTAACTCAATCTTATTGATTTAGTTAATCCCTCAATCATTTAGGGGTCGTTCAAATATGACGTCATCAAATATTCGGCACTTTTTACCCCCCCCCCCCTCGCCCTCCCCTCTGTCAACATTCGTTACCAAGACAAAAACCCCCTAAATTTCAGAGGCAGACTACCATAATAATGATGTCATCACAGTTGGGACCCCCCCCCATTTCATGTTAAAAAACTTTGATTTTTGGCTTTTGTTGGATTCATAAAAAACGCAGTTCATAAAAAAACGCAGTTCATATTTCGGAGACTCTGTGATGCACTACGATAGTAACAGCTCACTCTCTTCCTCTGACTTGAGGCTCTTCCCTGAAGCCACGGAATGTTAACGCATGCTTGTAGTTGTACTGGGGACAGATTCTACATGTGGGGCTTTTTAATGCATTGTAGGTCAAGTTGGATTAGTGAAATTTTGCCTTAAAAAATTTCCCCCAGACACATGAAAGGACCTCGGTAGAAATGGACCATATCATGTTCAAGAAGAAGTAATACTAGGATTTAGGAGAACAACGAAGTTTTGGGACACGTGTGTATAAAGGCATGTTAAACTTGACGTCTGACGTTTTATACCCTAATATTTTCAAAATCTTGATATAGGGTTTTTGAGAGTTTTTTAGAGTTATAATTAAATTTTCCAAAATTGATAAAAGAATTATATGAAAATCACTCAAAGTCTAAGATGCATTTTGTGGTAAACACATAGTACCATAAGATGAATTCCATTATCTTTCTGTATGATGCAAGTTCTAAAAAAGTCAGAGATAAGTCAAAAAATTAGGGGTAAACACATAGTGTTGTGGTAAACACATAGTGCCACGCGATTGATATTAAAATAATCACTTTATCATGCAACTGAAAAAGTCTAAAATAAGTCAAAAATTTGGATCTAAAAGAGTCAGTACACAGTATCATCCTTAATAAAATCTCAAAATTGACTTAGAGTGTTAGAGTTTTAGACTTATAATTAAACTTATAAAAACAATTTGAATTGAAAATCATTCTAAGATGCATCAATGATTAAGTGGTAAACACATAGTACCACGCGATAGATTTAAAGATATTACTGTAAGTGTATTAGTATAATGCAACTGAAAAAGTCCAAATTTAAGTCAACATTTTATATCTAAATAACTCAATAGGGACGCTAAAATTCCCAAAATTGATACGAAGTTTTCGAGTTGAACCCCTCCCCCAAATTATCAATGAAAAGCGGTACAAAATGTTCAAACGATAAAACGATGTTCGAGTGATGAGTGATTTCATTTTCTGATAATATAAAGAGCTATTGATCCGCATGAGTCGTTACGTAATCTGGTATTGTCGGTGTTTGTTAATGATTATGAATTTCGTTAACAAGGATCCCATTCCTGTGACAAATGATATTGATTCTTTTTTATTCTTTTACCATTTCATACAGTTTTTTATTGCTTAGTGATGCTTATACGAGTACGAGTGACTTCAGACTTATACGTGAAAGGTGTTACATGATCTGCGTGTAGTACGTTATTATATTAGGTTTGTCGGCTGCTGTGTAGCCAATACTGGGATATCATATCATATGTGATTATGAGTAGTTATACCGCCAACCCAACAGTTTTGGCCTAGGGTCAACAGTGGCGACATGGCGACAATCGATAATTTTTGTTTTGGATGGAGAGACGAGATAAAACAGCTAACATGAAATTGAATGGGTTCTTGAAATCTTCAATTTATTTATCATCTTTATAGATTATAGAACCTGTGTAGACATAGGGTAAATTATAAAAAAGGCAAACGTGAGCCTAAATACAGAAGAGATCTACAGTTAAGAAAATAGAGAGCCTATAAACTTAAATTGTAAATAGGTAAAAGGCGAACAAAGTTTTAGTATATAAAAGAATAAAAGAATATGAATGCAGATTGAAAAAATAATTATGTGTCTTTCCCAAAATGTTGTCCGACACTCATTCGAATAGAATAGAATAGAATAGAATAGAATAGAATAGAATAGAATAGAATAGAATAGAATAGAATAGAATAGAATAGAATAGAATAGAATAGAATAGAATAGAATAGAATAGAATAGAATAGAATAGAATAGAATAGAATAGAATAGAATAGAATAGAATAGAATAGAATAGAATAGAATAGAATAGAATAGAATAGAATAGAATGTAGAAGCGAGAATATAATGACGGGAGGGTGCGCGCTGCCGTACACCCAAATGATAATCCTTAATTTAATAAGCTCCTGTAAACGTACTATAGTTATACAAAACAACGTGCCGCATTCTAACATTCCTTTGTAA
>JH153356.1:66408-92799 GCA_000226015.1 Mnemiopsis leidyi
ACACACACACACACACACACACACACACACACACACACACACACACACACACACACACACACACACACACACACACACACACACACACACACACACACACACACACACACACACACACACACACACACACACACACACACACAGACACGCACGCACACACAGATTTATAAAACCTAAATACAAGGTTTATTAATCACACTGAAACAACACATGTAAATTAGCTGGTTTATCCGATATACAGGGTCGCACATAAATCGCAACAATGCAACATCAAATTTACAAAATTCTAACCACTTAGACCTTAGTGCACCATGTAACTATTTTTATTACTCAGCACCTGATTTTCGCCGTGAAGTAAAGTACAAACATTCTAACAACTTACAATTACATCCTCATTCAGAATTGAATTAGTACGTGTTTACTTTTAAATTTAATGTAATTGTAATCTTATGAAGAGTCCGCAGTGTATCCTAAACTTCAGACTTATCCTAAATGTCGATTAAGTAGGAGTCATGCATGAACGACAACGTTTTCTTTCAAATTTGTACTAGTGCAACATAATTCTAATTCTATTTCTTTGGATATGATTATGATATGGAGGTTAGCTGGCATTTGACGGGAAATAAGCGGCCGCCGACACGAAAAAGCGGTCGCAATTCTTGTTATTACTCAGCACCTGATTTTCGCAGTGAAGTAAAGTACAAACATTCTTACATCGAGGCATGTAAAGACATGTTAAGACATGTTGCATGTTTTTATTCGTTTTTATTTCAGCTTGACATACTGTGCAACGACGAGATTTTGGGAAAAGATCACACTTTAGAGTTTATCAAGATGACTCGATGGAGAACCAAGGTACATTTAAATGTGATTATCTGTCTTTACGTTTGTTTATCTTTGTTGAATCTTTACCTTTATTTATCTTTGCTTTTTTTAACGATAAGTTTATTTGTCTATCTTGTTATGCCAATATTTCAAAACATATCAATGACTGTACTATACAGTATAGTTAAAAAGTTTTTTCAGCCTCCTGAACATGATATGTAATAAAACACACTCAAGCTACTAAAATTAAGTGTACACCCCTAACTAGTCTAGTTTACATCCCAAACTATTCTAGTTTGCACCCTTACCAAGCTATTTCAACTCGATACAAATGTCGATCTTAGCTTTAGCCCTTTTCTTCCCCTCTGTTATCTTTGACTTCTGGTTTAGGCTCTTCCATCTGTCTCCCTTGTAGACTTTTAACTTATCCCTTTTACCCACCCCTCTCATATCTCCCCGTACTCCCCCTCCCTCATCCCTCCTCACTCCCCCCTCACCCTGAAGACAGGCAAAAATCCTTTTGGTGTTACCCTCTTGTGGGCATATCTTACAGACCCAGTCTCTCTTTGAATAATGTCGACCTTGACCCTTTCAATCGATTTGTCGTGTGTGACATAAGGGCCATTGCGGCACGAGTTTAGAATCGTCTTACCTTGTTGCGACCGTTATTTTGTGTCCTGGAATTAGATGCTAGTTAACGTTACCTAGCAACCTAATGTTTCTTGTTAATTTAAGTTGGTTTTAAGTACAACTTAAAGATTAAATTAATTCTCGATATTTCCTCACTTCGATCGGCTAAATATCTATGTCCTATAATTTGATCGTTTATTCCATCTTGACTAAATTCCGGATACCTTTAAGAACCAATTTACTTCTTCAAACTTAAACTGTCTCACCCCACAGTTTCTTTTAGTCTTTTACCAAAGTTGTGATAAAAACTATTTTAAAACCTGGCATTTTCACACGAAGAATCTACTTGCGGTATGTTTAAACTATTTGAAATATTCCCAACAATTCTGGAATACTTGACTGCGATGATAACCGTTAAGCTTGTTTCGTTGGCACATTGACGTAGTTGGCACTCTTTCTGTATCTGAACTACACTGTAGATACAACATGTAAAGATGTGTAGTGCCATATCGCTTCCTCCTTCTATATTTTACCTTCTGTTTTCCTCTCTTAATTAGTTTCTTCATTTTCAATATCCTCTCAAAATTTTCTTAGTTTTACCTCTATTTTCTTTATTTCCTCATTTATTTTCATGTTTCTTCTCTCTATTTCCAACAAAATTTCGCTCATAAAACCCTCTCTTCAGGATTTACCGCTCGTGTTAACTTACAGAGTAAGACCGGATATATGATACCGATACATCAACATGTGTAACAGCCTTCTTCCGCTGTTTCAAATCAGCTTGTTTTGAAGATCATAGTTAAGAAATCCAGACGTTTGTTGAACGAGAGTGGAGTTATTTATATACATGACAGCAAACCTTGGACTTGGACTGATACTATTGTTTGATTCATACGATCTTTACTTTGGTGATTTGAAAGTCTATTTAAGGACTTCTTCTGACGAAATTATTGCTTAGCTTAAGTATCTAAAGTCTAATTACGGAACTGTTACGATATTGTTACGATATTAATTTCATTATCATTTGATAAAGTCACGACTCATGATAGGAACACTGGAGCTCGTTCATGAAATATTATGAAGATATGGGATTGAAATATTTATCTTTGTCTACATACCCAATATTATCTGCCATCGGGATAGGAGCTTTATCACTGCATGGAATTACCGGTTAATGTTAATGTTCTGGGCGGTGGTTTTGGTTAATATTTCGATCGCTATTGCGTATAAGAGCTTGGCTTACAGTGTTGTACTTAGTGTTCTACACGTAGATTGTCTCAGCGATATATACCGAAAAACTGTTTAGCGTAAATATCATATGAAGCCATCTGTTGCATATTATGACAGCATACCGCATAATTTACGTAATTTGTTGATTTATCGGCCGCAGTTTGGGAACACGCGATAGGTTTTTGGGGAATCAGTGAGCACTTTTTGGCGCGCAATTTACAGCGCGCGCAGCCGCTTCAGCGTACGGGTTTGATGCCAAATTTCGAATATGACAGCCGCCCAGAATAGACATGATGCCTTTCTTTGTCCTGCAATTGAACTTATAATTGAAGTCCTCTTTCTAAAATAACCTGTGCCATTGGGTCTATTTGAGTTCATTGAATAGAACAAGTTTATGGTTTTCATTCGCGTCCGACATTTAAGTGATCTGGTGTTGACTTTTACAGACTATAGTTTCACCACATTTACTGTTACATTTGAGTAATTAAAACAATAAACTTATTATTCATCGTTTCGAGCATCAACGTGTTCTCCTTGATCTTATTCTGAATTGCCTCTGAATCAGCAAACATTCGAGCATTGACCATGAATTTTACCCCATAGACCAAAGCCAAGGTCGAAATACTTCCAATATTGTGGCCTTACCTGAGTTAACCAATTTCAACTTTGACAATGGCAATTTCGACTATCGTACTTGAGTATTTTACCTTTAATTGCAGAGTCTTAAGATGATTAATAGGACGATTCAGAGTCAACCTATGGTACAATAGACAAATAAAACTTATTTTTAATGGTTCAAAATATATTCCGCGTCCAGTAACCTACGGGACTTTGTTTCAGTTATTAAACTTAAAGGTACAATTTTGTTCTGTGACTGCTGAATACGACAACAGGAAATGAAATGTTATTTTTGACTGATTGAATAGATCATAACAATTCGCCTCTTCTGTGGTACGTTATTTCGGCAAGAGGGGATTTAGTTTGGTGAGTGGGCAATTGGCGCAATCGGGCGCCAATGGGTCCATTGAATGGAACAAATGGATATTCCATTGGCGCCAATGGCGATGAGGTCAGTGGATCCAATGATAGTCCCAATCGCCATTGGCGCCAATGGTTGTGTTCCATTGACGCCAATGGCGATCGCCATCGGCGACCATTGGATCCATCACCATTGGTGCCACTGTCATCAATCGGTATAAATATTTCCTGATTATCGCCATTGGTACCATTGTCGCAATTGGTTCCATTGGTGCTATTGTCGCCATTGGCACCACTGTCGCCATTTTTGTGGTATCTTTTTTATCTTAGTCTGATTGTCTTATGTATTTCTTATCACCATTTTCGCCATTGTATTCAATATGACCATTGTCACCATTGTATTCATTGTCGCCATTGGTACCAATATCGCCATTGGAATTCCAAATGATCCATTCCCTCTGAGTGGTGATCGTGAAAAAGGTATCGCCATCGAGTGGTTCCATTGGATCCATTATCATGGATCCAATGGTCGCCAATGGTGATTGCCATTGGCGCCAATGGAACACAACCATTGGCGATTGGGACCACCATTGGCACCACTGACCTCATCGCCATTGGCGCCAATTGATAGGATCTATTGGCGCCATTTGCGCCACTCACCAAACTAAATGACCCTTTTACCTTATTTTCTATTGCATAAAGTTGTTATGCAGTAGTATTCTGTAAGGTCTGAAAGAGTTATTGTCAGCACTCAGTCCAATCTCGCCTACGACCCTATTACAAACATATTGTGATCTCAAGTAGCGGCGAATGGATCGCTCATGTCGATTTCCGTACTACTATAGGGTTTAAAATGTTATAAAAACAAAAATGCTAAGTATAATTACAATACTAAGCAAGGATCTCCTGTAATCGACTCTAAAACTTTGGTAGCACGATATCTGTCTCGAAAGTCTTCAAATAGTGAATTTGCCCTGTTCTCGTTATTCAACTCCTGCTACCGCAGTTACTCTGTCGTTCCAATAACAACCTGACACAACGTCCATATAAAACATCACTTCTTGATTGTATGAATGAAGGAAGATCGTTTCAAGTTTGAACCCTGCTTCTCTTTAGGCATGTCAGCTTCAACTTGTAGTGTTGTTCATGTAGACAACCGACCGGTCTGACTTGGGTTCCGACCGATAGTGTGGACTGAAGAGAAACTCGTAGAGCAGGCCGCCCACCAGAGACGCAAGGAGCGGACCAAATATGTATACCTGGCGGTGAGTTTTGTTAGTTTTTGTTTGCTGTTTAAATGTTGGTTTATGTGAGTTTTGTAAGTTTAGTTTGCTGTTTAAATGTTGGTTTATGTGAATTGTTGTTAGTTTTGTCTGCTGTAAATTTTGCTTTACGTACTTAGTAGTTAGTCTTTTGTTGTATTAATAGTACCTGTAGTTATGTTACGACAGTATTAAATGTAAAAAATGAGCCACAATTTATAGTGAAAATTCATTTTGCCGATATCGAGAATTTTAATAGCTGAAACTGATTTTCTATTTTAACCCAGGAAGGTCGTCTAGACTTACTGTTTGTTATTCTGATTCAGCTGAAAATCGCGATTTTTATGGTTTAATAACCGCAAAATGTATTCAATATAAAAATTAGGCAGGGTTTTACACTTGCGATTTATGTGTTATGGTCTTAGGGTAGTTCATCGATCAGGTCAAATGTTGTGTATGGTTGAAATACGCATACATGTAAGAGTTACTAGGTAAACCCTGGCCCGTCTCTCTCTCCCGAAGAAAGTCAGTCCCAGCTCGGTCGACTGAATAAACGTCCTCGGTGCTTGGAAATCCGAACAATATGCAGCCCCAGGTTATCTCAGCACTTAACCGATGTCACTCGCTAGCGAGTTTTTCATCTTCTACCTAATGAAGGTTTAATGTTGCCCCGTAATTTGTATGGGGGGGGCGACCATAGCCACTGACACTATCACTGACAGCCATATCACTCCACCCCCCCTTGTGAGACCTTCAATCATGATGAATAGAAGGTACTTTTAATGAAATTATTGAGAGCTAAAACACGAGCTACTCACAGAGATGGTATGTTGGACTTTGGTATAAACTTGATGTTGTCCTAAAGTCATATGCCGGAGAAATAGTCGAGACAGGTCACAGTGCAGTGGTAGTAATAGCTAGAGTCATATCAATTCTTTGGAAGTGTAGAAAACAAAAAACGCAACACTACTGCGTCAATGAGACCAATTTTTTTCAGGTTTGGGATAAATAATCCGGTAGTAACAAAAACCTCACCACGCACAATGGAACAACCAATAGCACGATGTCAAAAATAAAAAAGGATTGAACGTGTTCGCTAGTTAGACTCAAGCCTAGCTTGAAGAGAGGTGCGTGGCGGAGCCAGGCAACAAAGAAGCAATTTTACTGAATTCATGGGAAGGAATAATACAAATAGTGATATGTGAGTATGACAATAAAAGCAATTACGGTGACAAAACTTTCAAAACGAGCAACAATACTTTGATTAAATCTTTAGAAGGATTTGACAATCTGACTCGGCTATTTCCATGCTTGTCGCAATATGCTTACGCCAGCTTTCCTGATAATGTTACTACGAGTTCTTCACTGCGAAGAAGAGTGTCAAATCAGGGAACTAGATGCGCCCATCGCTGCCCAAGACGGTGACTTTATTATCGGAGGGTTATTCCAAGTGGGCGAGGTTCAATATACGAGCAGTGAAAACAGAACGGTCGCTCCACACCGCATCTGCTCCTACGAGAATAGTAAGGAGTGGAACGTCCAGAAAGCAATCGTTCTACGGGCTCTAATTGACAAAGAAAACAAAAGGTTCAAAAGGGACTTCAACAAAACTTTGGGATATAAGATGTATGACACGTGCAAGGATTCAGCTGTAACGACGAGAGTCTCCGATAACCTAGCCCAAAGAGATGACGTCATCGGAATATCGGGTGTGGACATGAAGGAGTACCTCAAGAGGTCCGCTAGCATCACTGCCTCTTTCCACATCCCTACCTTCGTTTACATGTTCAATGATGAGGAGTTGATGAGAGCCGAGGAGTATCCGACTCTTTTCTCCATGATCGACACCGAAGTTAATGAGGCCGAAATTACAATACGGTTTCTAGAGAAGTTGGGGTACAAGTATATGGATATTTGGTATCATAAGTTTTCTCGAGAAATGGCCGAGCATATCTACAAAAGTTATTTAGTAAAAGCTGGTGGGTGTGGGAGAATTGCTGATGTGACATACCAATCGCATCTTCACAGGATTAATGAAACGTATAATGAGACAGGAGGAGATCCATCACAGGTTCAGCTTATTCTACAGAATTCAGCTACAACCACAAGAGCCATCTTGGAAGAGATGTTAGGTAACTTAAAGTTCCAGAACAAGATTTATATCTTGGGCTTGTCGAACGGCCGATTAAGTTACCTTGATGGCTATACAGATATTTTCAAAAAGTTCAACAATTCGGGAAATAGTACCATTATACTGCCATTACCCGATCCACTCAACACAAAACTGCCCAAAACCGTACAGGAATTGAACAAAGATTGGAGAACAGTCGAAAAAAGAGATTATATAGACGACATATACCAAAATGTCCAAAGCCGAAGATGTTCGAAAGACAATGAAAATCCTAAAAATTGTTCACTTACGAGCTGGATTCCTCACATGGTAGGAGGGGTTAAATTAATCTTTGAATCTCTGCATGCAAGCTTGAAGAAGCGTATACCGCTCAATAGGGACTGTTACATGGACTATAAAACTGAGCTCTTCGATGAAATCTTAAACGAAAATAGAACACTCAGTGTAAGTCTTGAAGAAAATGTGACGATGCCTGTCAGAATAACTAACAAGACCCTCAACACTGGGTACACGATTGGGGTCTTCAGGACCGAGACCAATACCTATGATACACTGGGGAGGGCCTTTATCAGCCACATCGAAGTATCAAATCCCAAACTGTTGACAAAGATAAGATCTGGCTACAACAAGACATGTTCTCATACGTGCAGACCAGGAACTCACAGACGTTTCACCGATACCATCCAATTTCTACCCTGTTGCTGGACTTGTGAGCCTTGTAAGATCCATAAGTACAGCGTCAAAAACAACAGCCATTCATGTGAATCATGTCACGAACTTTTGGCGGCCACTGAAAATCACACTGCCTGCATTCTATTGCCAGAAATTTTTATCGGGCCTGACACGCCTGTTTTCATTGCTGCGGCATGCTGTATACCACTTGGAATTGGACTGGTTGTCGCCATCGGAGTGATCATCCACAAGCACGAGGATAGGTCTGTGATCCAGGATTCAGAGCCGGGATATCTGTACATGACTCTACTGAGCCTGCTGGCCGGGTACCTTGCCGCTTTCCTGCCGCTGCTCAAACCTTCCAGCAACAACTGCCTTGTTGAGTATTACACTTTTGTTGTTGTTGTAACCTTGATATCCGTAAATCTACTCCACAAATGCGCCAAATTGTACGAATTTTTTTCGAACGAGAATGATCTAGAAAAGCCCGAGTTATGCAAACTTCTCGAAAGGGTTGGGCAAACTGCCCTAAACCTGGGAGCGCTGGTTATAACAGTCACTGTTGTTACCATTGACAACGTTACCGGTGGTGGTCCTACGTGGACATTTGATCGATACCAAAGCAAGCCTCACTCGAGCAGGATTCTCATGTGCACGAGCGCAGGGGGCAGGGGTCTAGTCCTTATCTTTCCTCTCATAATTCCTGGCTTTTCTCTCGTTTCTGCTCTATTTTTGGCGTTTAAAATGCGCCGTTTTCCCTACAACTACCGCGAATCGCTCAACATTTTTTGCGCCATATTTGTTGTGCTTCTTTGCTTCGCTATGTTTGTTGCAGGCTACGCTTTCTCCCCTCCCGTAGTGCAACCAATCTTGAGAACGATCATATTGTTCTTGTCATCGACAACCTTTATCTTTTGCATTTACTTACCGAAGTTGATCGTAGTTTTTGATAAAAAGAGCAAAATCGAGGACAGGAAGACTCGCTTAATGGATAAACTGAAGAAGTTTTCAGCCTCACTCTCCCTCGATAAAGTAGCTTCACCAAGGATCAGGAGAGGAATTCAGGTAGTTCCTACCTGTCCCGACATCATGATTGATCCATGTTAACCATAAAATTTAACCGAGAAAACTGCTAGGAGTGAAACTTTTAGTTCCATTCGCGGTGGATTAAGGATGTAGACTTGAATTAATGATGCGTTGAGCGATACAAGACCGGTAAGGACATGGGCGCATATTTTAAATTTGGCATTTCATTATTCTGCCGTGACCCTGGGGTTGCACCTTTCAAAGGGCTTCCTTGACTATTAATGGTAAATGCTCTGTTTTTCACTTGTTGAACTGTAGATTTCTGAGTTATAATTTTACTAAACCGTGTCTGTACCCAAAGGGCATAGACCATCTTTGTTAGCTTTATTTTACACCTTTTGAGTGTTCTGCAGTATGGATCTTGGAACTGTTGTCATCTGTATGATGTATGTTTCTGCATTTGTACTACACATTGTACTACAAAAACTGTTCTGATGACTGTTACCACATTCTCAAAAGTGGCGCTACAGTAACTAGTAAGCTAAAAATAGAAATCAATAAAACTTCTACCCACCAGGAATTGCAAGTTAAGTTTGTTCTCTATGATATTTGTGACGAGAGATCTAGCGGGGTTTAGACCACAGCCAGTTGTGGGAACCTGAGGAACATCAATTTTATCAGTTACATTATATCACTTATCAGATTCAGTGTTAAGTTATTTATCAGTTACAACTTACATTCCCAACAGTGGAATCTCTCCCCTGATTGACAGGGAATAAAGCTAAAATTTATTGGTATTTTGAGGGGAAAGAATCGCTAGTCTAGGTCTGTCTATCGGCAGCACTTGTTTACTTTTTGCGTTAATTTTATCTGTAGAATATAATTAAACGACCATTGATTTCCTGCCAAATCCAGCTTAATTGTGAACGACTTAATAATAGCTTACCAGAAACATATGAAGTACAAAAATGGCGATTCCAATAGAAAGAGGTTGTAAATATGAAGCAGCTTGTTTTCTGTCGCTGTTGGTGGTGGACAGCACAGTGAGCACAAGGAAGAGCGTACCGAAGAACTCGATGAAGAAAGCAGAGGGAGTGCCAATGTTGACAGCAACACCAACTGCACCTGGGCACCACCCCAGCATTGCGCTCAGGATTGCTGGAGAAGCAAGGCTTTGTTACTTGTTTCGTACTTGTTTTGAATCGGAAAATATTCCAACACCTCAAGTTAAATCTCTTCTTTTCTAGAGCTCGGATTCGAAAAAGATAGATAGAAAGTTAGAGATGTGGTGGAAGATAAAAGAGGATAAATTGAAGTTCAACAAGAAAATATAGCTCGAAAAAATGACGATAATTCCGACCTCCTGCGACAAGCCCCCCTATAAGCTGGACTACAGAAAAAAGTGCTGCTTTGACCAAAGACAGTTGCCTGGCGAAGAACAGTCCGAACGAAACTGCTGGATTGAATTGCCCTCCACTTATATCAGAGAAGAGGTGAACTGCAGCACCGATACCTGAAAATAGAGGCTGTTTCTGAACTGTTTCTGAACTGTAAGTATGATTGGAAAACATTTTTATGTTGAAGGAGATATATTATCTCTTTGAGATACCAAATCAGGGGCATGGTTCCACTATAAATTAGGACTTAATATTTGTTTCTTATATGTAGTTATACGCTCTCGACCTTTGAGCAAAGTTCTTGATTTACCTAGTCCAAAAGCAAAGGCAATTTGTAGGACTACTGCCGATGAAGGTTTAAAAAGTGTCTCCAATTGATCTTTAGTTGTGACTTTTTGAAGAAGTTGTGCCCCTCCAACCCCTGTAAATATAACATTGTTATGATCCTGTTCGATAATTATTCTCGCTTAAAGTCATAAAAACTTTTATCTAGACATGAACTTGGTTTAGAGCTTAACACAAAGTTTGTTCTCAAAAGCACCAATAACAGTAAACATCTAAAGATGATAGTGGTAAAAAAGGAAACACGCAGATAATAATGGCTTAAAATTTTCCTTGATCGAATCGTTAGAGGCTCTTACTTAGAGCCTTATCTGTTTGCCTCAAATTATGTATTTAGTTGTTGAAAGTATTAAAACTTTAGAAAAGAATTACCTCCACATCCGATAAAGATCAGATAAAATGTCCCCAGAAACTCTGCCATTATCTCCCTGACTAATCCAATGACTTTGAACTCTTCTGTTATTTTGAACCCAGCAACCTCGACTCCCATTTTGACTTTGTCCTTTCGAGAGAAGTTTGGCTCATGTTAGCTTTCGGTTGTATTATATAAAGTAGCAAATGGTAATTGTGTACCATCATTGTGAGTAATAGTGTTGCTTGCGTTTGCTGTTTTGGGATTAATCTTTTGAAACCAGTTTAACAGTTAAAGTTAGGAGCTCCTACCTGAATCTTTTAAGAGAAATGTGGTAAGGCGAGATTTTGTATAAGCTTTAACATAATACAAATTAATCGTTAAACCCAGATCAATCTACCTTACACCTAGTATATTAGTATACTATCTCACTTAGTATTACTATCTGACTTAGTACAACTATCTTACTTGGAGTATCGCACAAAAATCAAAGCCTCGCATCAAAATTTCAAAACCAATTACAAAATTGCAGCATCTGTACGTCTGTGAAGGCAAATTGCGACATCGACAACCGTATAAGAAATTGACCGAAAATCAGTAATTTACCTTATGCTGCAAATAGAAATTAGAACCACTGAGAAAATAAAGCTATTGTTGAACTGGTTAAATAGCCACTCAATGGATCACTGAATCACACCTAATTAGTAATTACCCTTCACGGCAATTACATCCTTATAATTACATCCTTATCCAGCGACCTGTAATATTAATTGTCAATTGCAGCTTGCCAGAAGTGTGACGAGCCTGCATAAGCACAATTTATAGCAGAATTTGCAACATAATTTTAAGCACGCATAGTTATTGTTCTAAATCTGACTAAATTGATTGGCAGCTCCGTAAGATAATAAATCAGTATAAATGTGATTTTTTTAAATTCCCGAATGAAATACTGATCGTTTTAGGCGTCAATTGTCAAACTGATATGGGACCATATTGAAATAAGCAATCTTAATTTAGTGAAATGATATTAAGTCAACATTTTCCTCGATTATGCTTAGATTTATAAGATCAAGATGAAAGTTATCCAACATACAAAAATAAAAAAATGTGGCATATGTTTTAAAAATGAGATAAAGCGATCAATGTGACTTGTAAGTGGTGATGGGGTGTAAATATGTGAATACTAAGCATGACTAGAATGCGGGTTAGGACACACATTCTGGAGTACCAATGATTAATGAGACCCCCAGCGTCGTCGCGGCGGCGCGAACTGGTGGTGTCACGTGATAGAATAACGTGTCCCAAGTTCTATATACCGTGTCGTGACGATCTGGTGCTTTGAAGAAAAAAAAAGTTGACAAATTTGTCGTACGTCAATGGGATTTTTGCCGAGTAAATAAGTTTAAGTATAACTATCTAACTTTCGTTAGAAGCTCCAAATTCCTGCAAAATGATTAAAGATTCTATTTAGTCTTGAGTCTAGCATAGTTGGTTTTGTTGTCTTAACACGAATTCGTTTAACAGATCACAATTATACCGTGTCGTGACGATCTGGTGCTTTGAAGAAAAAAAAAGTTGACAAATTTGTCGTACGTCAATGGGATTTTTGCCGAGTAAATAAGTTTAAGTATAACTATCTAACTTTCGTTAGAAGCTCCAAATTCCTGCAAAATGATTAAAGATTCTATTTAGTCTTGAGTCTAGCATAGTTGGTTTTGTTGTCTTAACACGAATTCGTTTAACAGATCACAGCTACGGAAATAAGGCAAAAAGATTGAAACATTCAAGAAATAGAAATAAGATCGCCTCGAAGCTAAGATAAAAATCGCAGTATTGAATCCGTGGATGATAATGATAGAACACTAAGAACCAAGATGGGGCTGGACCATCTGTCAACATGTCAAATTAGTTTGTAGGGAACTTTGGCTCTGCCTTTGGTTGACGGTACTATCACGCCAAATCGTTTACCAAAGGCTGTACTTGCACGACTGATTTCTGATTATCGTGACATATTGAAAAGGCAATATTAACTTTTCCAAGGTGGATAGTCGCGTATCGTAAGTTTAATTTAAAGCAGTTTAATGGAAGAACTAACGTCTGATTCCTTCAAAAAGTAGTACGGCGGGCCGACAGCTTCTGCATAGTGCTATAGTGCTCAATAAAGCATCTTGACCTAGAGAACTGTTCCTTAGGGACAAATAGAAGGGTAGGAAAGGTTATCCATGTTATAAAACACCCAATAATCCTAAGTGCAATGTGCATAATGCCGTTGTAATGGTCCGACCAGGGTAAAGTTAGTGGTTTATTTCTCTAATGTGCTGTTTGTGTGTCACAGGTGATGTCGACACTAACATTTTAAGCTAAATTCTTGAGGAACGAAGATGACAAGTGCTAAAAGCCGATTAGGCTGACATTATATCAAGAACAGCATTCAATATTATGAAATGGGATTCCCTTAAGACCGAGGAGCCCTGGGTGCCGTTCATCGAAAACGTCTGTGTTGTGATGTTGAAACTCCTCGTGTTACTTCTAACAATCAGCACCGCCAGACAAATGTGTTAAAATATGTTTTTAACCCATCAACTGGGACAGTAATCGGCACCACAATTTTCTATAATAGAGGTTCTTATTGGTGGGATATCTGTGACTAACCACAATAATTACGTTGAGAGATCTACACAGTTTGCTGTATAAATGTTAGGGGTAGTATAATATCAACAAACATGGAATAGGCATTCGTGACGCCAAATCCAATATCACATGCTAGTTTTCGGCCGGTAAACCCAAGAATTCTTCTTGTCCCCGGCCAAACATACCAAAAGTAACAGGTGAAACCATTGATATAATACTCAGGGTTTCTATTGACCTATTAGTGGCAGCTTATCAAGCCTTATTTCTACATTCCTTGAATTAGTTTAAATTAGGTTTGACTCAAAGTCAAGTAAAATGACCCGTGGTAACCATGTTATAGGTAATCATATCAGATATCTCATTCTTCCGACAATCATGATCAGTTAACGGAAATTTTTACAAACTTAGTGCGGTTGAACTTATCGAGGTGAATCGAATGGGAAAATAGATAACTTATTAACTGACTTAACGACTTGGGAGTTTGATAAGCACATGACACATCCTCGATATAGACAACTGGCCGGCTTTAAACATCCTCGAGTTAGAAGTGACAACTCGCTGCCAAGAAGAAAATAGGTGTACTAATACAAGTAGTTGATAAGTCGGAAAAGTATGTGGTGATCTACAATTATAGCCAAATTAGAGCATTTGCCGGTTGCCACGCCCACAACAGCAAATTTTTCTATGAAACTTGTCCCAACTTCTTGGACCAATAGTTTAATCAGCCTCGTTCCGAACTTGATTTCAATCAATTTGACGATATAGAATCAACACGGTCAACGCTCGTAAACTTAAAGAACGAAACTGGCAGCACCTCTACTCTGCTCTGAACACAAGGCCTAGACCACCCGCAATAACTTTAAATTATCTCTATAATCTCTGGATCATCTGGCTCGCATCTCTAAAGCCGTTGCATTAGTCTCTGCCACTAAATTTAACTGGTTCTTGAGACGTTCTGACGTTACCTAGATTTGAGCCGTCTCATGAAACCGAGCTAATGACCTATGTGGCGTTTGACAGGGTACTTATAACTTCCCGTGGCTCCTGCTAACACCTTACTAATACCTCGGACAAAAGCATGGATTACAAAAATATAAGTTGACATGTAACTGCACTGTCGCTTTGTATTAGGTTTGAAGTTCAAACATTCGATTTTACCTCGTGAGGTCGAGATACTGAGGCAGAATGAGGACTTAATCCAGAGCTGCTGGGATATCAAGAGACACACGGTACAACAAAAAGACGCGGTATGTGTAAGAAGACAGCAAAGTGGAGGTAGTCTCTGTAATGCACGTGGAGTAATTCAAAAAGGACGTTACTTGATAGAAGTTACTTTTATGATCATGAATCGGAAGAAAGAGAAAGGGGGGACTTTTGTCTTAGAAAACAATCTTTATTTGAGTGAATAAAACAAGACTTTCCCCGGATAAGTTTACTACTTCAGATTCTGTCAAGTTCTCTGTTCTAGGTAAATCGTACATAGATTAATATCAGTAAAATTGTAGATTAGATTAAATCAGTCAACATAGCGAAGCACAGATAAATTATCGAGTAACTGCTTGGATAAATTGAAGTTCATCTATTTGTAAGGGTGAATCAAAATGATTGTTCTTATCAATATCCATTTCATCTAAAAAATTGTTCTTTATTCTTCTCAAAAAATGTTCTTTATTTTTTATAACAAAATTGTTAGCCCCCCTCTATTGACCACCAGACTAAAGATATGGTATTTACGCCTGCTGGCCTGCGCTGTGGCCAGCCAAGTCTCAGACTTAAGATGGATTAAATGCTGTTAATTAAGTTTAAAACGTGCCAAATGGCCGAGTTTATGTGAATGATGATTCGTCATTAGTCGATCGTGGCTGTGACGACAGGACTGTGAAATAAACATTTATAATAATCTTTCAAAGCAAGTACTCATTTAAAGCACTTCATTAAAGGCAAATCAATTTGTATTTTTGTTAAATTCTGGAAGTGAATAGATGGTGAGACCTAAAGTTCAATTGTTAATGGGATGTCGTTAAATTATTTTGTAACACCGCCGAATGCCTTTTTCCAAGGACCCAGGTGGCGGAGCAATGACTTGTCAAGACATCGTAATTGTTACTGTACATGAGCTCCGTCTATGGGTAAGTTCCAGTAGTAGTATAGGGGACTAGAGGGCCACAGCCTTTCGGGAAAAATTGAAACTAGGCTGTTCTATAATACATTATTTTTGTCATGATACCAACAAGGTTATATAGTTCACTCATACAATCGACGTTCCCGTTTCCAACCAACTTAATCGTTGACGAGAGTCGTGTATCACCGCGACAACTTAAACGTGGATATAACGGTGGAAAAATTTACGGCATGGCAGCAGATCATCACATTCATATCTCATGAAGAGACATTTAAGTATCTTGACCGATATGTTATTAATGCCATGTATACTTAAATTCAGATAATTGTGTTTTTTACTCTGTTTGATTCCATTGAATTTTCAGAAAGTAAACATTTGGAGCTAGATCGGCCCTGCGATATGTTAAGTCTACCTTTAGACGACGGCGCAAACATGGTTTTTGCGGCATGATGGCGCCACCGCGAGTCTTGACGGCATTGTGGCTTCAGTTTGGCACTCACACTTACACTTACAGCCTCCTTAAACATTCACGTGAGTGTGACGTGGTGATTTCGATTATGCGAGTGTATTTTAGCTTTTTTGATCGTAACAAAACAAACACACCTGTGACAGGTTTAATGCCTTATTGTCTAGCTTGTATATATGTTGTGTATTGTTGCTGCTACCTGATCGGTGGAATGTTTTCCGGTTGCAAGATTGCCTCTGATAGCCACGTACATTTCCCGAACATTTTTATAAGGCCAACATTATCATTATTATTTATATAATTATTAATTTTTTCAAAAAACTAGAATGATACACCTGTTCTACCTACATCCAGAACATCGGTAGATAACCTTCATATCATAAGCGAATGTAAGTTATTTGTATTTTAACTTATACATCTACCACGTTCTAGTAACCAAGAAGAGGACGCAGTTAAGTAGTCATGGCAACGCTAGGTAGGGACACGATATCAGCTTGGCAAGAAGGAGTCACAATGTTCCAAAATAAAGACTTCGACGGAGCTATCGTCGTCCTCAACAACATACCGGAAGAAAACCAAACCGCTAAGGTGGGAGGCGATGAGGGTTGTTGTGAAATTTTAGTGCTGGACATGTTATCGGCAGTATCAGAACAAAGTGAACAAGTTTCAAAACATAAGGAGATAATCCGTGTCTCACTAGAAATGTCACTAAACGTCCCTAACAATGGTCCTACACAGTTAGCACTCTGAACGCGCTTATAATCTGAGCCATGTTTCCAGACAGTAAAGCGTCTTACATCTCATAATACAATCACACTGAGACACACTGTGGCACTTTGTAAAACGGGCGGGGGGCCGGGGGTGCCCACCCAAAAAACCAGTCGCTACACCAAAATCGGTAATTTGGCTTTTTTGTTTTGTTTTTGGTTTTTTTTTTTCAAAAATTCAAAATTATGGCATTAGTCTTTTTGAGTCTTTTTTACCTTATCTCTACTTCAGTCTTTTTTAGTTGATCGGCTTTCAGAATTCCAAAGCTGTATAATACAGTTAAGTGCATTGTCTTTTGGGCTTTTTGGTTTTTTCTAGTTTTTATAAAAAATTGGCACTGTTTTTTCGTTTTTATTTGGGTTTTTTGACGGTCAATTCAAAATTGGATTTCTTATTTTACTCAATACTTAATCACCAAAATGTTGACAATCGTTACAATGTTTAACTGATGCATTATTTTCTTACTTTAACGTCATGTGGACAGTGATTTGGTTGACGGCTTACTTGACCACCACATGGGTCTGTCGATAAGACATTGTTATCTTTACTATCATTCTTCTATTTCTTGTTGAGCACTTCATGTCGAAAATTGGAACAAAAATTCCCTACTAAAAAATCAATTCAATTTTGAATAACCTAAAAACCCAAAAAATCATTCTTCACACCAAAATCGGTGAATTGGCTTTTTTGGGTTTTTACAATTTATTGTGTTAACATCCCCAAAACATATACTATAACAAATACATAACACAAATACAATCACACTGAGGCACACTTTTTGACAGACCTTAACATATTATAAACGTTCAGCCGGGAAAGCGGACAAACTGATCCAATAAATCAGTATCAAATCTTCATCGCCTATTGCTTACGTGCACCAAAGGGTTCACCTTCATTTTCAAGTACTGAGTTAAACGAACTAGTGATTAAAATTACAGACTATACAATTACAGGCAATACAAATACAATTACAAACTATACAATTACAGACAATACAAATACAATTACAGACTATACAATTACAGACAATACAAATACAATTCTAGACTATACAAATACAGACAATACAAATACAATTCTAGACTATTCAATTACAGACAATACAAAGACAATTACAGACTATACAATTTCAGACGTTGTACAGTGCAGCAGTGGCGTGTCGGGCGAAGGGCGACCTGACAGGAGCTTACAAGAACTTGCTGAGCGTCATAGAACGAGATCCACACTTGGCTATAGCGCACTTTCTTATAGGTACCGCTTTTTGAAAGAGTTTTATTCAAATCCGAGAAAAGATATCGGACATTTCGTAGATCACCGACCGGCTAGATGCCGGTTGGCGGGTCGGTGATCTACCAACTAGCGAAAATATTTAAATCGAAAATAGCAAGTTTAAAAATTGAAATGAAGCCTAAGATGGTTCAAAACAACATTATGCCATACGCAGTCCTTCCAACTTGGTTCTTCTATAAATGTTCTCAATAGTCAATTATATTAAAATAATACGAAGCATTTAATTATGCCCGACTACCGGGAAAATACCCTTCTTGATGTAACTAGTCTCAAATGTGGGTCTGCCACTCAAGCACTTGAAATGATAACCAATAAAATGTATTCCTCGTAAAGTTAAACGTTAGTTAATCACCATAACTGTGAATGGCGCATTCAGCAATCAGTAAGAAAGTCTGCTTACCCGTTTTAGCAATCAGTAATTAAGTCTCCTTACCTGTTTTAGCAATCAGTAAGAAAGTCTGCTTACCCGTTTTAGCAATCAGTAAGAAAGTCTCCTTACCCGTTTTAGCAATCAGTAAGAAAGTCTCCTTACCCGTTTTAGTGATCAGTAAGAAAGTCTTCTTACCCGTTTTAGCAATCAGTAAGAAAGTCTCCTTACCCGTTTTAGCAATTCTTAAGAAAGTCTGCTTACCCGTTTTAGCAATCAGTAAAAAAGTCTCCTTACCCGATTTAGCAATCAGTAAGAAAGTCTGCTTACCGGATTTAGAAAATGTCTCACTTTGTTTCTCGCTGACAAATAAGTTGAATCTGAAGCAGTGCTGGACGAGGAAGGTAGCAGGGGAGAATACACAGAGTCTATCATTTCTTCTTTTTGTTCAAGATGATATGCAATCGGGCCAGCGGAAACCAAACAAACTGTTCCGAATCACAGTTTAGAAATCGATGAAATATGAATGTTTGGTTATCTACCATGTGCTTAATTGTCAGTCCGCAGCACATTTCGCCAATTTCAAGAGGTTAACCCTAAATTCTTCTTATCAGGAAGGTTCAATTAAACGCATCAGATTTCAGAGGTAGCGATTTCGTAGGGCAGTTTAATTTACAAATGGTAGAAGGAATATGGCACGGATAATATCGATTCCGCATCGTCTTCCTGATAGTGATATCAAAAGTTTACCCTCCCATTTTCTCTCTCAGGTATCATCTGTTTGGAAGCCAAAGGAAAAGGTCAAGAAGCTCCTGGACATTTTGACCAGGTATGGATAGTTTACTGGTGCTGGTACCGGTAATAATAATGGCACCAGAACTGGTCCTGGATTCCCAGCCAAGTATAAGTACGGAATCAAAATAGAATTTGTGCTCTATATAAAAGTTAACAATCCGCAGAACTAGCATTCTATATTATAGTTAGGAATAATTATTCTATATAGTTACCAACCCCGCAGAATTATATAGTATTCTAAATACATAGTTAACAACCCGCAAAATTAGTACTCTATACGGTTAACAACCCGCAAAATTAGTAATCTATACGGTTAAAAACCCGCAGAATGAGTATTCTAATTCTATACGGTTATATATATATATATATCAAACTGTATAACAAATGTTGAATAGCTCAAGGGAGCATCTTCAATATCTGGTCAGTGCATGACAAACTTAAAACAATTCTTTCCACTTTGTTCGTGTCTTAGCAATATCTCTAAGCATATACATATCATTTAAATTTAACAACCCGCAAAATTAGTATTCTATACGGTTAACAACCCGCAGAATTAGTATTCTATACGGTTAAAAACCCGCAGAATTAGTATTCTATACGGTTGACAACCCGCAGAATTAGTAGTCTATACGGTTAACAACCCGCAGGCGTCACAGCAGTTTAAGATACGAAGTGAAGTTAGCTATGCTCAACTTGGTATGCGGTTCAAACTACACAAGGCCATGTGTGAGTACAACACAGCGTTCGCCCTCTACAAAACAAACCAACGAGACTTGGCGGCATCTTGGATTGCGCCGCCCAGCAAACCGCCGCCAACGATCCGAATTTCAAATACGCCGCAGAGCTGAATGATCTCTATTCTGCTATTTCTTCCAACGTAAGACATTTAAATTGTTTTCACATATCTTTGACAGATAATATTTGTAATCAAAAATATAATTAGGGTGGTGGAACCAGCCCAGAAAGACCCTTAACCGAAAAATTTTGATTTTCGAGACCATTCTCAATCGATTTAACGTCCACTTTTAGCACTGGATCAAAAAAAAAGGAAAAAAATTGCAACCCCCTTTATATTGACGACATGGATTGTGCTATACGACCCCCGACCCGACCCCCGACGTTTTTTTGTCGATGAACTTGAAGGAAGACGGAAAGAGGTAGAGGCATGAAAATTTCAGGTTTTGTACGACCCATCGAGGTCGATATTATTACTATGATCAAAAAGGAAATGTTCAACTTTGAGCTAGAAGGAAAGTTAGACCAGCTTTAGAATTAGACGTAAAATTCGAATTCCATCTTTTCCCGTGTCTTCTCTGGCTGGTGGCACGCTTTGCGTTTTACGACTTATATTAATCCGTTAACATTTAAGTCGAGACACTTATAGTTTCGATGTAATATAGGTTAAAAAGCGCCTTTCAGGTCCTAGCAATGAAAATTTTAAACTTTGAATTAAAAGAAAAGTAAAAACTACATTTTGACGTAAAATTTTACGGCGAATCCTATGGTGACAGTCTCGAAACTCAAAAATCTTATGTAGACCCTTTATGACCCTTATTGACCATATATGGGCCCTAATAATTGAGCCACCAAAAAATGAAAATGTTCGGCTTTGATCTAGAATTAAAATAAGACTTACATTTTGGAATAATTTGACGGCGAATGCGATGTATGGTGACAACCTCGAAGCTCAAAAACTTTTTCCAGACCCCCTAAATGGCCCATATTGACCCCCTACATGCCAAAAAATGAAAAATTTCAACTCTGAGCTTGAAGAAAATTTAGAACAGTATTTTGACGTAAAATTTGACGAGGAACCCGAATTTGATAGTTTTGAAGACGAAAAATTATCACGTGACCCCCTTAATGACTCCTTATTAGGCCCAAAAAGTAAAGATTTTCAATTTTGTGCTAGGTCAGATGAGTAATCCGTATTTGACAGTTTCGAAGCCGAAAAATTATCACGTGTCTTTTCTGGCTGGAGGCACGGTTTGCGTTTTGCGACTGATCTATTTCGACACACGATATCACGTGATAAAGGAAATGTCCGACTCCTCCCCAAGAATTCTGATGTATATTAGACAAAATATTTCCTTCCATTAGAGAAAGAGCAGTAAGTTAACGCACATAAACCTGGACAAAAACTTGATTTTCGCTCCACCAAAAACGAAGGTGGACAACTTGGGAAAAAAGAAGTACATGAAGGATTCCAAGATGTTGGGCAAACTCAGTAAAGAGAACAGCGTCCTGACTTTCGAGGGAGTGCAGCAGTTCGTTACGTTTTTTATTTGTTTGTTTGTTCGTTAGTGAGTCGTTTGTTTTAGCGATCTGAATGCAACCGATACAAGATAATTTGTTTATGAACACTATAAAATATTCGCCATATAATATGTATAGTAGAACTCTTTAACGTCAACATAACGTTTTAAAATTTTATGTTGACATATGACCCTTTCGATGGAAAAAGGTTTTTGTACGTTTCCATTATTCAAGAAAACTTTTTGAAAATATACCACTACCAGGAAGAAGGAAAAGCGAGAGTGAAACTAGCAGAATCTACAGACTTTACTCATGTCGCCATAACGGTTAGTCACCAAATAAATGAATTATCGGGTATTTGAAAATGTTGATGCTCTAGAGAAATACTAGCACAATTCTCAGAATCTCCGCTTAGATTATAGAGTTAATGAATAATGAAGTTTGTCTGTCGGATTATGATATTATAATTTGAAACTAAAATCTTACTATTTATAATCATTTAAAAAATGGTTGCTCCCTTTGACCAGGAAAAGTCTCTTGTTTCTTTCCTTTTATAATTTTTGAAGTGACATTGAGACATTCTAATTTTCGTTTTGGTGAGTTTAAATCAACTATGGCCAGGGCATAGAAGTGGTTAAATACATGCTTGACAATGTATACATTATTAAACGTGCTCCTGGGAGTGGGAATTTTCAACATTTCATCATTATTTGCCGAAATTTCTCACAACATTTTTTTCCTAGTTACAAGTGCACCTTTTTTTATAGTTTATCTTGGGGGCTAGATAACTAGATCGAAATCATATAAGTGACTGTGTGTACATACTGTTAGTGTGTTTCTTATCAATATAAGTTATCCCAAATGAAAAAATCTACAAACCTTAACTCTGGCGTGTTGGAAATTGGTGAGAGTTAAAAATTTTGAACTTTGAAAATTGGAAATTTAAATTTTCAAGAATTTTAGAGTGCTAGTCAAGATGTTTTCGTTTTCGACCGAAATTTAAACAGAAAATTCATCGACTAAAAATTAAAATACATCAAAATAAAATTTCTGTATTAAAACTTGAAGTTGAAGTCGAACAGACATAGGAACACACGAAACGAACATATTTTAATGAATGTTCGCTTGAACTGCTAAATGGTTTTTATGCACTCAAATCTTTAAATTTTTTGCTTGCCGCGTTATAGATTTACTTGTTCCATTATTTCTTAAGGCTGTATCTCTTTGAGCTCTACCATCTCCTGGCACTGCAGGCACTGCTTGATAATGATAGTTGTTTTAAATTTAGTATATGCATTATGCTCCTCCAATTTTTAAACTGTTACAGTAGCTGAATTTCATTGCTGTATTGCTTCCGAAACCTATTGTACTATCTAAACTTTTAAATGTTTACCTCAGATGTGGGCAAGATGTTCTTGCTCCTTCATTTCTTGAAGCTGTCTCAGAAAGCTCTATACTATACTGCATACTGTCTTGGATAAATATCTCAAAACTAAAACTCCAAAAGGAATTTTTGAATTTAAATGATTTGTCGTGAATATAAAAATCTACGCTGGAAATTGTCTAAGCCGTTTGTTAGCCACTTTCACTACAATTTCAAAAACTTAAACAGCCAATAGGGTACATCGTACACGATCAGACCACAGAGTTCAGAAAAAAGGGAATATATGAAACTAATGTGGACACGAATTTTTTTACACTCTGTCACTTTGTGTATCTGTCTGCTTCTCTTTCTTTCTGTTAATGTCCTACCGTCTGTGTGTCTATCCGTCTGTTTGTCTGTGTCCTGTTTAAAACCCTGATCTTGACTACACCCCCAGAACTACCCCGGTGGAAACGGATACCTGGAGCTGGTCATGGGAGACAAGTTGAACATAACCTCGCGGTCGGGCACCGTCTGGTCGGGAATCAATGTGGCTACTCGAGCGGTGAGTATATGGTGTGGAACCATGTATTGTAATCGAAATCGCAATATTTTCACATAATCTGCAGGTTCTTTTACATAAACACCCTTCTTAAGAAGAGCTAATTGGTTGTGATACCAAAAACCATAGCTTAGGTTACTTTACTTCACGCGAAATCTCAATCTCATAAGTTGGATAAGATTTGCTCTGCTATCTTTTTAAGTGTAACGTCAAATGCAAAGTACCAAAAATCAAAATTTACAATACTCCAAAGTTCACCATGTATTACAAATACATACTTTACATAGAGATACCAGCCCATTAAATTTAATCGTGACCTTGACGGCTTGATGCTTCAAGTGGTACTACGGGCAGAGTTAGCAATTCGTCATGGACAAAGAACAGATATTTGTTTGAAAATAAAAAGGCTTTGAATTACAGAAGGCTCTTATGGGGGTTAGAATCCATCATTTGCAGTTATCAGCAGCTTGTAGTTGTAGACGTGTATAAGTCAGGAATAACACTGGAAGGTACGGAAAAAACAGGAATAGCACTGGAAGGTACGGAGAAAACAGGAATAGCACTGGAAGGTACGGAGAAAACAGGAATAACACTGGAAGGTACGGAGAAAACAGAAATAACACTGAAAGGGACGGAGGAAACAGGAATAGCACTGGAAGGTTCGGAGAAAACAGAAATAGCACTGGAAGGTTCGGAGAAAACAGAAATAGCACTGGAAGGTACGGAGAAAACAGGATTAGCAATGGAAGGTACCTAGAAAACAGTAATAGCACTGGAAGGTACGGAGAAAACAGGAATAACAGTTGACCGAATTTAAAGTGCAAGATCATCTATTTGTATTTGATTTTTATGGGGTTTGTTGGTAACAAAACCCCGAGAAAAAATACGACAAACCGAAGGTCTGTATACACTGTATTAAAGTGGGCGTCCCAATGTTCATACAATTACTATACAACATGCAATAGCATATGGCATAGCATAGTTTATTTGCAAGTTTTTAGTTTTATGCGGTAATACGATACAACGTGTGGTTAGTCAAATTGTGTAGATCGTTGTACTTCCGAAAAATTTACTTGAAAGGACTCAAATTGTCAACTAACTCATAATCTCATTGGTCGATATTCTATTACTTACTTCTTATGTTCGGTAGACTGCCAATGAAATTGGCGTCATCTGTTACGTTGCTTTTTATCGCATTTTGAATAATTGTATTGTTTTTTTTTTCAGGTAAGGAAAAATTAGCCCCGAAAACGTTAAGGAGCTGAGTAATGTGAAAAAAGCCAATCTTATGGAAATAAAGAAACCGAAAGAAATGATTGAACAAGAAAAGAAGGAAAAGTCCGGATTTAAACTCCCTCTTAAAGGAAAAAAGTCGCGCAGCACGAGCATCGAAATAACGCGGTATGTTGTGGCACTGTTGATGGTTTTTATTCTTCAAAAGCACGAGTAAAGCAAATTGCTTTCACTGCATCTGCACGCATCTCTAATCCATTATTGAACCACAAACTGCACTGCATAGGTTTTATTATTAAGCTATATAATATATACTATACACACTTGCCTGGGGACCTCAGTCTTTGTTGCCTTGCAAGGGGGGGGGGGCGGAGAGGACCGTAGAACTCAGTAAATACATACTATTGGCCTCTCATATATGTAGTACAAAATTTATTTTCAGAGTGGATGTGCCCCCGGCTATGGACAACACCCCAGAAGAACAACCCACTACCGCTCCTCGACCGGCACCTACTAGTACAACCGTCAGCCGCCCAAAACCTGCCCCATCCGGCCGTCCAACCACCGTCACTCCTGTCAAAGCCCCCATATCCGCCCCAAGTGGACGATCTGCTCCCATATCCGCCCCAAGTGGGCGCCCAACTGCGCCTGTGCCTGCACCCATTGTACTTTACACTCTACGTTACGTTCTAATTTTAACGCTCCCGAGTGTACCTTCTATTCCGACCCTGTAAAAAGGGTATACATTGACTTGTACATTGTTTTGTACATTCCTACAGCCATGTTGTGGCTTACTCTCTTGTTGGTGGGCGGTGCCTTCACTGTCGGACCCCCTCAATCCTCCTGACCTCAAGATTACGAACTACAACGCTGAATACCGCAGCCACGCCCCATGTTGCTGCTTTGCTACTCCTTCACTGGATCCAAGTTCCCGTTTCCCGCAGCAATTTCAAGTCTCAGCAACTGCGTTTACGGACCCTAATTTTTGTAATGATTTGTTGTTAGATTCGCCCGACACTGCGGTCACTCCCTGCTTGGACAATTCAACCTTTCCAGGAAGAGCTGTATTGCTTGTTTCTAGATTTTACGATGTTTTGTTTTACGCACCAGGACACTGCTACAGCTTGATCACTAAATGGACAGTATGTACATTTAACATATGCTTTTGCCTAAAGCTTGACACCCAGTCTGCAGACAGTGAGTACCAGCTGCTGTATATTGAACCTAAGAATGAATGTTATCTTAAGGAACGCTATTTCAATTATGTGATTATGCAAAATATCGACATGTCGGAAAATCTATTATGGTGCTATAGTTACATTATATACAAGGGTGGGCCATTGTTTACATTTACCTTATCAGTGGCCACTATTAATAGTAGAATACACAGTTTAAGCTATACATTTGATGTTGAGTATATGATCCAGGGCCGGCCTTACTCCAGTCTTTATATTTTAACGGCTTGGGGATATTTAGTTACTTTCGAATTTGATGCTTTAACCTATCACAATGAGACTGTAGATCTGTGCATTCTTAGAGCTAGAGAAAACATTTCAAAATCTGAATATGTTAGACTTGGTGGAAGGATTGATGTGATCTTCAGGGCTTTTCTAGGGTCCCCCTTTACCCCAGTGTCTGTCCACTTTCCAGACAGTGCCTGCCCCCCTGCTCGCGCTTTGTGTTTGTGTGCCTC
>JH153356.1:122435-153226 GCA_000226015.1 Mnemiopsis leidyi
CATTTTGTACCGTACACTCTTTTGTTCCACTACACAGTGATAGGGAAATTAAACTTAAAAGTTGAAATCAGGCATGTTTGCTTCATGACATTAAAAAAACTAAAAAAGCATTAAGCAGCCAAACATTCTAGACCTAAAACCCCTCAACCAATGATAACAAGTCGACTGAAGAAAAGAAAAGAAAATACTCCACAACAAAACAAATAGAAACAATAGCGACTATGCAAGCTTACTTAAAATTGGTAAGTTGAATACTGCTAAGAAAAAGAAACAAAACGCAATGATCCAACACGACACACATTAACACGACACATGCATGCTTCAACATGCTTCCACTACTGGGTGTACAATGTACATTGATTAAAACGGTGTGTACATGTCACTTAACGCTCTTTACAGGAATAATACTTTGAATAATAAGTACGCCAGTTAATAATAAGTACACTGTACACCGGTTAGTTATGAGTACACCGGTTAATAATAAGTACACCGGTTAATAATAAGTACACCGGTGAATGATAAGTCCACCGGTTAATAATAACTACACCGGTTAGTTATAAGTACACCGGTTAATAATAAGTACACCGGTTAATAATAAGTACACCGGTTAGTTATAAGTCCACCGGTTAATAATAACTACACCGGTTAGTTATAAGTACACCGGTTAATAATAAGTACACCGGTTAATAATAAGTACACCGGTAATTTTTTGACAGTGCTCAGGCTATGGTTCCAGGCTTGTTTTTTCACTTGACTCTTATCACGCATTTTTTTAGCATAAACTGCATCTGAAACTAATCATAGCCTAATATAGTCTGGTGATATGCCCTTATAATGGTTAGTAAGTGATAAAGATATTGATCCAAACTTAACCAAACCATTCAATCATAATCAGTTTACCAAGTTAATTCAAAACAATGCGATTCTATGCATCAAACGGAATATATGGAATTTTATAAGAACGTCGCTGTATTATTGGGTGGTAGTGGTAGATGTTAACGCAAGGATATATAGATAGATGCTAAATTACTATTTTGTTCGCCGACAGCTAGTTAGAGAGCTAACTCCAGAGCAGACATGTTACTGCTTAAAGAGCTGTTTTAAGTACACCACATATCTTTAAACTTATGCTCATATTTTGGATATTCATTCCGAAAAGTTCTAACTTCTAACGTAACTGGTTAGTGTTTAGCTCCATCTAGCTTCATTTAAAAAGTTCTTGAGAAAATCAGAAAATTGCACCTGCCAACAACACTTTTTTCACCTCAAAAAAGAAACATTCTTCTTTTATCAAATCGGTTGCATTTTGTCGATTTTAAAGGCTCCTGAATACTGATACACCCAAATATTCATGCCCTTATGATGATGCCTCTATGTGGAGGGGGGTTTCCTAAGAGTGCCAGAAAAAGGGCAGGTCGGCCCCACTGACCCCACACATCAGATAGCAGTATAATGGGAAAGTTAACATGTCTAGACAACGTTGAAAGGAATACAAGTATTTTCATATATCAAAATAAACTTTTAAGTTAGTTATGCTTCCGACTTGCGTCAGCGCAGCTGAACTTGGCTAATTTAATAGGGTATGATTGATTGAATGCATTGTTTAACGGATATATGAAAAATAGTTTTTCCGTCAGACAGGACATCTGGTTACAGCCTTAGTTGCGTGTTTTATACAGGACTAATTTTCACATTGCATAGATTTAAAGGGCGTTTGTCTTCACTTTAATTTGAGAAACGTTTTAATTTAGAAATGCTTCTATTTGCTGTATTATGATTGCCATAATTTTACAACATGCATTTAAATGTGCGCACACTCACAGACCCACACATACCCACAAAGACCCGCACACACACGCACACACACACGCACACACAGAGCACACTTTCATTGATCGTATTAATGAGAAACCGCACGAAACGAGTACAGGCAGGTCGTTCACCGGGATAAACTATTTCTTTTTCCTTCCAGACCTACTCAAGATACGATGTTAAACTGGACCACCCTTCCTTGTTATACTTCGTACTAGAACGTTCTTGTGAACTTAACAGATGCAGTCAGTAGTGTATTTTTACTTTCCCACCTTGAGTACAACGCAGTTATTCCTACTGAGCTGACAAACTTCAAAATCTCGTCATTCCCGTTAAGTAGCGGTCCCTTTGATTCCTTAACACTAGGATCGACTCTATCTAGTACATCGTTTAACTGTTCCCATTTTCACCGATTCATTCACCGTTCTACTCAGAAATTCGATTTTAACCACCCAATAGGGTTCCCGTCGTAGATGACTTAAATCAATCGAATTGATTTGGCGCCTCACAGATTCTACTTATTTAACGAATTATCGATTCGGTGCTGTGGGAATGCTCTTCTTGTTTGATGACAGGGCTGTCCCCTATTATAATCATATCGGGAAACTTAATCACTTCATGACATCTCGATGTCACTAAAGTGGTGGGTTATAAGCGCGAGTATTTATGGTCCTTCTAATGGTCCGTTAAGGGGAGGTTATAGTTGAGTCGTGCGGTGACGTTAGATCCTCGAATTAAACCCCTGGGGAAATATCGAACCATAAAGAGGGGAAACAGTGCATCGGTAGCTATTTGTTAATCTCTGGCTTGCTACCAGGGGTCGGGTGTTTTCAGTTGCTATTTGTTAATGACTAGCGCTAGCCTTAGCTATTAGACGTATTTTAACAGTGTAGTTGTACGATTTGCAACATGTTTTATGATTAACGGGTTACTCAATGCACGACATAAATATTTCGAAGAATTTGTTTCACTTTTGGCAATCAGCTACTTGGTTGCAGTAGTAATCCATATCGAACTAAAAGTAGCTCCTGTTATTAGATAAAGAATATAATGCACCTCAAATAAAAACAGATGGTCAAAATGACAATAAAATGATACTCAATCATTAGTAGACATTTCCTGCTCAACTTCCTGACATTAACATCGTCATCTTCAGCCACCATGACAACTATCTTCATTATCCGGCTGCCCCCTGAATACCAGCTGTAACATTGAACCTCGGCAAGAAACTGTCACAATCGAACTCCTTCTTCACCCCCACTGCCAAATCGATAGAAAGCAGGACAGCGGCCCCCCTGGTTCGCGTACTTCTGTCGGAAATATTTAGTATTTCTGGCAGGTGTGCTACACTGACCGACATAACGTCTATAACAAAAAGTCCCACCAGGGTCGCTTCTCTTGGAGGAGGTGTTATTTCTACGATGTCTATGTTTCAGCTGCGTGATCAGGTGCTCTATAATTGTCTCATCTCGCCAGCTTTTTTTGTTTAAGTTCCATTTTTAGTCTCAACAGTCAACAGGACTCAGGTTGGGACCCATTAAACCAACCTCTTGCCTGAACTTTGAGTGAAACCAGGTCAAAGGTACCCCCTCTGATTTACAGCGATCTGGACGAAAATTTACTAAGACGTCCCTCCGTCATCTTTCTCTTGACACCATAACAAGTCTGTGATTTAGTCCCTAGCGGTGGTCTCTAGCAAAGTGTCCTAAGTCGATTTTCCCGATTAAAATGCTATCGCGTACGGTTAAAAACCTGGATCAAAGTTTGTGACAAAAACGATTTTGCAAACGAATGGAACATGATCCAACATATTTAATCAAAGTACGCTTTATATGTACTGTTGTCCAGTGCCTTTTCAATGCTCGAAATTTTTAACTTTCGATGAGTTTTTCAGCGCAGTATTTGACTTATGACTCGGAATAATTTCAGTAGATCCAGATTGCCCATACTATTTCGCACCTTTACCGCAGTCTGGAGTGTTTTTTTGCACAAGAACAGTCTTTGCATATGGTCGTGTTTTTTGCTCCTAACAACCGTTTAACGTATTCCTGATTCAGGACATTTTACAATTCCCTGCAGCTGCATTATTTTTTATAAGGTAATCAGTGTTTGCTGTCTCAAGTCCAAACAGTGAGAAAAACTTTTTCTTACAGGTTACTTATATTCTAAAGAATTTGAAATAATCCTAGATAAAATACTTAAAAAAGAACATGAACCGCACTTTTCTGCCTGAACAATACCCTCATCAGTCACAATAGCTGCACCGCGAATATCCCGTTCCTCACTTTTCTAAATGTACTGAACAAATTTCATATGTGTTGCATTGTTTCTAAACTTTATCATAGCAGATTCATGTTGCCCGACATTCAAGTTGCAGGATCGCTTACGCTATCGAGCCTGAGATGCCCATCCTAAGCGAGAAAGTTAACCGCCACGCATCATGGCGCCACTACGTAATACAATGCTATGCTCCTATTGGTGCCCCATCATCGCTGTCTCAGAACCTGGGGGAAGGTCGCAGACGTGCCATTGGTATGCGAACCTAAATATGATCAGCATGGGTTGTAGTTTTGGTTACGAAATAGTTTGACAGTAGCGGGGGTAAGGATTGCTTTCGCTTTTCACTCTCTCAGATCAAAGTCCTCGAAAGCAGCCAGCATTGCTTACTTTTCAGATTTCAATGCACTACTAACGTATCGAGGACGTATATTCAGGTGTCTGAGCTGGGACTGGCTTAATAGTGTGTGAAACATTTCTAATGTTTATTTATGTAGGTTTATTGATGAAATTTCAGACGACGAAATTCGAAATTGTGATTTTAAACCAATTTTTTCTCGTGCGAATTTGAATGCAAATAAACAGTTTCTACTGATTTCATAAGTTCTTATGCTAAAAATGAGTTCCTGTTACTTTTCAAGGAGCTCCATCCCGACCCGCGGCTCACTCAATGCAATTTATCACCGGGTCAATTAATTTAAAACAAGAATACTAATGACCATCCGGCCTGATTAAAGTTATGATCCACCAAAAAAGTAGCAACAAGATTGTGATAAATCTTATATAGTCTCATTCAATATGACTTCCTCGCTTGAACGATTTATTCTGATATTTAGATAACTTACATAGGTGAAAAATACTATCTAATTGCACTGTATGCTAAATATTTGAAATATATATATATACATACACATATGTGTTTCTAGATAACTTTGTAAAAATTATTCTATGTAACTACATCAGATTTTCTTCCCGCACGTGACACACCAACAACATAAATTACTATAAGCCATTACTTTAAGTTGACCTACAGAACAATATAATTCTAGTGCCTATGTCTTAACACCAGGACCCAGGACACACCTGCTCGATATCTAACTACGATTCTAATGTTTCTCCCATAATTTTCTGTATTTTCCAAATCTCCTTGACGTCGGAGAGATATAGAATTTCGATTTAGTGGACGACCGAGTAAAACATCTGTTTGTTACAGCTTTATTTTCATAATTTACCCTCCACGAGGCAGCATCCTCAAGTTATCGACCGAACTTAAAAGAGTTCATGCAGGCTAGTCAAGCGATTTACCTTTTAACTGAGCAATCTTAATAAAGCAGTATTAGATTTTCAGGACCAGCCGACTGTAAAATGTTGTGTCTAGACTCTACGAACATTGTGTGGTGTGACTACCAGGTTAATCACCCAACCATCAACTGAGAGGGAGACTCGAACCGCTCATTGAGTCTCGTTAAACGTTTAATCGGTAACGGCTCGGTCAATGCTCTGCACCAGCTGAAAACTACGTAGATCTGTTGGAACATTATCATTATGATTACATAACTCGCCAGGCTTTACAGTAGGTATGAATACCCGGGATCTTTAGGACAAATTTCCTGTGTAGTTGAACAAAAGAGGCCATTATTAAAGGATGGAGCAGTGCTCCAAAGAGGGGTAGTTTATCTCTTTTGTTACTTTTCATGATAATAAATTATGTCAGTCTTAGCAGTACGTAACATAAATAAGACGCCATATGGTGTTTATGTTTTTTCGCTCGAATAGTTTGAAAAATTAAACTCTTCACTCTAATGCCTCAAACAATAGTTGACAAGATTTTTTAGGTCTCTAAAAGTTTACTACTCTGATGATAATCAACACGCTGTCGCCAGCTTTGTTTTGCAGCCCATCTGTAGGGGTATTTTGACAAAAGAACGTGACAAAACTTAACTTGCATTGCATAGTGTTGGATCGCTCGCAACTCTCGTTTTCATTGTTTTTCAGTGCAAACTCTTTAGTATGACCATTCTCATTGCACTTAACACGTATAATTTCTTTCTTAATTATCTGACTTAGAAAATTCTCTTACCTAATTTTCTAGCCAATTTTCAGCCAGACCCTCGTCAGATCAAGTTTAACCAATTAGACCAAATATATAGACCAAATAGACCAACTGTCAAGGTCAATTTTAGCACGAAACGCTATCTGAGTGAGTGATTAAATCTTGTTCCTGTCGCGCTATCTCAGTTATCTGCACGCCGAAGTCGAAAATCTTAACTCAGAGCAGTTCCCACAATTTTGTGACAGATGATAATTGAAACCAGCTTCTCTCCACGTCACCAAGATAATCTATTGCCACCCTGTTCCCACCCTCTAGCTCACGAGCCACACTAGTACTGAGCTACTGACAGTAACTACACTATCGCAGCACCTAGTTCTCTCATTCAAATGTATGTCTGTGTGCAGGAAATTATTTCATATAACGGTTGTTTCGGAGATTTATCACGCGGCCCTAGATTTAGAATGTTAATGCGTTTTGTCTCGTTGGTCGGGCGCACTTGTAGTCAAATTTGCCCTCTAAGGCAATTTATCTAAAACGTTAACTGCATTAACTTTGTTGTGCACAACACCCGTTCGCGGATCTTTGTGATTGTTCTTTTTAAGTTTGCTTCGAGAATATTCACTGCATCTTTGTTAGGTTCTGCTATGGAAAGCAGTACTGATATGCGTACAACGGATATCACCGACAATCCGGATCCAACTCCCAGCCCAATTATATGTAAGTAAGATTTTTATTTATAAGCTTTTATTAATAATGATATTTTGATTTGAATTAATGCCACCAAGGAGCCATCTTGTGTAGGTCCGGCTTGCCGGGCAGATCTACATTTTGGTTATCCTTCATTAAGTAAAGTGTTTAGCCTACTTTGAGAGCATCAATTCAATTCCCTAGAGTTCGAATATTATGTTTATTTCGATAATGTATAATTTACTGTACTATTTGACAAGTTTTAAATAAAAAATTTACACTTTATTCACTTGATTTATTGCTGGAATTTTGACATATTAGTAATGCAAGATGCAATGACCAAGTTCAATTTTCAGACAAGATGCCTGACTCCTACGCTACGGTCATTTTTTTAATGATAGCCTTCGTCATGTTGTTCTCCCTCATAGGTGAGTTAGTGGAAGTTGCAAAATTGTCTTCAGATCAATTAGATACACTGTTTCTCACATATTTTGCGAAATTGTTGATCAAATTTAATTTGATCGTTAATTAGTTAATATGGTGACAGACTAACGATCGATATCACAGTAATAAAGTTATATCGAGATGAACATGGGCCAGAAAGACGGTAGACACAAGCGTTATTAACTTCTCCCTTAATATTTGCAGGCAACATACTAGCACTGACGTCGCTGTGCAGAAACAGAAAGTCAGTCTATCCCTGGTTCTTCAACCTGGCGATGTCGGATCTGCTGAAAACGCTTCTCTGTATGCCTTACTCCATGTACCTGACACAATCGCAGTATTTTAGCGATAAGGAAAACTTTGTCAGCGACACCAAATGTGTCGTTATCGGGTAAGACTTTGTCAGCAACACCAAGTGTGTTGTTATCGGGTAAGACTTTGTCAGCGACACCAAATGTGTTGTTATCGGGTAAGACTTTGTCAGCAACACCAAGTGTGTTGGTATCGGGTAAGACTTTGTCAGCAACACCAAGTGTGTTGGTATCGGGTAAGATTTTGTCAGCAACACCAAGTGTGTCGTTATAGGGTAAGACTTTGTCAGCGACACCAAGTGTGTTGATATCGGGTAAGACTTTGTCAGTGACACCAGGGAACCAGCCTTCAGGTAAGGTATGATTCTATTCAACGAGTATAGTGACTTGGCATCATGCGATAATTGACTTAAAAAGTGGCCAAATTCCTTCCCACCCTCAGCTACATATTCAACCTGACACTACTGATGGGGCTAATATCGAACATGTGTGTTGCGCTGGATCGAGTACATGCCACTTACTTTCCCTTCCACTACTCTAACAATATGAAGAGATGTCCTCCCCTTTATTACATCCTACTCACTTGGATCTTGGTCCCCATTATAGCTGGACTACCCTTCTACTTACAGTCACGGGAAAACGTTCCGTAAGTTTTCTCTTAAAATTTTCATTCAAAATTACAAGTTTTCGAGTTCGTCAAAAGTTCAAGCTTACCAGCAGTTTCCCGATTTTAAGTGAAAATCACCGCTTAGTTACAAAAATCAGCCAAGAAGCTACCCTTCTGCCTTTTTAGCTCTGTAGACTTAACCTAAGTATAGTAAAAAACTTCATTAACTTTTCTTCCCAGGAAAGCCCCCTTCGCAGTCTCAGATCCTTACATGCCGATGTGCATCTTCGACATCTGGGATGCCCCTATATTCAGGGAGGATATTAGCAAGGAGATGTTGGATGCCTACGTAGTGTTATACTACGTTCTTCTTTACTTGCTACCTATACTCGTTATCATCACTTGGTAATTACTTTTACTTGCTTCCCATACTCGTCATCATCACTTGGTAAATACTTTTACTTGCTACCCATATTCGTAATTATTACTTGGTAAATACTTTTCCACATAACCTCTTTTATGCTTAAGACAAAGAGCAAAGGAACTGCTTAAACTTTAAAGTCCTTGAAACATTACAATCCTTGTATCAAAGCAACCGAATGTTCCACTATAGTTTAATAAATCAAAATCTGTCTATTTTGCATACAGCTCAGTCTACGAGTTTGAAACAAAGGACACTTTGTAAATCTTTCTATGCTGGGGGGTCCTGGATGATTACACAACATGTCCCTTATTTCTCACCTGATATTCTTCAGCACAATTCTCGTAATGAAGAAGCTACTGCCACGGATATTAGCAGAACGGAAGCTGTACGACTGCAGTAAGTGTACAAAACTTGTATCATTTTGATTTTAACATAAACGTTCACATTCGATTAATCTGATGAGTGTAGGAATGCTTTAAACCGTTCAAATTTATTACGTCGGATAAAGAACGAGATGATTAAACACAAACTTGTTCCACAGCTAAAAGCTCGGTTGTCATCGCCAACTCCACCGCTCTAGGCGAAGACCCCGGTCTCACTACAGTTGGAGAGGAAAACCAACTCAACAATCTCTCCCCAAACGGTTGGTAATTATTTTATTAGCATCTTAACAATTATCTTATTAGTATTTCATTAATTTTCTCATTAGTGATCTCATTAGTCTCTCTAATTATCTAATTAGTATCTCATTAACTATCTCATGAATAAAGGGGATAACGTAACAAGGAAAAGATCGGCCGAAAATTTTCCTGTGATTTTTTGAATACTGAATCTGGTCTACACAACCTAGGACCCTTTTCTGACCCTTTCAGTCTGTTGCTCGCACTATAATACTTAATCACATCATACCTACTTTTATTTTGCTTCCCATTTTCTTTCGCCGATATTCCGCTAACTGGCTTTACTATATATATACTATATGTATATGGTTGCACTATAATCATTAGCACAGTCACATGAACATTGATCACACTTAAAATTTCAGGAGGAGCCACACCCTCGAAGTCTGGTAAAAAAGGCATGTTTTCTGTTCTAGATAACATGCTGAAACTCCACACTGGTTCCAAGCCCGTCACCAGGAAACACGCTAAACGAAATCAGGTACGGACATAATGATGTACTGACGTACTGACATACTGACATAATGACGTACTGACATACTGAAATAATGACATACTGACATACTGAAATAATGACATACTGACATGCTGACATACTGATGTACTGACAAATCTGACATACTGACACCCTTACAGTCTATCTGTTTCAATCTTCTTACTTAGCTACAGGGAAAAATAAGATTGATATTTCGTGAAAGCTTATCAAGAATTATTTTATTCATGTGTGATGTAAAGCCATGTGAGCGAGTGCGATGTTGACGGTACAAGTGAGAAAGTACATGTGATGACGTCATTATGACGACATCAATGCAGCTTCCACCACGTCTAGTAGAAGGCTAAAGTGAGATCAGCATGAAATAAGCCTCTAACTTTAGGAAGATAGAAATAAAAGCGATTCACCTACAATATTATATGTAAGTATTGTGATGTTTACAAAAACTGTAATTCGGCCGCAACGTCGGCCAAAATCATTTGTGGTTTGATATGCGAAGCGGTGGATTTAAAGATTTGAAGACTTGATGAAGTTTTAATTATTGCTTTTCTTTATTTGTTGATCTATGGCACACTTTCAAACTAATATTTGAACCCACTTATTCAAAGAAGCATTTTACGTGACTTAAGGACATCTATGTTGATATGATATTATCAGTATTAGAGAAACCCAATTTTTTAATTCACCGAATTACCAACTTACTTCATGATATCACATTATTTAATGGACTTGACAACCTAACTAACTTGCTCTAACGGCTCTATCTCAATCTAACTTCATCTTGACGCAGTGGAGGGCGGTACAAACAATGATGATAGTGTCAGTAGCGTTTGTTTTCTGTCACGTGGTACACCTCATGTACTGGGTACTCTACAAGAAAGTAGTCTGGCAGTTACATGTAGAAGTCATCAACCAGACTCTACCTTACGTCGAGTGAGTTTTAATTACTTAATTACTTAACTAATTAGTCCATATAATTACTCCATATAATTACTCCATTTAATGGTCGTGTTAAACTTTTCTTTAGTTGATAGCTATGGCATGCTATAAAAATTCGTTAAGCTTCATAATCTATTCCCTTATACACAGTTCTAGAATCTCCGCAGTTGAAGCAGCAATCTCTTAAATTCTTCACCAATCTACGAGAAAGAGAATTCTATGTTTTCTCAGTAACACTGAGTCCGAAAAATCAACTATTCAACTCCCATGAATCCCAGGTTCGTTGTACTATCCTGCATCAACACCGGTCAAATAGTTATTGTCTACCTGGACGCGGCAGTAAACGTTATAGTCTACTACAGCAGATGTACCCTGATCAGGGAATCTATGTGCGACACCGCCAGAACTTTTATCACCTTCCTCATCAGTCCTGTTTTGATGCTGCTGCGCAGATCTAGAGACTGATACTGCCAGAACTTTCATCACCTTCCTCATCAGTCCCGTTTTGATGCTACTGCGCAGATCTAGGGACTAAGATCAAGGCTAGGGCAAGCTAAAAGTAAAATGGGTTTATTTATTAGATTGATTTTTTGATTGGCTGGATGATTGTTTTCAATTAATTAAAATTGTATGATCTTCGATTCGTTTTATAGTGTGTAAAATATTTGATAGGATTCAGTCTATCTGAATATAGTAGCACAAAAAAGCTGATTGCATGATTTAATTCAATTGTATGATTTTATCTCAATATTGCTGTTTTGGTGATTGCATTGTAACTATGTGACATGTAAATGTATTTAAATTCATTTTTCGGATTTCAAATTATTTCAGTAATTTTAACTATGTTTGAGCTGTGCTTATTTTTTTCAAATTCGTGTTTAACGAGTAACATTTACCTAGACAGTGTCAAATTACAACATAAAATCGACTGACCACAATAGTTTCAACTAAAGTTATATGGCCATCTACTCTATTTAGAACTACCTGCATAGTCACGCACATCATACCCTTACGCACATCATACCCTTACGCACATCATAGCGTACCTTCACGCATCACATAGCGTACCGTCACGCACCGAATATCACTTCATAGGAACAGACTATAAACAGTAAAAACAGCATCATCTTACAGACGGACTTTACAGATTTGGAGTATTAGAGTACCAGTACAAACTAACAAAGTTCAGAATTACTATTCTGTAGATTGTGCGACGTGTAAAACATAACATCATCATGATGTACGCTTAATCAACAGTCAGCTCAGAGGGAAAATCAAGAAAAGTATGCAAAATAACACTCTGCAGTAGGGTAACTGTTTTCACTTATGTTACTAACAAGAAAATAGTGCCTATGAGCCTATCACCTTACCATTACATAAATAGATCACCACTGCAATCCATTGTTGTTAAATACGTCAAAAAATTTGCTCTAAATACGGCGTATGCGATATTTTTATGAAATACGTACGAATACGTGAAGTTTCTTATCATTTAGAACGAATAAAATTAAAATTTGACCCTGTTAAATTTTTTCCGAAATACGTCTAAAATTTGTCTGAAATACACGCGCAGATTTAGCTTAAATCTGTGCGTGTGCCGTGTGTTTCGGACAAAAATTAAATTGGTCAAATTTTAATATTTTTCGTTCTAAATGTCTGGAAAATCGAAATACGTGAAATTTCGGCTACAAATACGTTTGCGTATGCATACGTTTGGTTGCTCGGCTACGTATCTAACAGCATTGCTACAAATACGTTTGCGTATGCATACGTTTGGTTGCTCGGCTACGTATCTAACAGCATTGCTACAAACTGCTTACTAACAGAAAATAAACTATAAAGTACTGACGATTTAGAACTTACCAACGGAATGCTGCAGTAAAACGGAAGAGCTGGTTTCTTCAACGCCACCTGCTCATCCTTCCTCTCATACGTCTCCGCGCCCTTAATTCCAGTTCCCAAATCTTCCCTTTCGTAGTCGTAGTGGAGCTGCTTCTTTTCCGTTGATCTCTTTTTGATATCAACGTTTTCTTCTTCCTGCTCTTCATCTTCTTCATTGGGTAAGGGATTAGGGGCTTCTTCCGACACTTCGTCTTCTTCTGTTGGTTCACCTGAGGAAGCAAGAGATCCGATCATGAGATTATCTATAAAACTTTTAAGAATGGAAGTTAAAGTAATAAGAGAATATGATGGCGGTAAACCTAATTCAATTCACCGCCAAGTGGTAAGTTACAAGTGGTAAGTTACTTTAAAGTTATAACATCTTTAAATAGCTAAACATTATAACTTATTAAGTTATAAACCCAACCTAGATCATCAAGTTCTTCATCATATTCCTCGTTATACGGCTTGTCCTTTGGTTCTGCCTCGTCTTTTCTAGTGCCCTCAGAAGATGCTTCAGACGAGGACTGCTCTTGGGGAGCGGAAGAATCATCTTGTTTCTCAGCTTCAACTTTCGTTTCAGAAGATGGGACTGAAACCTCTTCATCAGTCGGCACCGCGCCAGAGGAATGCTCTACATGAGAGTGATCACGTGACACATCTTCTTGTCCCTGTTTGTCTTCAGTGTGTTGTACGGTGTCCTTATTTTCAGCAACTTCTGGAGTCTGCTGGTTTTCTACCACCTGTACAGGTTCCTGTTCTGGAGCAGTTTCTGGAGGGGGAGCTTGATGCTCCTCTTTCGCAACTTCTGGTACTGCTTCTTGGTGATGATCATGATGATGATGATCGTGATGATGATCATGATGATGATTGTGATGATCATGATGATGTTCGTGATGATCATGGTGATGTTCGTGATGATCATGACGATGTTCGTGATGTTCAGGGTGATCTTCGTGGTGATCTTCGTGATGATGTTCTTCATGTTTGTGGTCTTCTTGCATTTGTGGCTCTTCTGGTGGAGATTCAGATTTGTCGGAGGATACGTGTTGTCCACAAGATTCTCCCTCGCAGGTTCCTGTGAAATCGTTCTAATTTAGGTGTGTCTTTATGCGGTTAACTTATTAAAAACAAATAATTTATTTTTACCCATAAATAAGGATTAATGTACAGACTGCAGAGCCACTATGTAATCTTTCCGTTGCTCCGTGCATTCCAAAGAATATTCAGATAAGCTTAGCAGTAACCACTAACAGGATTAAAAACAATTTGTACTAGGGTATAAAGACAAACCTTCAACTTGCGATGACACTTCTTGCTGGGATGCTTGTACAGTATTCTCTACCTGAAGAGAGTTAGAATGGAGTCATATTTATAATGTTATCCATGCATCCAGGGCGGAAATTGACTGATAAGATTTAAAAGATTTTATGAGAACTAGGAACGTTACCAAAAGAGAAAGTGATCTGAACGATTTACATATTTTATGTCAAAGTTTTAGGCGATAATAACGAGATTAAAAAGCACGAACATTCCAAAATATGAGAAAAAAGTCATTATCATTTCCCTTTCCACGTCTGTGTCTTGGTCTAGTCATGTCAATGATTAAACGTCATGCTAATTATTACATTGAAAGGCCTAAACAAAACAAGCATTAACTTTAAATACTTAAAAACATTAACAACGTAATATGACATTTACGAGTAATTCTCGATGTGGGTTGCAACCCCCAAAACGATAATATGAACAGGTAACAGGATAGGTAACGGAGAACGTGATGAAGCAAGCTCAACAAAACACAAACATGCGACGATGTAGGGTGAAACCGATAATATTTGTGCCCGGATAACAAATTTAATGAGTTTTTCATGCATTTCATTATCAAGCTTCTCGCATTGTTACTGTAACGTATCAGCAATTTATAGTATCAGTGATTACTTAGTGTTTCATTTCAGTGGTTCATGTCAGTGATTCATTTCCATCAGTGATAACTATCAGAGATAAATATCTATTATCAGTGATAACTATCAGTGATTCATATATATTATCAGTGATAACTATCAGTGATTCAAATCTATTATCAGTGATTACTATCAGAGATTAATATATATTATCAGTGATTACTATCAGAGATAAATATATATTATTAGTGATTACTATCGGTGACATATCTATTTTCAGTGGTCTGTGATGATCAGTGATTATCATAACAATTCATGATTTAGGACCTAAATCGGGCATGTCAACATCATTTTCGTGCAGATTTGGACGCATGATAACACAAAAGAAAAATAAACAAAAATGCAGGTACGAAGAACCCGAAAGGTGCTGCAAATTTTTAATGCCACGGATATAAACTTACGACACGATTAACGGGCTCCCGATGAATATTCTGTTTTCGTTCTCGTTCTAACTGCTCCTTTTTCATCTGCTCCCTCTTTAACCGATACTGTTCCTGGAGTTGCTGTTTCTTCACCAGAAACTCCGACCTCTTCGCTTCTTCCTCCATCTTCTTTTTGTCCGCCATTTTTTGCCGGCGACCATTCTTCATCTTCTCTTCGTGTTGTTGTTGTTCCATTTTCCGCTTTTGAAGATCAGCTCTTTGTTTTTCTAGCTTGGCTTCCTCGGCTGCTTTCTCCCGTTCAAGTTGCTCAAGTTCGCGCCGGGCCTCTTCTTGACGTTGTTTTTCTTCCTCCTTCTTCCTCCTCTCTTGCTCTTGAGATTCTTGATGAAGACGTGCTTGTTCCGCTTCCCTCTCCCTAGCAACACGCTCATTTCTCAAACGCTCGCTTTCTTGCTCATCTTCTTCGAGTCTCATTTTATCCAATTCCAGTCTTTCCTGTTCCATCTTTCGTTCCAATTCCAATCTTTCTTGCGCTAGTTTTTCTCTTTCTGCTAGCTGTCTCTTTTTTTCTTCTTCCTTTAACCTTTTCTTCTCGGCTCGTTCTTCTTTCAGGCGTTCTAATTCTTGCCTCTTCTTTTCCTGCTCTTCCCTTGCTACGCGATCTCTTTCTCGTTTTTCTTGCTGTTCCCGCTCCCTTGCAAGGCGCTCTTGCTCAAGTTTGTCTCGCTCTTCACGGTGTCTCTCAGCGGCTTCTTGCCGGCGCTTTTCTTCAGCAATCTTAGCTTGCTCTGCCTCCCTCTCTTGGTCTATTTTAGCTTGCTCTTCTTTACGGAGTTTCTCGGCTTCGGCTTCTAGTCGCGCTTGTTCAGCCTGCATTTCAGCTTCAAGACGCCTGGCTTCTTCTTCAGCGGCCTTTCTCTTCACTTCCTCTTCAGCTTTTCTCCTTGCCTCCGCTTCCGCTGCTCTTTGTTTGGCCTCTTCTTCAGCTTGCCGCCTAGCCTCTTCTTCCGCTGCTATTCGTTTGGCCTCTTCTTCAGCCAGCCGTCTAGCCTCTTCTTCCGCTGCTATTCGTTTGGCCTCTTCTTCAGCCAGCCGTCTAGCCTCTTCTTCCGCTGCTATTCGTTTGGCCTCTTCTTCAGCTTTTCTCTTTGCCTCCTCCTCGGCAATCTTTCTTTTGGCCTCTTCTTCAGCAAGCCGCCAGGCCTCTTCTTCCGCTGCTCTTTGTTTAGCCTCTTCTTCAGCCCGCCGTCTAGCCTCTTCTTCCGCTGCTTTTTGTTTGGCCTCTTCCTCTGCAATTCGTCTAGCTTCTTCTTTCGCTAGCCGAATCCTCTCTTCTTCTACAGCAAGCCGCTTTGCTTCTTCTAAACGTTTAGTTTCTTCCTCGACTTTCTGTTTGTCTTCCTCGGAAGTGAGGCTGATGTTTCCGTCACCACTCTGAATGGGTAGTTTGTTGTCAACTTGAACTCCCCGGTCAAAGACAAGCCCATCATAATCGTCATCTACGTCCTCGTCGTCGTACATTAAGTCATCAAACTCGTCATCGTTCATGTCGTCGTCGTCATGGTTACGTTGTCGTCGCATCCGCATGTTGTACTGTTTTGTCGTCGTAGTCATGTCGTCAGAGAGGTGAGAGGAGTTTCTCCGCCGTCGTGTCGGGTTGTTTACCTGATCTTCCTGAGGTGTCGGGGCATCCTCAGGTTTCTCCTCTTCTTGGTAGTACGGGTTGAACTGAGGTGGGAGGCCAGTTATACACAGCGTTCAAATTTTAAATCTAGTTCAATATTGTATGCATACTTTGCGTATGGATTATTGCAAAAGAAAAGGAATTGTGAAGGGATATAATTTGTTCCGTACCAACACAAACGCGGCGACTGATAAAATCGCCGAGGCTTTCAATAGCTCCGTCAACATCGCTCACGCCCCAAACATGTTCACACAAAACGTCCGAAGGGGGCGAGAGGAGATTTAAACAACAGTCACAATACACAATACACTTAACCGAGGGAGATATAGCAAGTGATTTCTCTTCTCAAGATTGTTCAGAAGACACTGATTATTCCATGTTTGGGAAGAAGTCAATTTGTCGCGAATAAATTGTGAGAGGAGGGGTCAGGAGAGAGTCAGCAAATACAGTTCAAATTTATTGTTCTTTCCGGGTACCTAGAGTGCACTTTTATATACCAATGGATTTTGTACTAAAGAATGTAGTCATCAACCTTATTCGATTGCAGACACTTCAAGTATAAAGGGATAGTTTCATAATGCTCCTGAATTTCAATCCTGCTAATAATTTTGTGTCAATACTTATAATCGTTCGCATAATACGTTCGTTCCCATGCCAACCGTCCAAATGGATAGTTAGTGCATAATTGCTTATTGCATAATTGCTTATTGCACTAATTACATGAATTTGGTAATGAATAACTTGCATTTGCTTAAATGGCTCTGGTCAGCTCATAGGATAACACGCTCAATAGTCACAAACCCCTGGATATTCTCCTTCTTATCACTACGAATAAAGAGTGTATAACAAATTACACACCGTATAATGCGACATTGTAAGTACAGCTTGTTAAAATTGTACATTATCGATTAAGTGTACAATTTTGTGTATAATATTGTGAACTGCGCTATAACCGTAATTGTACTCATGGAGAAAGGCGGTAGTAACACTTCAACAGTGCAAATGTGTGTTGCAGTAGCCCAGTAAAACTTTATTATGTAAGGAGAGTACACACACGTGTACTGGAATACTAGATCTAGTTACTGGATTGTTAAAACAGGGATGTATGCCCAGCTAACAGAAACTCGACAACACGTGGCCTGGTTTGAGAGAAATTTGTACAATTACGGCACAGTTAATCTGAGGAATTCCTGGACCCTATCCTATGTAGTAGTATCGAGAACAGTGACAAGAGAGCTGGAAAGCTGGAAACAACCTTGAAACAAGAGAACTAACATACAAAATGTAGACTGATATACAATGTACTCTGGTATACAATGTACACTGATACACACTATGTATAGGGAGGCTGGATATAAAATGTATTGACTTTGTAATGGTACAGCACAACTCACTAGCAGTTGACAAGACACAAATAAGGATCTGCAGAATTTTCTTACATTCTCTCCCGTTTAACACTTGTCAGCGCGATTACTCAGCATGTATACCATGTACAAAGTTCATACTGCATTATACATAACTACAGTCGCTGAGCTGGGTATGACAAATTTGTGTATAGTACATGTTGTACATGTTGTATAATTTCGAAACTGCCGCTCTCTCAACACATACAACTCAATTGATATACTCACATTCCCAACAACTATAGTGGCAACAGCTAACGCGCAAATACATCGAGTATAACAGGGCTTACTGGGGGAGGGGGTTTCCCCGGCTTCATTTTTTCTCAAAATACACTCACATGTATTCACATGCACTCACATAAAAGTTCAATATGTTGGTGAGATAGGTGAACAAAATGGTGAGTGGGTGACTGTTGTCATGGTGACTGTTGTCATGGTGACTGTTGTCATGGTAACTGTTGTCATGGTAACTGTATACCTCGACTGTAGGTTCCACCAGAGTCTCCGAAATTACTGCCAGTTCTTTGGGGATGAAACCTCGCGATCCACCAGACTGAAACGGTGATGATTTTGAAACAGACTTTATAATAGAGTAAATTTAATGAGACCCATAATAACAATAAACATATATATATATAATAGGCAAGAAATTTATGTTTGATCATAACAATCTTTATGACTGGACAGTGGACGTGGCCCGTTGAAAGATGGTATTACTGACTTTAAAAAGAATCGAAAAAATTAGTGGCATTTGTCAAGCAGGTGATATGTTATACGTGAAATATCTTAGGGTGAAATCAAATTATGGTTATTCATGGTTCAAGCTGCATAAATTAATATTTTAGATAATGAATGGTTTCTATTTCTCACCCAGTGTCAATAACATAACAGAATTGCACTATCTTAAGAAGCTAAATATCAGTAATTAAGATATTTAGAAAATTTCTATCAGACACTGCCAGCGACTAGATTTGTAATTGTTTACTTTGCATGACGTTATTTATAAACAATGTGGCAGGGTGTAACCTGGATTTCCTTAAATATGCCTAAAATTTATGTATTTACATGTCTGGCATAAAGAATGTGCAGACTTTGCTCGCAGCCGTGTATCATGACAATGACTATTCCCGTCTAGCGTTATGTTTGGTCTAGCAGATGTTGTTGGACGGTTAAACAGAGGGTAGCCGGTAGGTGTTCTGCGTTACACCTTTACCAACTTAGAAATAAGTGAGTGTAGATGGATATTACTAGATGGGTCTAGCAATGTGGATTGATTAGCCATGGCCCAGGTTAAGATATTGGAGAAGTAATTAAAAGTGACATTCGATATTGTAATTTGATACGGGCTACATGCATGAGCTTTTGCATTAGCTTGTTCCGGTATGTATCGGTTTGACATAGGTGACATAACATGACAAATTACATATTAGTAACAGCTTCATAGAATGAAAAGCGTATTGCAGGTTACGTGACAGTAACAAAAATCAAAATATCTATAAGTCAAGTTGTCGTTGAGTCAGCAAACAAATAAGCAGATCAACGAACCAACAAAGAAAGGCTTATTGAAGATTTAAGATCTACCTCAGCATCGAAGTAATTTCCTTCCACTCCAAAGACAGTGACAAAAGCACCTTTACTCAACCTCAAGAATCCTGGTGATTCATCTCCCCAGTCGTCTAGTGCATGTCCACGGTAGAGGGGAACTAAAAACAAAGGTCATGATAAGAAGATCAATCCCAGAAGATCAATGCAGGTTTGAGAATATTTAGATAGCTGATATCCACTACACTGATTCATGCTTAAATCTGTCTTGTTGCGACTTGCAAATTCTAAGGTAACAGTCACTCTGCGAAAGGACATACGATAAATCCCTACTATGTAATATGCAAAGAAACCTTATTAAGAAAAGTGGAAGTTTTAATTACTGTTCTAAACTGATTGACTAACCGGTACAGAAGTGGTTGCCACACATTCTAACTTTGGCGTGAATGCCAACTACAAGGCTCAGGTACAGCAAATGGCGAAACATATTTATTGAAAAGCGATTTCAAGACAATGTGAAGGTGGTTGAAAACGAAATCATGCTCTTAAAATGGTAGAAGAGGTGAAAGGCGTCAGCCTACCGATCCAAACAAGCATTGCCAGTCTTATTTTGCCACATCGACTAAAATGACGCAAATTAGGCGCTAATAGAAAATCGAATGCGCGCAACGCCTGCGGAGGAAAGAAAGCTACGGTGCACAATCACAATGTTTGTGCGAAATCTTTTAATGCGCGGCGTTGAGTCTCGATAACCATAACTTGAAATCTGAAGATAATTGTTTTTAAAGTAAACAAATAATTTTAATTATTTATCATAATAATTATTTATATTTTATAATTTACATTCTAGCACGGATTGATCTCTACGTTAAGACTTTAAAAATCAAACATAAAACTATAAAACAAGATACATTTTTTGCATAACAATTTGCTGCATTTCAATGCAATATAATGCATATATAAATTTATAAAATATACATAAAATTATATCACTTAATTTTTGTAATAAAATGATTATCAAACAATCATTAATGTTGCTTTCGATTTTTGTTTTCTTTGGGAATCAATAAAGCCGCGCGTTGGTGCGTGACGCGCTTATCAAGCAAACACTTTGACGAGTCGAGCGCTATGAGGGTTGCGTATGGAGATTGACGGTCACTGTCTTTACTTTTAAATTCCGTATCCTCTCCTTAAGTTTCAAGTTATCAGAGACTTACTTAATACTTATGCATTGTTTGACCGATTATTCACAATCTCGGATCAAGTTACCATTTGCATACTCATTATATAAGCTTTATATTTGTAACGTGAATCCCACTTGGGTGTAATGTCTATACCCTACGAAATGAGTTTGAACTTGCATATCAGGCAATAATTATTTCTGCTTGGTTCTCACCAGCTCTTTAAGATGTCAACTCTACACACTTTTCGGAAGTTGTACGAGTTAACAGTTTTTCGATGCTAGTCTTGGTTACCTTCAGTCATGTCTGAATAACGCTAATGTGGTTAACGACTAAACGACTTTTAACCCCAATTTTTTTAGACGGGGGCTCTCACTTCTCAGTTCATCAATCATTGGCATGATCAAAGCTGGCAACAACTGCTGCCTGCAGGGGTCAATCTTAAATCCCAGCAAATATCGAAATTGCTTAAATATAAGATTTTTACATTTTCCATAGGTCCTTAATTTATTTTTGTGTGTTTAGACCCTTCCCAGAACACCTTTCCTTTAGTTGTACTGCATAAATGCTGCGATGAAAGAATACATATTTGATAAGAAATTTGCAATTCTGTTGTAGTTAGAACAGATCTGACCATATTAGCGAAAATTACATGCCATACTTGCTCCCTGTAGATATAATTGTTTTAGTATGTGTCATTACAGTGTATTTTGTTCATTATTGTTACCTGTATTGTCAAAACAGGGTTTGTTTAGATGTTTTGTGATTTCATCTGCATATCAAACACTGTCATCATCAAGGTCTACTCCGTTGCAATAATCTAGAGATCTAAGTTCTGTAACTCCCCCAGTCGTAACCTTCAAACAAATCCTTCGCCAAAACCTCTTAGGTGATTCCAGGTTTCATAAGCTTTTCCAGTGTAACTTCTCGGTGAGATTTGCACTTCATAACTGTCTTCACATTCCCAGTCTGTGATAACATATCGGTTCCAACATCCTTCAAGATATCCAAATCAGCAACAGAGGTATCTGATACAGTGTCTCCCATGATGTACACAATGTATAGTACCTTATATACTGTACCCAAAACAAGGGTAGACAAGCAGTGCAGTAACTATAGTGTAAGAGCGCCAAAATCGACACGTAACAAAACTGTCATGCAGTATTAATTGATTGCAAATTTGCTTGTGTCGCTAGGAAAGCAAAAAGACTCAAGATTACTATAATTCGTCCCATTTCACAGAACTTCACATTTATTTGCACAATAAATCAAATTTAATTACAAATTTTAATTTTGACACCGCTGTCAATACATATTGATATATGGTAAAACAATAACTTAACTTAACTTAACTTAACTTGAATAATCAGTAAAGCATAAAAACGGGCAGGCCAGAGTACCGGTGCGAGATAATTGTGCTTTGGGCTTGTGATCACCCTTAAATACTCTGGCCTACTCAAGAATAAAACTAAATTTCAAGAATAAAACTAAATTTTATTTAATATCAGTTAAAGCACATTAAAAATCGTTAAGCACAACAGTCACCGTTTTTCATCTGAAAGTGAAAAAACGGTGGTCGGGGTTTTCTGCTGCTAACAGCAGACAATTCTGTGTGACCCTCGAGTAACTGCTGCTGTACCTTCAAAATTGATTGATGAAGAGTAGTGAGTACCTTACTCGAGATTATAATGTGGTATTGGTATTGACCGGGCTAAAGATGCTGGTTGTGGGGGATTTCGCCATATTTCCCTGTTTTTCATAAAATAAGCCATAATAAATACCGCCCACTCAGCTTTCGGGGTTCACAAAGGGTATAGGTCCTGATATCGCAATTGTTGCCTCATATTTATTAGAGAAGACTAGTGAAGCAAACAGCAAAGTTTATATGAATTTATTTTTCTTATTCTGTGTAAAATTTTCAAATTTGACTTGTTTTTTCACATCTTGGATACCAGCTAGTTTTTACTTTTTTTATAATAGGGTTCAAAGTTAAAATAGCTTTTTAATCAATATATACTACAAAATTTGTGAAATAGTGCGATGGTGGAATCCAAGTCAAGAAATAATTGATTAATAGCACTATGTACTTATGTACAACTTAACAAATGGTGAGTAAATTTCAAAGAAGATACGCTATGAGGGGCTGTGTTCAGCAATTAGGTAAAATCTAAGATAGCAATCACGTCGTGCTTGAAATCATGAAAATTAGATAGAACAAACGATGTCAATGTGGTAATGTATTGAAGCATCAGCTATTACAAAACAATGATCACACCTTAGTTACTGTTAGGAAAACCCTTTTCAAAACCTGAGTAGAATTAAACTCAATTTCTGTTATTTTTGTATATTTTGCAATTTTAAAATTGAAAGGTTTGGCACTGGTAAAATTCTGACCGGGATAATGTGGCGGGTTTTGGGCAATTTCGCCATTTTTTCCTGGTTTTTATTTTTCCCGGTCGTTAATAAACCGACTGTAATAATCCCGAGTAAAGTAATCATTTCTGTTTTGATGCTCTTTAAACAAAGTTTAGCTGCTTCATACTTCACATTGCTAGCCTGATAACGTTCAAACAAACAGTTAGCCAATGTTTTTGTCCAATTTTGATACCTTAGTCTTTGTTACATTTTTGCAATTTGTCAATTTCCTGACTTGCTTACTCCACTGAAACATAAAAGACCCAGCATTCTTTAGAAAATTAAAATCAAAGTCCAGATCATCATCCTCAGTATCTGATGAACCAGTCATTGTGTATATACAAGTTGTATAACACCATAAAGAGTAGGCACAGCGATTTGCGTGCAACGTTTAGCAGAGCGCAAAATCGATACGTAACCAAAGGTGCTATAAAGTTTTAAAAGTAGTTCATAAACAATTGCTTGTCAAAGTTCAAAGTTGTCGAAATTTGATTTAATTCAGGGCTTTTCTAAGCAGGTCTTCAATTCGATATTTTAACCAGCTGTTTGGCAACAAAACGCAAACATCAAATTAATGAACCAGTTTCTTTTATCTTCAGCATTTATTAAAGTCACATAATCTCAAATTATTTCAAGTACTAAGTATAATAGTAGTGTTGAAAGAATTAAAGCTCTTTCTGAGTAGGTGCTAGTATAATCGCTTCTAGTTGGGGTATCAGAGACCCCCTTAACCGAAGTGCTTTGGCGACATGTAAGACCACTATTTAAGAGCACGTGATTTTGCATTCCCCCACCCTCCCCATTTGTTAAGATTTTTAAGAGTTTTAAGTATTTAATTCAATTTATATATATTTTTATTTGATTTATTTCAATTATTCACTTTTACATCTTGACTTACCAACTTTTTTTATCTTCCAAGGTTCTGATGATGTTATATGAAAGTACTCTGCCTCTAGTTTTAAGATTTAATTTTGCATTACTTTCATAACCATCGTTCAACTGACCGTTTTGGAAGATTGTCTTATTATGTTGTCAAAATTTTTTGTGTGCCAAATTCATCAGTGTTTAAAACAGTAACTGAGTCACAGCTGTAGGTCGTTGGAGCCAAAAGACAAACATAGGACCAATAGAATTGAGAGAGTAACTATAGCCACGCAGCTAGAGCTGGGCAGGGTGGTTATAATTGTGGTCGGTTCCTGGTCTTGGTGTCTCTATTATTTTAAAGAACATTAAGAGGCATTTAGATCCACTCTGTACGTTATAAAATATGTCTATCACAATAAGAGCTTCTAACTTAACCATTGATTATATCGTTAAAGTAGGAGGTTGTTGTAAGGGTAGCTGTTGCGATGCTACCCATAAGTGTAATTTATTTTCAAACTCAATGTCCGATTGCATACGTATTACTTGGAGGTGGAGGTGGTCCTAATCCCACCCCATCCTGTATTTGTTTGGATGTTGTTGAGAATTTTATCTTTTTCACATCAATAGCTCGGTCTAGTCATTGACTACTTCATTACTATAATTGGCAGTATGCCCGATGGTCACGGTGCCCGAGCATAAAATCTTTACTCCGTGAATTATAGACCCCTTATGGAAAGAGATCTGGTCTTTATTTGTTTGTTCCTTTTTTCTGGTGGTTCCTTTTTTCATTTCGACTGGTTTCTGGCTTAGATAAGGCAGTTATGTTTAAAATTTTCAATCCCTTTTTCATTCACTTCTGAAATGTGAATAACCCTCAAATATCAAGAAAATGCAATTCTTAATTCTATCTGAAACCTTTCTTGCGGTGTATTACAAGATATTTGTTTTTCATATCTTCATAGTTCAGGATGGCTACCAAATCTGAGGGAATTCAGCGCCTACTCCAGGCCGAACAAAGAGCTAATGCCAAAGTTGCTGAAGCTAAGAAAAGTAAGTTGCACCTATTATCAATAGTTTAGGTTTTGAAATTACATCTGACCACAAAATTTCTACTTTCTGTCTTTTTTATAACTAAATCCAACCTGATGATACAATATAAGTATCGCAGACTATTATTCAACATAATCATTGATCACAAGTTTTGTGAAAATTACAATTTGTTTAGAATAAAATGTTGATATTTCGAAATATTTCAATGGCAAAATCAATAATTCAATGGCAAAATCAATAAACTAAAATGCCATAAAATAATTTGTCTATGGTCTGTGATCTACTGAGACCGTCATTTCGTCCTGGCTGACAAAGTCGCCACATCCCAGTAGTTCCATGATGTGCTTGTGTATGGACTGTGGTGGCAGAAACATTATTAACTTATCTTATCTGCATGAATAGCAGTATTTATTATCTACAATTTGGAAACTCCGACAACTGTCTCGTTAAAACTGGTGCACATGTTCAAAGGTCCCAAGATGTTGATAATATTAAAACAGTCTTGCTATCAGATCTTACCAACCTCTTTCTACCAGTTGAACTGATCCAAGAACGGTTTGAAAAAGTACAACTATAATACCAGTCATTGCAATGGTGACAAATGTGACATATTTTCTACAAAATACCCTCTAAAATTTATGAAAATTCTTCTTGAAGCTTTGATTGATTTTATCATGCCTCAACCCCCTATTTTTATCTATTTCTTAAATAATAAGTTAAACACTGTCATAAGTTTTAGTTGAAATTCTTATTCTCCTAAGGTTCGCGTTTTTTCTATTCCACAAATTTTGCGTTCATAACTCTTGCCTTACCAAACCGCACTGCTTTGAAATATTTCTTCATTGGCTTTTCGAAAATTTTTGCATTCAAATTACTTTGTCGTTATGCTGTTGCGATGTAAAACAGGGCATCTCTTTCTAGACAGCTGAAATATAAGTTGTCAAGCTGTTTGACTTTCACCAATTACGAATACTTAATCGCCTACAGAGAAACAGAAGAGACTGAAGGAAGCAAAAGAGGAGGCCAAGAAGGAAATTCTGTTGTTTAAAAACAACCAAGAAGTAGCTTTCCAGGACAAAATGGCAAAGGTAGGTTGAGACTTAGATAAATGATAAATATTATTTCTCGATTAGTTCTATAATAATCTTATACTCCCTGACCTGACCAAATTCTCTCATTGGATATCATTCATTCAATGCATTCTCAAGTTTTCTCAGGAAAATACTTCTTACTAAATTTGATTATATTTTCGCAGTCCCAAGGTTTTGGAGATGACTACACTGCTAAGATCAACAAGGAAGGGCAAGTAGAGGCTGCTAAACTTGATCAGTGTTTGGCTCAGAACCAAGGCAAAGTTGTAGACTGGCTCCTCGACTTAGTATCCGACATAAAGCCTGAGGTGAGGATCTTTTTGAAGAGTGGTTCTCGGGAGAATAACTCGTTTTAGGGAATTCTTTCGTGTGCCCTTTATTGTGCTTTAGTCACATTAAATCTATCCATGAACAGTACTAGTTATGAAATGCGTCACAACATTTCCCAGCCCTCATTAGAGCTTAGCTAACACTGAACTTATTTTACAGGTACACAGAAATTACGCAACTACAGGTTTCGCCTAAAGTGCTTCTCAAGTCGCCTTCTCCTCGCCTCACCTTAACGTACTCGGACTGAAGACTAATGTTGTTGTTTATCATAATTTGATTGCAATTTCGCCTTACGGAAAGTTAAGCTTAAGAAATTGATTTTCTGCAGATTTATTGTGATGATTGTAAATTGGCTGGTCCAATAAGAAAAACTGTAATTTTGCTAGAGGTGGCGTTTTCTTTGAATTTCAATTTATTAAAGATAACTCAGCTGGTTGATAGAGATTTTATTGAAGATCAACTAGACCGGTCCCGTTGAGCGTTCCCGAATCCGGTCCTTGGCCTAGTCCACATAGCTAGCTTCACACGTTGATTTGCACTGTTTCCGGCCGGGAGGGTCTACCGAAAGAACAAATTTGTTAATTGAGCCGCGCGTCACGCGAGTTCTTGCGCTTTGCTGACAGAATTGAGTGCAGCAAGAACATTAATCGGCTTGGGAATTAAGTGGTGATATTGTTGTTTGTTTTGTTGTTTGTACCGAAACTATTGATTTTCATGAATACGGACTTTATACACACCGTACTAGCACACTCAAAAGATTTGAAGCGTAAGGATTATTATCATCGGCAACTTTTAGCCCAAACAAGATTGCTCATGCTAGGTGTGCGGCTCATTGTCAGAAAAAATTTATTTTGACATGAATAAAAGGAATGTTTTGATATAAACCAAATACATATATAGACACGGTATTTCTACATCATTCGGCAACAACAATAAATTTCAATAGCAAATAGATCATAGCGATAAGTGAATCTGCTCCAGCAATCAAATAATACTAATTGAAAGAACCCTCGACCCTGCCTATACTTAAGTTTTATATCTGGCTTACAGTAGCCTTACAAAGTAACATTAGTTTGATAAAAACCAGAAAAGTTAGGAAATACGTCTGAAATTGTAGATAAGATTAAAGATACAGAAGCAAATGATCGTGTAATGGTCCTGAAATCAAAGTTAAGAAAACTCTCCGCTTAACATTTATAGCGAAGTTTTAGGTAAAGGAGAGGGATCAGGTCCGTAGGTCACGTGGTGCGTTAACCAGAACATGATAAGGGGCTGGATGAAGGCGATAAGAAGGAGGAGATTGTTGCGTCGTTTACTACCCCTCGCTATTCTGTCTTCGGTAGAGTCTGGTAGGATGATGTAGCGCAGTGTGCAAATCTGGAGGTTTTGGGTGTTACAATCCGCCACTCATGAGTCCTGACTAGCACAAAGTTTAAATTTGGAAATTATAGCTTCGCCTCTGAGGAAAGGCACGTCTTTGAAGATTCGGCCTAAGATTTTGTACGGTATTTGGAGTCAGGGTTTATAGAGGATTATCAGTTTAAGAATTTCATGAGGATGAGTTTGTGTAAAAGAAGCGCGACTTACCAGAAAATAGACGATTGCTGCACTGGAGTAGATGAAAGATAGATAGTATCCAGTAGAACCGAGGATCATTGCACTAACCACACACACTATCATACTGAAAAAGTGTGTTACATTTTTTGTTTTCTCTTGATAAAAGTGACATGTTCGACAAATACGAGAGGCAAACAGTTTGGTTGAAGTTCGGCTTCGTAGTTCGTCAGTGTTCTAAATTCTAAACTTGTGCGATAGTAATACGATTTTGCAACGTAATAATATCGTGCCAGTGAGAACGATGCTATCCACAAAACTACAATGCCGTAATTAAAAACGCGCGTGGCGAATTGTAATAAAGATATCTCTGCGCGTTACTGACGGTGTTCAAAATTGCCACGTTTTTATTATCTTAGCTAGTGGCCTGCTGATACTGGTCAATTCTTAGCACAATTCAGTTATAAGAAATTACTTATTTCGTAACCATGCAAACTTTTATGTTAAGTAATTAATCTATTTGATAAAATAGATTGCATAGATTACGGATCAAATTTGCCGCCATAGTTTTAAAATCTAACATACTGAACAAATTTGTATCCAGAAAAAGATGCAAGGTCGAAAATCTTTATATCTGTAGTAACGCTGATAAGATACATTGCTAGTTGAACAACTCCAATTTCAATCATCAGCCAAACAAAGGCGGTAGTTGCTGTCATTCCCAGCATTTCTGGTGTAAATCTGAAACATACGTCAATTACTTTATATCAACATTGGGCTTTTTAACAGGGCGGATAAGTTCCAATTAACAAAACCTTACACCAATAATTATGGCAAAATAACAAAATAACAAAGAAACCTCAATTCAAACACTAACAAACAAGATCTACTTGATTGATCTCCGGGAATTTAAATATTCAGTACAAGTTGAATGTTCTTCACAAAACTTACTTTCCCTGGTTACCGAGAGCGACAGCTACAGCTACAACGTAAGTAATTGTACATTTCACAAAACTTACTTTCCCTGGTTACCGAGAGCGACAGCTACAGCTACAACGTAAGTAATTGTACATTTCACAAAACTTACTTTCCCTGGTTACCGAGAGCAACAGCTACAGCTACAACGTAAGTAATTGTACATTTCACAAAACTTACTTTCCCTGGTTACCGAGAGCAACAGCTACAGCTACAACGTAAGTAGCGAACCCCATAACAGGAATGTAGAGATCAGGAGAATTGAGATGTCTGGTGGGCTCTCCCCCCGTGTTGTTGTATGCGCCCCACTCCTGGGTTAGGAACAGTTTGGATTTGGTAGAAATTAAAGGCTCGTTTTTTTGACACCTCAACTTTGGGTATGATTAAATAGGCTTGCTATAATATCCGTTATCTTTTAGTCGTAAAGCGGTCCTTAGTTAAGTACAATCAATTTAAGGTATTCAATAAGTCTTCGGCAACAATTAGGCTCAAGCAATAATAATATTAGCTAAAAGAAAAACAACAAAAAAACCTTGTTGAGGAAGGGAAACAGAAGCAGGACGAGCTTGTGTACAACATAGTCGGTAGTAACAGCAAAGTAAAACTTGACACGTGACACAGGAATGTAGCGGTCCAACTGAAACAGGGAGATCACTCTCAACAACATTCCCAGCAACATAACTAACAACATTCCTCCTCTTGTCATTCAAAAGGATGCAAATCTAGGAGAGTTACATATAGTATAGCTATCTTGGCCTGGGATGTACCATATCTGCTTTAATTACAGTCCCTAATTTGAAATATGCGCAAGCAGGTAGAACGTCATTTTACCCGAGGCTGGGATTGAGTACTGGAGTTAATCTGGCGCACATGAGTTAGGTAAAGGCCTGTCCGGGGAAATGATTTGTAATAATTGTGTGTAACTTTGAGTAGATTTCTACGATGTTCATAAGTACCTGTACGCTACTCACTTAAATTGATACTTTTAACACTAACATTTTATTAACTAATTTGTCCTTGTATATCAATACGATTACAACTTTAATTCCCTGATATGAAGCAGAGTGCAATTAAAACAGTTATTCTGTTATTGTCCGAGGCAATAACCACATGCATACAATTTATACATATAAAATGATACTTATGTTACACGTATGAGTTATGGAATCCGATCCTTCAATTTGACTTGAATCTGATTAAAAACGTCACCAAGAATGATAAAGAAACTATGTACATCGCACGGCGTATAAGTTGCACGTTTAAGTTGCATCATGTACCATAGAATCAGTTACCATTAAGTAGTTTGTAATCTTATACCACACAGCTGCAAACCTGGACTAAAATGATATCGGACATATATGAGGTATACCTCGGATAAAATGTCGGAAAATCTGCCTGGGCAAATTAAGTTTTATTATTACCGAAAGGCGAGATATAAAGCGCCATCCATTCTTTTGTTAAAAAAAAGAGAATTTTTTAAATTAAAGAAAACAAGAAATTAAAGAAAACAAGAAATTATATTTTATGGCACAATCAATGAATATCAAATATCCTATAACATGCAAATAAATAAGACATATTAATATTATATAGTCAAGGAAATGATTGGTGTGATGACCCGGGCCAAAGGAAATCACTTGTTTGTTGAACTTGAGGACCACCAAGCAAGCCACCACCCCAATCATTTTGCACATCGTCAAATAGCCTTATAAAACATGGTTATAATTAAATATATACTAAATATATTGGT
>JH153356.1:183147-193642 GCA_000226015.1 Mnemiopsis leidyi
CCTCTCTCTCTCTCTCTCTCTCTCCCTCCTCTCTCTCTCTCTCTCTCAACAGACCTATCACTAAGACCAAGAAGCAGGGAATAAGTACTACCGATGGTAGTTATTGTCGCCCAATAACGTCTGGTTGACCAGGTTGTTGAAGAAGTACTTTTCAGAGTTGATTACGGCGCGGTAATGCGTGTCGAGGTACTTGCGGGACTGTGGTAATCTTCAGATTACAGTCGTGCTGGGAGGGAGTCAGATAAGTGTCTGTGAGTCTGTGTGTGCGTGTTCCCCAGCCACTTTGTAGATCAGATAAGTGTCTGTGAGTCTGTGTGTGCGTGTTCCCCAGCCCCTTTATAGATCAGATAAGTGTCCGTGAGTCTGTGTGTGTGCGTGTTCCCCCAGCCCCTTTATAGATCAGATAAGTGTCTGTGAGTCTGTGTGTGTGTGTGTTCCCCAGCCCCTTTATAGATCAGATAAGTGTCTGTGAGTCTGTGTGTGCGTGTTCCCCAGCCCCTTTATAGATCAGATAAGTGTCTGTCTGGGCGTGTTCCCCAGCCCTTTTCTGGAGTTATTAAAACTCGTCAGTCGTCAGGGGGCCACCGGTCTCCGTTACAGGGGCACATAATCATGGGGCATTTTTCTTGATTCTTATTGGACCTCTTCAGCAGTGCATATCATTATGAGAGAGGTAGGGAGAATAATATGTTGAGTAGATTTGCATCTATGTCGTTTGGGGACGGCTCGAGAAAGTTGTTGATTTTCTTATTGACTTTTCGTGTCAGCACCACATTGCAAGGTTTCACCTTGGCTATTTTGATAAATTACATTTATCGTCGTTATAACTATTGTAATTTGTAAAGAAACATCGATCAAAACCCTTAAGATTGTGACAGATTATTAAACGTGAATTAGACATTTTTACATCAACTAGTCCGAGACACAACTTGAACTGCATTGTGAAGATGAACTGCATCACATGATTTACTGAAGTATCACATGATTCACTGAAGTATCTAATTGAGAGACAAAGAGCTACAAAAACCAGCCCCACAAACCATCTGTCGGACCATGCTATTGAGGCTAGCTAAACAGGATATCGTATCTCAAGTCCACATATAGTAATACATCATTATATATCGGATCTCCACCTACTTCCCTATTTCGTCTCTTTTTGGAGGACTCTAGTGGCTTTGTGTTCACAGTTCGTCACGGTTGATGCTACATCGTTGTAAGTAACGATAGAATGTTGACGTTAGAGAACATGCTACCCTGGGAATCACAAACTTACCGGACAATTCAATCAAGTTGTTGTTGAGCCAGTTTGGTAACTTTTATTCTTGTTCAAGAGCAAAGATTCAGTTGTGTAACTCTTGCTTATTATTACAGCTTTTATTGTTCATGATGTGGATAAAACAAAAAATCGCTAAGTTAAGCGTTTTAGTTCATAAGTCCGTCCTGACTTTAAGTGTTCAGTAATCGTTTTCCACTACCGCCTCAAAGAACTTACTAGCATTTAATCATTACAAAATCGATCTCTTTCGTTCATTTAGCGTTACCTTTTGTCAACACTAATCTTCAACGTTAATTTCTTAAAGGCTTATGTAGCGACTTTTACTTCTTGATATTTTTAGCTCGATCAAGGTTGGCTGTGCTCGGTGCCAAACATGTCTCTACACTAACACTATGGTAGTCTGGGTCGCAGGTAGTTTTAACGCTACAACATTTTGTCACGTAAGTTCTCAGCACAGCGCCAAATGTGGTCTCTCTTTTGTACATTGCAAGTAAGTTTTAGGGGTTCTTGAATTTAGAGTTATGTCATGTATCTCAGTTCAGCCCAGACCTCTGCAGAGATATGTGGCCTTGGTAAGAGTTCCTCGGCTTTTTTGTAGTTTCTTGGACCGAGTTGTGATTTGCCGGGACAAAATCTAGTTTTGCCAACAAGGAGGAAAGCATGGCAGCCGATTACAGATGAAAGCAAACCTAGAATGATCGATAGCTGAAAAATCTCAAGAGAAATCCGGGAAAAAACAAGACAATTGGTACTTAATTTTTCCCCTGGAAGTACGGTCATGTTAAGAAGATACATAGCAATCAGTGGTTGCCCCACTGAAAGAAGGGCTGACACGAGAAAATAAGTCATCCCTAACATTTGAGAAAAAAATCAAGACGAGGTGAGTGTTCTACACCAGCAAGTTGATTGTGCGATACCTAAATTGGGTATCTGAAATCCAACAAATAAATATGAAATAAGACAGAAGCAGTTGCTCGATACGTTGGGTAAGTTGGCAGATCCACTAAACATCTAGGCGCGTAGTGTTTGTGCCCTAATATGGTGACCTTAGCAATATTGATGCAGATCTATTTAAAACTTTATAACCGATAACATGAGGATCACGAAAGAGATAGAATTCTGGTACAAATCGTTTCTTGTGTTCTAAAGCAGCAGTGTCGTAGAGTGTTTTGTGTCTAACATTTCGGAGGTCTAGGATAGACATCAGCCCACTTAGTTATTACGTGGATTCAAAACTTAACTACAAGCGTTACAAAGAGCTTAAAAGCCCCAACTTTCAAATCTCAAAGTCTTCCTGGGCGATAAATAACTAGTTAAGTCTACTGTGTGGCAGAACGTGTTTAGCTCTAACGAAGTAAGCCGACGGTCAGTAGATTTAAGATCTAGCTTAGTCGTTGAACAGTAAAATAAAGTTTCATTGCTAATTGCATTTATCTTGGTGTAGGTATGTGTAAAATTACTAGATTGAGGTTGAAGAGATATGTGCCTCGTTATTTTGTTTTAGAAATTTTGATATAATCAAGAATACACACGCAGACGTCTCTGCTACAAAAGTTAATTTGTTTTCTTTGATATGGTCCTTTGGGGCAACCGCAAAACTTTTTAATGCAGGCTACCGTTAAAGTCTAAATATCTTGCGTAACCCTATAGCCATTTGTCTGTCTGCCTCGAATATAAAATTGCCTTGACTTTCCAGATCCAAAAAGTACGGAACTTTAATTTCCATGGACAGCGCTTCATTTGCCAGGCTACAGAGTCAGTTTGATTTTGACATTTCAGCAATCCAATCTGTGCAAGAACAACGCGATCTAGGACCTTTAATATCAAAGTTCAACATTGTAACTTCAAAGTTGCACTTTGTAGCGATAACATCACGTTGCTCAACCTTGATATTAACCAACCTTGATATTAACCAACCTTGATATTCACCAACCTTGATATTCACCAACCTTGATATTCACCAACCTTGATATTAACCAACCTTAATATTCACCAACCTTGATATTAACCAACCTTGATATTCACCAACCTTCATTGATGTTACGATATATGAATCTTTTAAATTCCGAGCAGTGTCATCTTTTGTGCTTTTCCGGGAAAAAGTCTTGATTGAAACACTTTAGTCCTCGCCTTGCAGTGATCAAAGTTTTGTTTTCTAAAAGTTTTCAGCCCGAACAAAGTTCCAATTATTCCAGCAGCAATGAAAGTAGTGGACGAGTCCACGATAGACAAGTATGATATGGCCCAGTATGTGGATGTAAAGTCTGGCTGGTACACATTCCTAACAGTTTATCAGGTCCTCATCACAGTCCTTTCTTTGTTCGGCAATTCTGCAGTTCTATTTCTCTCTCACAGGTTTGAAATGCTTCTAGTACCTTCTGTGCAGTGTATTGGAACTGTTATTTCTGCTCCTATGTTGTAGTGCTAGAGTAGATAATTTATACTGGTTTACTTTACAAAACAGCGAAGGCCTTGTCTACCGTATAGATATTATGTTCAGGGCTGAATAAAGCTTACCCCACACAAAAATATATCTAATACAATTAATTCTATTCTCCCCGGGAAAGTAAACACAGGAAAAAGTTTATTCTCCCCGGGAAAGTAAACACGGGAAAAAGTTTATTCTCCCCCGGGAAAGTAAACACGGGAAAAAGTTTATTCTCCCCGGGAAAGTAAACACGGGAAAAATTTACTCTTCCGGGTAAGTAAACACGGGAAAAAGTTTACTCTCCCGGGATAGTAGACACAGGAAACAGTTTACTCTCCCGGGAAACTAAACAGGAACAACATTTCAGATCTAACGCAGTACCAGTAGACTGTGTGTCTCTAGTCCTGGTAGAAGTGCTCGCTGCACTACACATCCTCATTTCCCTGACCTCCCTTCTCTCCTCCAGCGCTACTCTCCTCGCCCAACACTGGGTCCTCTCCCCTCCCTGGTGTGCTATCCAGGGTTTCACCTCCTACGTCTGCATAGCAACACAACTTTTCACTGTTTTCCTGATAAGCTGTTATAGGATGTACGCGCTGCGGCACCCCCTCGCTTCGCCCGGAAGAGTTTTCCGCAGGTTCATCGTCATCCTGGTGTTAACGTTACTGTCGGTGATGTTCACTACGATAATGGGCGAGTACTACTACTTCTCACCGACTCTTCTCTCCTGCGGCCTCTCTCACGATCTGGGCTCTTCAACCTCACTCCTCATCCTTGGAGGGATCTTCTTTCTTCTCCCGATAGTCCTCACTGTTGGTTTCAACATTGTGGTCTTCCTGGACAGTGCCAAGAAGAGTGGTAGATCCGTCAGACAGCGGGACAATGTCCGCACCATGTTTGCGGTTTCTGTGACCTCGGCGCTCAGCTACCTACCTATAACAATAGTGTCAATGTACGGAACTGAACACGATGTTCCAGCCTGGATGGAACTTTCTTCACTTCAAGTTTTCTACGTCAATATCTATATCAACCCGATTTTGTACACAGTTTTCAGTTCCGGGTTTAGACGGTTCCTGATCAAAGGACGACGCGGTGAACAAAATCAAAGTGGGGGAGCAGGCGCGCAGGTAGTTAACCCAGCTGCTATTGAAGTAAAAACTTCACCGAGAACTCCGAGGGCAAGGGTCAGCACGGCGGAGCAACTGAAGCCAATTCCGACAGCTAGCAACACGGCACCACCAGAAGTTGAGGTGCCTAAGGGCGTGTTTGCACGTGCATATGCGCAGGCTGTTCGCAAAAGCAGTATTCCTGCTGACTATGATGAGAACTGGGAATACTATTTCGCGTCTTGAATAATAAACGCATTGAATGATGGTTCAACACTTGCACTTAACAGAAGAAAAAATAATTTGTCACAAAATATGAAGATTAAGCTTATCAGTTCAAAGCTTAACTTTAAACGTTGACAACTAATATGACGCACAAATAACCACGTTCAAAGCAGCGTTAATATACCAGCGTAGCAACACAACATGACTACACTGTCGTCACCATGACAACAATATCGTCGCCATAGCAACGCTCCCACTCACCTCTAACGCAGTCACAAAGCTAGAGATAACATCCTCAGTGTGTCTGTGTAACAATTCCGCCTTGTCGCTTGCCAAGGATCCCATAGCTGCGCGCACGCAGATCGCAACTTGCGTGAACTCTTGTGAGATTTGTTGGAGATCCGATATTTTATCGGCCGCTCTTAATACACTCCACCTGAATGTAATACAATTATCAATCAATAAGGTTATAATTGATTAACTGAACGATGATTAGATTGGCTGATTTTACTAAATTTTTGAGTTCATTTTTACGGATTTAGGTTTGACAGCCCAAACCGCCGAAGAACCGCTTAAAATTCGCTTAAGAACCGAGCTATGATCTTATTTGTCGTTCTGAGGCGGTTCGTAGGTGGTTCTTAAGCGGTCTTTAACCGGTTTTCAGGTGGCCCGGTGGCCGTTCTACGTTCCTAAACTGGTTTTAAGCTTAAGCGGCTTCCAAAAGGTTTTTAAACGGTTATCAAGCGGTTCTTCGGCGTTTGCAGCTAATTTTCGATTCACCCATTTTTGATAGAATTAATTTTTTCAATTTTCTGGCGATAACTAATGCTTGGTTGATTTATTTATTCTTACTTTCATTGTCAAATCATAATATTTGCAATATTAGTGATATTTTGCGTCTGGTAGCGTCTAATTGTGATAGTTACAGCAGTTTAATTGATTAAGATCTAATTGAGTTATAAATGTGGTAGTTATGTGGTTATACGGTGATACTTGGCTGACACTTCTAGTTTGATAATGACGAGATTGTGTCGAGACGGAAAATTGTAAAGATCGAGTAATTTCAGGATCCGATTAACTGATTTGTACTTCTTATCTTTGCATTATTAGGATTAAAACTTATGACTTAAAATTTAAAACGTAAAAGATAAATATGTGACTTAAACTAAATGCTCATAGTCTTATATAAAAGTTAAAAACTCCAGTAAGAGTTGTATGAATCTACTTAGTCACGATTTGTCGACCTAGTCGTTAGAAGCTAAAGTTGAGTAGATTAAAATCGCGCTTACTTTATAGTCGCGTTTTATAGACAAGTTGCCAACAGATACTAACATTTCATTGGTAGCCGGACCAAACTTTAGACTACTATAATACTACTCTAGTTTTACTTTAGCCATGACTTACCGGTCACAAGTATACAAATTTTTCAAAAACATGTACATTTCGCCTCTTCACGGTCTCAAATTACACTGCTCGATATGAAAATTGAATGTGTCTGTGTATAGAATAAGAAAAGTTGTGGAGCAGTATAGGTTCTATATCATTATTCGGTAGGCGAGCTCTAGTTGAACAGTTCAGAGAAAATCAGAATGCGAAACGAGTTGACAGCTTATTGTCACTGGGTGAGACTATACTGTGTGTTTAAAAGTCGAAAGGGCTTCTAACTATCTGGCTTAGCATATGGAAAGTAAAATATTTAGCTCTAAAGTTTGGACATAAACAAACCTTTTAAGTTTGACAAACATTTGAGAGAAATCATAAACAAGAGATATATTAGCTGAATAAGTTTCACCTGATATCTGTGGTACGGCTTGATATCGTGCATGTTCGAAAGGTGGATGATCATGATGAACGATGCTCAATGCTCAGTGAAAGCTGCACACGGTGCACAGTGTGTGCTTCTTTCAACGTGCGCACAAAACATGCAGTGCATTCACACGGTGCAGCGTTGTGTGCTGTCAGACGTTGACGTAGATATTTTCGGTGAGTTTCGGTTTTAACGCATATCGACTTTTTATTGATGTTATTTATTTTGATTTATATCTTTCACATCACTGTGTGAAATTATTCATAATTTATTTGTTTTCTCTAATCGTATCTCTCTACATAATATCAATTTAGCGATTTAAATACCTCTGGTTCATAACGACATTCTTGACGATGTTATGACAGTTGTCGGCTATGGAAGTGCATTCTTCTAAACTACAACTCTGAGCACACTCCGCCTGAACAGTACGTAGGTGTGTTGAGAAATTCGACATTCCTGATTTGGTAGATAAGCTCAAAAGTCAAATGTTTCGCATATCTCCACTATGAATAACCGCACTAAAATATGAAAACAAAAGTCTTTAACTTAAAAGACAAACGGATGAAACTTAGTTGACCAAACTCTGAATAAGTAAAAGATCAAGGCAGTATTTTTAATTATTTGATTGATTAACAATTAATCTAGTCAAGTTAAATGATTGGGAATAATGTTCAAAATGTACCTTGTTAAGAATGTACAAGTTTTTGTTCTGATGATTCTTGATGTGAGCTACAGTGGCAAGGAAACATTCCTCCTCCCCTTTACTTAGAGTCTCCCTGGAATCACGTACTCATCATTGTACTGCCACCAAATCGTTACACGAATCGTTAACAAACATCACAAAAGACGACAATTAAACATTCCTCTTTACTGCAAATACTGACCGTCACAGCCAGACGAAACCTGCACACTCAGCTCTTCTATCCTACGATTACAATTTAGACCCTTGATCAAAAACGTACACAAAAGCACATACAATTCCCCTCCTCCCCTTCTCCTCCTCCTCCTCCCCCTCCTCCTACTCTTTCTCACCTCTGAATAGCCTGCTTTTCCTTCTCATGCTTAACGTTAAGATCAGCCCGCTGCATTTCCGCTTTGTGGACCAAGTTCGTCTTTTCCTTCTCCGCTCTATCAAGATCGAACCTCAGCTTGTCAGCAAGTCGCCCTGCTTCTGTAGCTTGTAGTCGTAACTGTTCCACGTTGGAAGTCAGGCTGGCCAGGGAGAAGTGTGTTAGTGTTATGTTACGGTAAGTTTGATTAGTTTTGTTATGATATAAATATGTTGTTTAACTCCTCAAACTTAAAATACAATTCATCGTTCAAACCCCAAATCGTGGCTCAGACTTGGTACTGCACTACAAATATTATACGTGCTACAGTTATTCAAGTATTCAGCACTTTCCTACCTGGAGTTCTCCTGTTTGACCTCAATATTGTGAACTTGGATTGTCTGTAGCTCCTCTTGCATAGTCTCGAACTTTCTCTGTGCTTCGTTCTTGTCCGACTCTAACTTTAGAACTTGAATCTGAAGTTTTGTCCCAATACAACGATCACAGGTCTAGTTGATTATAATAAGTATCAAGGTAATGTTAAGTTTCACGATTATCATATTTCCTGATATACACAATGTGTATCACTCAGAAATTGAGGCCAAGTCTGGCTGTTTCAAACTTAAAAAACGATTAACATTTCCAGTATCAATCACCAACACTCTTGTTTTTACATAACGAAAGTCTTGTCCTCAGAATACTTTACTTAACTTACCTCAAGATTTCTAAGCTGCTGAGAACTACCGGTGTTTTTGCTCTCCAACTGCTGAGTTATATCAGTGAGAAGCTGCTCCTGTGACTCTAAACTCTTCTTGGTTTCCGCGTGCGCGCGGATCAAGTTGATGTGTTCCTGACGGAGATTTCCGTACGCTTGTTTCAGTTTCTCACACCGTTCAAGGCTGTCCCGCCATCGTCCTTCCGCTTCCTCCAGCTTTTGTTGCTGCTCTTCGCTGACTTGGGGGCTTACTGCAGAATATACAGTTCTGTTTATTGACTTTACAACTACAGTGTTATGAATTTTTGAAGACTCGCTATGTTCACCGACTTGAACATAACGCATATTGGATATCCCAGAAACCAATCCATCATACACACTACAGCTACTTAATCATTTGATCTGTGTTGTCATGACGACACCAATAGTGGTCGTTACCTGACACCCCGTATAGAATTGTATTGGACATAGATTAATTTGATTGGCTCGCGAAACAGTGGCGTGATCTCCGACTGTTTAGTCATACTTAGCAGCTGCTATTGCTAATAATTATTAGATTTATCTAATACAACCCTTGGATCTAGCACATGAAAACCGAGACAAACTTTTCTTAGTTTTGACGTTACAAGCACAAGCACATTACTGATTACAAGCACATAAGAAGCACATAGAATGTTCTCACTCTGCAGGTTGGCTAGCTGACTCTCTAAGCCCCTCTTCTGTTCGATAGCCAGGTTTCTAGCTGATTCCAACTCTCTGATGTCACTTCCATGTTGTTTACAGTTTTGTAATGCTGAAGTTAACTTCTTTCTCAGCTCACACACCTGGATTAGTAATGATAAGTAAGTTATTGTGTACATTGTAATTTCAATTTCGATTTCAGCCTTTCATCTTTTTAATCTAGATTTGGATTTTACGTACGGTTAAGACTGGTCGGTTTCATGGTGACTAAAGAAGAGACATCTTAAAAAGTAGTAGGCATCTTATCTATTAATAGGTATCTTATAAAGTAGTAGGCGTCTTATAAAGTAGTAGGCATCTTATAAAGTAGTAGGTATCTTATAAAGTAGTAGGTATCTTATAAAGTAGTAGGTATCTTATAAAGTAGTAGGTATCTTATAAAGTAGTAGGTATCTTATAAAGTAGTAGGTATCTTATAAAGTAGTAGGTATCTTATAAAGTAGTAGGTATCTTATAAAGTAGTAGGTATCTTATAAAGTAGTAGGAGTCTTATGAAGTAGGCAACATCGGACATGTACTGTTCTACATCGCTTCTTGAATAAAAAGTGGATCAAAGATTCAGTACTAATATTCAGTAATAAGACGTGTTCGACTTTGTGGGGATGTAACACTGGTATGTAGTTCGTCATGTGGGATGTTTTATGAAGGAGCACCGAACTACAAAGTCGCTAAATCACTGCAATATGACGGGGTGACTACATAAGGACTACATAAGGACTACATAAGGATGTACACTGTCAAGCTGCTTTTCGTCCAGTTATTCATCGATTTTTGAAACTCCTCGTTTCATTGAATCATTGAAAAATAGTGAACGCTTTGTATATTAGCCTGAAAAACATTAGGAGCATCGCTGCAAAGTTGCGATTTGCCATGCAGCCTGACCCTCCTATTAAATTCAGGTATATTATTATTAATTTTAATTTTTATATGTGGCTGTTCGACTTAGTGGCTGTTTGACTTAGTGACCATGTGGTACTTTGCCAGGTAGCGTGAACTTTAATAATATTAAATCAAGCAAATTCTACCACAGGCATAATCTCCTCTCTCTTTCATTTTAACTGCCAAATGCCAACTCTCCAGACACTTAGACCCCGAGGCCGATGCTAATTATACTAATCACTGTCTTCAGTTAATCTGCACCACCTCAG
>JH153356.1:193701-211859 GCA_000226015.1 Mnemiopsis leidyi
TCTTGTCTACTCAACTGATGACCCTTTCCGACCCTTATAAAGCTTGTAGGGAAATTTTGCATTTAAATTATTGTAAATTACGAATTTTCGTCATATCTTCTAATATCCTTAAATCGACCAGTATACACGCTGCTGACTTTGCATGTATACTAATCTGTTCTCTACCTTAACTCTTGATTTAGAATAATTTTATCACTTATACTACAGCAGGCTGTGTTCTGACTTGATCTCGCAACGTAGTTGTGGTTAGTCACAGTTATCCCAACAATAGAGCGCGCCTGTCATATTAAACATTCGGCTCAGTAGAAAGAGGAGTCATATTAAACATTCGGCTCAGTAGAAAGAGATGTATTAAACATTCAGTAGAAAGAGGAGTATTATTAAACATTCAGTAGAAAGAGGAGTGTCATTAATACTCCCAGCCGACTACTTCTCCAGGTTAAAGTGCACCTCATCCTGCTGTTAACATATACACAGTTCATACACACGTCACCAGACAGTGTATTTAACTTTCATTGCTCGAACAGCAAGTGTTGGATAAAAACTAACTTCCAAAAAACTTATTTCTCATGACAACACAGGTAGTAGTATTGCATATATTAGCCTGTCAAGTAGCAGTCGGGAAGATTTTTACAGCATCAAATTTGTAACTGCTCGGCAAACACGTTACACACGTTTTACACTCCGCATTATAACTGTCCGACTTGGCTAGTGGCCGTATCTTGAAGTACACTTAAACCTGCACAAAGTGAACTTTGGTCACGTGACATCTAACTACAGAGCTACATCATACAACAGCGAGTTAGAGTGCGCTTCACAAACAATGGCTGCGTCTCTATCTGTCTGCCAAGTACTCTTTGTAAGTAATCATTACGTAAAGCTACAGGAGAAAGCTTTTTCGTACAGCTACAGGAGAAAGCTTTTTCTTAGTATCTTGAGATGAAACAATTGTACGTCATTAGCTTAGCTTGGCGTTGCTCTGCTTAAAACGTTACTTAGCTTAGCAGCCTACCAAAGTTTAGTTGGAAAAGTGGATTGAGAATAAAAAGCACGTGAGAGAAATGGACCATGTACAAGATCAGAGCTGATTAGATTTGTAAAAGGGTCGCTCCTATCTTAAGTAGGAACAATGAACCAGGCTAAATGAAGTGAGGGAGGGAAGTATCCCTGTCTGTATTCCAGCTGATTGTCCAGGAGTGTGCGGTAATAATAGGTTGTCTGTATTCCAGCTGACTGTCCAGCAGTGTGCGGTAATAATAGGTTGCAATGTGCAAGCCGCTCGGTTACACAGTCTCCCTTACTTGTACTTTATGTTCATATCTGACGTCAATCACTCAGGACGATACATAGCTTCTCTCGGTTTAGTATAGGCTGATATACACTACTAGTATACAGGCTGATATACACAACCTAGTATACAGGCTGATATACACTATCTTGTATACAGGCTGATATACACTACCTAATTAACTAACGAGATAATCAGGACAATTAACTAACGAGATAATCACCTCTCTGAGAAGCTGCTGAATAAGTTCGTCCCTGTCATCAGGAGGGGGTGGACTCTCGGTCCCCTCTCTCCCGCTGCTCTCCTCTATCCTCACTAGCTCGTCTGTAGCTGGTTCTGGGTCTCGTGGTCTGAGGGGGTTGGATCATGTTAGATTTAGTTAGACTCAGTTAGATTTAGTTAGATTTAATTAGACTCAGTTAGATTTAGTTAGATTTAATTAGACTCAGTTAGATTTAGTTAGATTTAATTAGACTCAGTTAGATTTAGTTAGATTTAGTTAGATTTAGATAGACTAAGTTTAATTTAGGTAGATTTAATTAAACTCAGTTAGATTTAGTTAGATTTAGTTACCTTAGGAGACATATTTACGGGGTACGAAATTCGGGGATTTTCGAAAAAAATCCCCATATTTTTGTACTACCAAAATTTTGACCTCCACTTCAAAACTCCCCAAATTAATTTGTTTGTAATTGGCTCAAAAAGGGTTAAATTGAGGTGTAATTGTATTCATCAAATTAGTTATTTTACATGGTCTGTGAGATAAGGAAGAACATTTCTCAGGTACATAGAAAGTTAATTAGTATTAAAATAACTAAGTAAAAATTACAGGATATTTAGTGCTGTATACATAAAAAAACTTGGGTCCGTGAAACAGACCCAAGGCCAAATTCGCTCCTGCATGATAGATATGCCTGCTCTGTGAAAAGGATTGAGGAAGGTCGTGGAGTACTCATGGCAAGACTGGTTACTGTTAGCCATGTGCCTTTGGTAATTAGCAAGATATGTCACTACTTTATCATCCATGGTGGTGAGATATCTGGAACTGTGTAGGACTTTAAACCACGGAGATCGCCCATACCTTCGGGATCAGGCTTAGAAATCAAGCTCAATCTTACCTTGAAAGGTAGGGGAGACTTGATTGATAAGTTGAAGCTGCTGTTAAGGGACGCCTACAACTAGGATTACACGGGTAAGCAGAATCAAGATGAAGGAAATGACAATGTACAAGACGATGATAACGAAGAGGATGATTTTTGATTAGTTAACTTTCTTCACGATTATCAAATTTAAAAAAAGATTGAGTTTGATTTTTCTAAAATAATTTAAGGTGAAAATGCGCCAATTTAATTCGGGGTACGAAATTTGGGGATTTTTTTAAAAAATCCCCATTTCATTGTCCAACCATTAATTCGATCCCCAGATTTTTGATCCGCGTAAATATGTCTCGTAAGGTAGATTTAGTAAGATTTAGTTAGATTTAGTTAGACTCAGTTTAATTTAGTTAGATTTTATTAGACTCAGTTAGTTTTAGTTAGATTTAGTTAGATTTAATTAGATTTAGTTGGACTCAGTTAGATTTAGTTAGATTTAGTCAGATTAAGTTAGACTCGGTTAGATTTAGTTAGACTCAGTTAGATTTATTTAGATTTAGTTACATTTGGATCGGAGCTTAGAGTCATACTAGGGCATTCACTGATCTTGAAGCTAAAACAGATTTGCTAGACTTAGATTTGTTAGACTTAGTTAGATTTAGTTAGACTTAGTTAGACTCAGTTAGATTTAGTTAGACTCAGTTAGATTTAGTTAGACTTGGTTAGATTTAGTTAGACTCAGTTAGATTTAGTTAGACTCAGTTAGATTTAGTTAGACTCAGTTAGATTTATTTAGATTTAGTGACATTTAAATCGGAGCTTAGAGTCATACTAGGGCATTCACTGATCTTGAAGCTAAAACAGATTTGCTCCCGAAGTTTGGGGATTGATATTGTGATTGGAAAATTGAGCTTGAGTTTTCCCAGAAATATTATGCTAGTTCACTGAAATTCCCGAGATGACCGTTTCCCCTACAATCAGCACAACTTGTCTCCATAGAGACAGGCAGAACAAGTAATGAGTAAGTTGATGTACACAATTACATTACACAACAATGGAGCAAACAAGGCTACCAGTGTAAGAGGATTGGAGACTATTGTCATGGTCAGGAAGTGACCCAATAATCAACCACTTTATTAAACGTCCGTCGATATAAGTGCTCAGTGGGACGCATTGTCCTGGGCAGAGCTGGGACTGGTTACAGTTTTTAGTGCAGTCTAAATACGGGGATATTTCTGTAGAAACTAATCACACCGACAGTCATGTTTCTATAGTCAGTATGATTTCGAACGAATGCATGTAACAATTTATACGATGTATGGAATGTTATTGGCGTGTAAGATATACAAAAATGTACACGAATGACACAGAATACACAGACAACGTACACAGACAACGTACACCAACAATTTACACAAATCACACACAGACAATACACACGATGTGCTACCTGGGGGGTGGAGTGTAGGCCGCGTGTCGAGCGAAGTCTGGAGGTCTGTCATCCAGCCCAGGAATTCCAATCATTGCATCTATGTACTGCATTCCTTGACAATCTATGTAGAATCTGCAAGGTTGTTTATTGTTAAATTTTATCGAGATTTTTAATCGCAAATCATAACTTGAGTTTCCTTCCATTAAACAATTTAAACAAGCGGACATAGAAGTTGAATTTCAGGAGTTGAACCAGCAAAAAATTGACATGGAAATTGTCCCACATTCCCACATTCCCACACTTAATTCTGTACGTTACATTACCGGTTGAGCTGTCTGTAAAGTTCTTTAAAGCGACTGTTGTGTCCCTCAAGCGTGTCCGGTGGTAATGACGTGTACAGTTTCTGCATAATTCTCACAATGATACCTGAAAGATGAAATGTCACACGTGCACAATGATACCTTAAAGATGCAATGTCACACGTGCACAATGATTCCTGAAAGATGCAATGTCACATGTGTACAATGATTCCTGAAAGATGCAATGTCACATGTGTACAATGATTCCTGAAAGATGCAATGTCACACGTGCACAATGATTCCTGAAAGATGCAATGTCACATGTGTACAATGATTCCTGAAAGATGCAATGTCATTCATGCAAAAGTTAGTTTGTTTCTAAGGCCAGATAGCAGGATATCCGCATTCAATAAACTACAATTAGACGTAATCAAACCGTCGAAGGGCTGCATTTGTTTTCCATTAGTAATTATGGAAGAGTATTCCGGTATTTAGGGCTCAGTTCATGTGCAAATTACTATAATTAGATTAAATACATTCCTGCATTCTGATACTTGTACATACTTGTACATACTTGTACATACTTGTACAAGGGCAAGGGTAACTTCTGATTTAACTCCCGAGTATTCCAGAATATCAATTTATACAATTTATGAGTACCAAGGAGAAATGGAAATTGACGTATCAAACTCTGGTTGTCAGTCAAGTATCGATTAAATGGGCAGTATCTTTATCAGCTCGAGAAACATTACTCACCATACAGGTTATAACTCTCCGGAACGATACAGATGTAAGGATGCAGCCTGCACTGTATCATGAGGGGAGAAAATTGAGCAGTGCCAGATAGACCATCTCTAATTGCACGAACTAACTTTAGCATTGTGTCCAGGTACTCGAAACAGTCAACAGCTAACTGGAAATGTTCGGAGTTGAGTGGAAAAATTGATGGGTTTTCATCATTACAAGCTTACCAAAACGAGAGAGTGGTTAAAAAAAGGGTGACTTAGAATAACACACTATGTCAATCAAAATACTACAAGAACGGAAACCTGAAAGTAAAGGTTAATATCATTTTCAGGGAGTTTCCACTGTTTTTCTTGAACGTCCAGATTGCTTGGAAACACCGGCCATTTTCTGTGCAGGATTATCTTCTGTCTGTAACAAGATGGTTGAAAGTTTAGCATCAGGCTACATGTATTTCGACAGATCTACAACATCCTAACATAAAACGCAGAAATTCCACAATCTATGTATTTAAAATAGTTGTTTACCTGACAAGTTTGGCATAGAGGGCAATAAGGAGAGGATAGCCACTGTCTGAGTAGTTCCAGTGTCTCCGCATTTGTTCCACCAAGTCTACCCACTTAATACTTTCTCTTATGACGGTAGGATGACCGTTTACTATCACCTGAGAAATCGTCGATCTTAAAACATATTTCTTCATGGACCAGAGTAGGGTTGAAATAATATGTTTAGGAAACAATTTGATTAGGGGTGATTATGGTGGCGGCGGCCATCCCAGAAAAGACACTTAACTCAAAATTTCTGAACCTCGAGACTATTCTCAATCGATTTCTCGTCCAATTTTAGCCCGGGTTGAAAAAAAAAGAAAAAAAGTTGCCACCCCCTAGTATGACAACATAGTCTAGTATGAAAAAAAGTGTTCAAATCGAGGGACGAATTGGAGTCCAAACGGAAAGAGATAGAGTCATGAAAAATTCAGATATTCTACATTTTAGCGGGTTCTGTGGCTTAGGCTATGTGAAAAGTTGATCTGAAGGCCTTTAAAGACCTTTAAAGGCCTTAAAGGCCCTATAAATTACAATTTTCAACTTTGAGCTAGAAGAAAAGTTAGACCAATATTTCAATGTAAAATTTGACGAGGAATCCGAATTTGATAGTTTCGAATCCAAAAATCATCACGTGACCCCTTAAGTCAGACTAGTATTTTCACGAAAAATTTGACAAGGAATCAGAATTAAAACTTCCAAGCAGAAAAAATGACCCCTTATTCTTGAGCAAGAAAGAAAATAAGACCAGCATTTAGACGTGAAATTACAAGAAATCTGAAAACCATGTGTCTTTTCTGGCTGGGGGCACGTTTTGTGTTTTGCAACTGATAACTATAATGTAATTACCTTCAAAAAAGGTGGGTTTGCACATGTTAAGTTCTAACCTTATGAATTACAGTAACAAGTTTCCAGCAAACCACAGGTTTTGATTGGTAAGGTAGGCGCTGCAACATCATCCAGAATGTTTGAGCAGTCCTTTCTTGCCAAGTGCTGTAAAAAGTTATGTGGTAGAGCCTACATAATAACATGTTTATAGCATTTATTCAGAATCTTGTCACCTTTGTATTATAATCTAAGTGTTACAATTTTAGATTTAATAGTATCAATTTTTACCTGATTGTAATAGTACGGACATGTTTTTCTTTTGGTGGGCACTCAACTTCACTGCATGCTTTGAAAAATGCCTCCTGTAATTCTTTTTCTCTTTCTACTGTGAAACTTCCTCCACGCTCCCCTCTCAAACTCTGTGTCATGCGAGAAAGTGATCCTGCTCTTGAGGTACCAGCCATCCTGACATTGAGACTGTCATAGAGAGAAAGGCAGTTCAGTAGCAATGTTGTAAGCTACTTGATTAACGAAAAAGGGTTGAATAATGTTGATAATCTGCAATTAAAGTGGCCTCCCAACTCAGCCAAACTAGTAAGGGCTAGTGCTAGGGAGCTGTGTGATGACCGATATATTGCAAGGAAATGTAACTTAAAGGCTCATGGGGTTAGAACTTCAACTCCTTCAACATCAACTCATCTCATTATGTGAAGGCAAGAAAGTTACAAACATAAGTTTGCAAAACTCTTGCTTGTCACAAACCAAAAAGGGGATAAATTTGTCTTAAAGCAGATTGACCCAGAAACATCCGTGTCAGGAGGAAGGCACATGCCCGTGAGCTGTACAATCGACACGTGCACATGATGATATAGCAAATACAGGTAATAGACCCAGGGAGAAAAAATCAGATCATTTTTACAGGGATCTATCAGCTGGCCCTATGTGGTTTTGGAGGGCATGCAATGCTTTTTGTGTCTGTGGGCACTTATTTTGCCTCCACTTTTTGACAAGGAGGCTAGCATCTCATGGAGCTCCTCTGGATTGCAGGCATAGACCAAACCCAGCTGGGCTGGGGGTTTGCCAGGTTGGTTCTTCAGGAGAACATAACGTGGTTATGGCCCTGGTGGATCGGTGATGTCCCAAAGGACATCTACCTTAGGAGACATATTTACGGGGAACGAAATTCGGGGATTTTTGGAAAAAATCCCCATATTTTCGTACTACCAAATATTTGACCTCCACTTCAAAATCCCCCAAATTAATTTGTTTGTAATTGGCTCAAAAAGGGTTATATTGAGGTGTATTCATCAAATTAGTTATTTTACATGGTCTGTGAGACAAGGAAGAACATTTCTCAGGTACATAGAAAGTTAATTAGTATTAAAATAACTAAGTAAAAGTTACAGGATATTCAGTGCTTTATACATAAAAAAACGTGGGTCAGAGCTCAGATAGAACTTCTAAAACAAATGGATCTTCCTCCGGAAATTCTAACATCACAATCGCCTCTGTAATTGCTGATTTCCTAAATCCGTTTTTAATGACAGTTTTACCACGATCAGTTTGAAATTTGTCAAATATTTCTACAATCCATTTTGCATGTCTAACCTTTGAAGATTATCAAATTTTAAAAAAATTGAGTTTGATTTTTCTAAAATAATTGAAGGTGAAAATGCGCCAATTTAATTCGGGGTACGAAATTTGGGGATTTTTTTAAAAAATCCCCATTTCATTGTCCAACCATTAATTCGATCCCCAGATTTTTGATCCGCGTAAATATGTCTCGTAAGGTACCTCTTTTTCTTCTTCTACGTAGGGTGATGCTGTGAAGGACGGCCTTGTGCTCTCCCCAGTCATGCAGTTTAGTTAAAGTTTTGAGCTCTGGTTATTCCATATCGTCGTTTGTGCCAATCAATGTTGAATGAAACGATTTGTGGAACATATGTAGCCAAATATTTTCCTTGTTTTGTTTGTTTGAGAACCGGTACCCCCGGTTAATGTTTACTTCAAATATATTATATATAATCAAAATATAGTAGTACAAACTTTTATGAAAATTCAGAATCTCTGCAGGGCACACAAAATGTAGATTAATAGATCTAAATATACATTCTACTTTAACCGTTTTACTTTAAAGCCATCGGCTCTAATTCAAGTAAAAAACTTAAATTACAAGTTTGGTAACAGTAAGCCTCAACAGTGTACAGGTATTTTCTAGAAATAATGCCTGCAGGCTGGGTGAAATGCAAACTGATGCTGATAGTGGTAAAAATGTCGCGTTATCAGTGTCGCTAATTCTAATGCGCTTTGGCAGTGAAAATGATTCGATATCAGATACGTCGCTATTTTTTAGTCAGTTTGTCAGGGCCATTGCGGTTGGGTCGAGTTGTTTTATGCTAGCATGTTGATCACTTTATACCTAATCCCTAATCCTTAGCCTTGTAGAAGTTTGGAGTCCTGGTAAGTTGTATAATAAGAAATTTGGCCACTCATCACCTTCGCCTCCCGACTGGAGTTTAAGTAGTGTCCGCTTTGGTCTTTTTTGTAGATGCTATCTGAGAAAAGGCTGGGTGGGGACGTAATATTACGGGAGGAATCTGTTCCATTTATTGATACGTATTGTTCGCGACCTCTGAGGTAGGATTGAAACCAATTAAGTGCTACATCACGGATGCCATAATGTTCCAGTTTTTTAAGTAATATGGAATGATCCAGAACATCAAACGCTTTGCTGTAGTCCAGTAGTAATAAAAGAGCCATCTGGTTCTTCAGCTTCCCGAGACTTTGTAGTATAGTATAGTATAGTATTTTGGGCATTCAAGAGGGCATGTTCACAGGAGCGTCCCGGCCGAAACCCATACTGATTTTCGAAAAGGGAGTTATTATTGTCTAGGAATTCTAGAACTCTCTTGTGCATCAGTTTTTAGTAGATTTTTTATGATGAAGACCTTGTGCTAGGTTCTTTGGCTAAGTTACTAAGCTTTGTTACTTAGCTTTGCAACTTGACAAAGTTACTTAGCTTTGAATAACATGTTATTTTCTATATCATATGATTTGATTGTACAGGTATAAAATAAATTTTGAGTTTTACTAATTTTGAGTTTTACTAATAAAGTGATTCATGGATTCCTCCCCCATGGAGCATATCTTAGAAATGCTCTGGGGGTTTTTACTTATTAAGGTGGTAGTTCAGTTTACAGTGGCCACTAAGATACTGTGTAGCTGCCCTATTGGACAGAGACTTGGTGTAGGACTCACGCCATACCATGCGAAAGTGTGGCGACATCTTTCTTTCCCTCATCTTTCGGTGACTCTGTTGCCTGTGAGCATTCTTCCACACTGTCCTTGGGACAGGAAGAGTTACACTCTCTGCTTTGTTGTCACCGGATCATTGGCCTTTCTTGGCAAGTTCATCTGCTTTTTCATTTCCCAGATAGCCCTTATGAGCAGGTTTTCACCTTTGTAGGACATTGTTGTCTTTCCCAAGTTTGTGGAGTTATTTCACACTCTCTGAGTTGCTTTGGATTTTATTACAGTGCTGTCTACCGCTTTGATTGCGGCTTGAATGTCACAGTTAATTTTTTATCTTATACCTATTTTCATAGATAGCCACATGTTACACAAGTGTAACGGCCAATTACAGGAGGCCGAATGTAAAATTATACATACACGCCAGTGACGGTTATGGAAGTGTGTACCATACTTTTATCGCCCGTGACTTCGCTGCAATGGGCAGCTAATCAGTTATCCCTATTAAAGGCTAAAACTCTAATTGTTTAATTTCCAGTGCCTCCGTCTGCAATTGCGGTTCTGCCAGGTAATCCTCGAGGTTGAGGCTTGCGATTGTTCTGTGTGAGGGGATCGAGTGTGGTACTGGTATTACTCAATCTGGTGTGTTTTGCTTGGAGTTATGTGTTGGATTATACGTATCCTTGTTGGAAAGCGCTTGTTTAACGTTCTCTGACTTCATTCGAAGCGAATAAAATGACGGGCGCGCACCCTCCCGTCATTTTATTCTCCTTTGAAATTCAAATTTATTATAGTAATTTATTCTCCTCTATTCGCTTCAAATAAGGGTCAGATAAAGTCAAACAACAATTGTTTAACTGCGTGCGTCTTGCTACACGTTGCATAGCCCTGCTGCCGCGAAGCGGCAGCCTCCGGCGCGCGCGAAGCGCGCGGCGGCGTTGCCGCGCGCAGTTGACAGCGTGCTTTTATATAATGCTGAATGGGGCTTTCTGACAAAATTTATATCTCCGCGGCCGAGCTTACCTAGTGAGCTGCGAGATTCGGGTATATAACCTTGACAATATTGTTTCTTCTTAGTTTGGCGACATTCGCTAGCAGCTAGTGCGCGTGCCCGAGTGGATTTGAAAATTGAAAGTGGCATTCACATTTTTTATAAGTTTATGCAAGTTTAAATTGGCGTTTGCCGTGCTGTTTTTAGATAGACCTTTTTGGCGTTTTCTTTACCTAACCGGGTGACGTGCTTAGATTTCTGGTTGAGCGCGCGACGCGCGCAAAAGTGCTCTGGTTGTACAGCAGCGCGCACCCTCCCGTCATTTTATTCTCTTCGCTTCGAATGAGGGTCGGTCAAAGTCAGACAAGCTCAGTTTTGAGCTTTGTCGAGGTGTTACCCGACTCGCAGTTTGCTGCTCTCCTAACGTTTCGTTAGAACGGTACACGGATATCATCTCGTCAACTTTAAGCTGTGAGAGTCGGGTACCACTTGTCCATTGTCTGACTAGACTTTTTCAGACAAGTGCTATACGGATACCGACAAGCGCTATACGGATACCGACAACTGCGCCCAATTCCAAGAGAATTCAGTTCTCACACGTTAACAGGGTACCCAATCAATGATGTGAATAATCTGATTTGTCAGGTCAGATTTTCAAACGACAACTAACTCTAAATGATATCGACCCAATCTGGATGTAAAAATAGATTGATTGAATTGTGCGCAGTTGTCGTTTCTAATCAACAAGATTTCGTTATTGGGTTTGATACGTCACTCTCCCATGGAACTCTGTCATAGATATTGTGTAACTGGGCGCAGTTGTCCGCTGCAGCCATACCGACATTTTGTTCTCGCTTCGAATGACGGTTTGGGTTACTGGGTCAGTACTCTGACAAGAAAAATCCCAGAACTAGGTATAGATACCAGCACTTTTTTGACGAGATTATATCCGTCTACCGTTCAAACGAAACGTTCAGCTTTGAGCTGCGAGAGTCGGGTATCACCGCGGCAAGCACTTTTTACCGATCCCGGTTGATCCTTGAATACCCCGACATACCGTATCTTTTAAAAAGAGAGTTGGACATGCAATTGCAACGTATGACGTAGTTTATTCTAAGAATGATCGCCGTACTCAATGCGTAATTTTTGACATAGTCCAGACGTTTTGACTGTGAGCATGTCATTGTCAAATCTAATTAGAAATTAGAAAAATCACTCTGAGTAACATTAACAGAAATAGGACGTGAGCTACTGTTCTGTTAGCTACTGTTAGTGAACTTTCTGAAGCAAAAATCCAGAATAAGTTTTCAGATCAGGGGATCAGTATCAGTAAGTACACATGTTCAATTTCATATATTACTAAGAGTAAGCGTACTGGTTCACGGTTGCTATATGGGAGTTTACAACCAGATCTTCAAATAAGACTGACAGAATAAAGCATATTGGCATTAAGGCTAAGCTAAATAAGCTAACACTCACTCACTCTCACCGCTACGTATAACATTGTCCAATGATTTCAGTACTCATACAATTGTTTTGTCCCATACATTAAATTTAAGGCAATAAAGAACGAGATGGATGTAAGCCATTGAATTTTTAAAATTATTAACATTTTGTTACAACTGATATTATAAGACAAACATGAACACTAAAATTTTTAAATCCAAGTTAGTTTATAATTTTAACTGTCGGCATTCAAATTTCAGAAATATTTATAATTTCAAAATCAAAGCCACGTCTTAAAATGCAAAATTGTATTTTTCTGCCGTTCTTCTGAAAAGTGAAAAAATAAAATAGAACAGTCGGTCCGCAAAGAGAAATCATACTCGACGTTTGCCGAAAACCGTAGAAAAGTCATCATGATAACAATCAATCGGAGTAAGTGTCTTTCCCATGACACTTCAGGAATAAGTTTAATTTTCACTTATCGGCCCATGAAGCGGCAAAAACAAGAGTGCTACTGCTGAGGCTTTAACATATCGCTAACATATTTAGCGATATGTTAGCACCAATAAAGCTTTATCAATATATTATTCATAACCAGCACACGAAAAATTAATATTTTAAACTGTCAGTATAATTATTGGAAAACTTCTGCTTTACTGCAACGCAGACGGTTTCACTTACTGCAACATATTCTGGAATAATCAAAGGATCAAGTTATATTTATAATGCGATTCGTAAGATTAGATTAAAGAGATGTCTGTAGTCGACGCAGAGGAGCTGCAGCTCAGTTAACGCCAGTGTTGAAAGGAACAAATTTCTTATTTTACAATTTTGGAGGTTTAGGATAATTTCTTCTTGTCAGAAGCATTTAAACTTGATTCCCGAACTGACGCAAAATGGTAACAAGGTATTCCTATCAATCGACTGCAGTAGCACGCGCTGAGTTGCAGTCCGTTCGTGTTCCTAGTGACACGAATGCGTTAGTCATCACGCAGATACTTGGCCACACCAAAACATGAGACTGAGACAAGTCCATCAATTAAACCTTAACATCTCCTCAACAGGGCGGTATATATATGCCTTTGGCAGACAAAGTATGCAGGTACAGCGGTCACGATGCTGAAAACTGAATGTCATGCCAGAGGCTTGCTGTAAGGCTCGATAAGAAGCCTGCTACTGCTTGTTATTCGGGGGCTGCCAAACTGAGAGGAGTACAACAATCAACCGTTCACAACACTGTTTACAACATTATTAAAACGTTTTAAATTTTTCGTTCCCTTTTAGAAGGAGGGGTCTCGTTGCAAGATTTTGCGGCATTTAAAACGGTATTAGATTTAAATAAATTATTATAACCAAAAATTAATTAAAGATTGATCATCGGAAACAATTCTACAAATACCAACACATTATCTGATGTTGCCATGGAAACGACGCGGCGGGGCTGCCATGACGACATGTCCACCCTAATATCGCGATGTCAGCTGTTTTAGCAATTTGACAAAATTGGACGGATTACACTTATGGGAATATGGACACTTGGTCCCATTGTAGATTCTGTAAAAGAGACGGCACATCAAGATGTGGATCAAGATTAGGACAAAACAAGCTGACACTGCGACGTTGTGATTTATAGCTACCTCAGTAACAGTTTCAAATACACGATAGCAGAAAAGAAATCTGCCGCGAAAATCTTCGTCATATTACTGACCGTACATCCGTATCGGCAACACTAAAAATAAACTGACTGGCTCGCGACCCACGAGCCGATAAAAGTTAAAACTCTGAAATAAAAACAGTTAAGAACTTTTCGTCACGTTGCTGAACTATCTGTCCGGTCTTGAATGGACGTCTTGGAGACGTCGTTGGGGGACGCCATGACGACGTCCCGGGAGTCCGTGATCGTGTCACGCGTTGTCATGGTGACGTCATAAGTTGTCATTGTGACGTCACGTGAGGCCGTGCTGGTCCTGATGTCGTGAGGGTCACGTGACAAGAGCAGCTCGAGGGATTGGGCAGAAGAGGCGGGAGGGGCCAGGGATTCTGGGGTCAGATGTTTTAGCTGAGCTTGGAGCTGCTGGTGAAGTTGCTGCTGTTGAGAATGGATCTGGTATTGTTGTTGGAGAAGGGTTGGCGTTGCCAGGAGACCAACCGCGTTTTGCTGTCTCTTGTGCGTCTTCATGTGGGCACTCCGAGATTTCACCTTCTGGAATTCTCTGAAAACATTGCATGTTTTGAATTTTATCATATTTTTGGTTTAACTAAAACTCGATTCTGTAGGTAAGCGGGCTAAATCACTAACGGACTGATTCACTAACATTCTCTAACAATAACTATAGTAACTTGGTAAGTGTTAGGGTCACTGTTAGTGTTAGTGTTAGTGATTACTAGCATTAGCGATTCAATCAGTTTGAGTGAGCGATTCAGTCCTACAATCGAATCTGTAATTACTATGTGTCACGTGAAAAAGTAGTTGATCGTCCATTTAGCGCTAAATATCCTATTATTTACCCCTTATGTACATGCTTCTACTTAGTAATAAATATTCTTGAAAGCGACAAATTTATGTACGTGGTTATAGCGCGTAACGGTATTTATATACTGCATACTGCAGCGCAAACAAGAATATCCGATTGTTTACGAATTTTCACCGCAATGAAACCCATAACCACAATCCATCCACCCCCTTAGAGGCAATATCGCTTGACTAAAAGCAGGACACGAACATCCACTGAAACGTCAAGGTTAGACTCACTTTCCACAGACTTTGCACTTGTAACTGCCCAGGGGCTGGGGATTAGGCGGCTTGTTGCTCCTAGGACGAGGCGAAACTGTGTAGGGGTTCACCACTTTCTTTTGTCTGAACTTTATCTCCTTGTTGCCTTTGGCGTCGTGAGTTGTGTACGCCTCTGTTTCGAAGTAGACGATCTCTTTGCGGCTCTGTCGCCTGTTCGGTTTCGCGGTCGGAGTCTTTTGATCGTAGTCGAGAGTCGGGGGCTGTGGGAGGTTGGGAGGTGTGAGGGGGTGACTGTGACGGTCGGGGAAAGATTGGTAAAATGTCTGAAGAATAAGCAAATATGTGGGAATAGATAATGTTACTTGTAACTCAACAACATTTCGCTACTTTTAGAAACAAATTATTTGTTGTGGTAAAAGAACTACGCTAGTTTTAACAACTCGAAAAATTCGTATCAGAGGATAAAATTTTACTTGAGGCAAAAAATCTAAGTAAGAAAGTCCGTGAGGAAATGAAGAAATACCAACCTGTGTAAGCCGACAATTGGTCTGCTGATTTCTCCACTGCTTGTAAACATCTGGATATCTAACTTTCCAGTAGTAGTAATACTCGACAATGTCTGCCATCTTCTTATCCGGCATCCACTTGGCGATCTAAAAATTCCATTTTTAAAACAGCATGTTTATTGGAACCATCTTCCTCACATTGTGACAGCGCGAGCCGTTTTATGTAACAGCTATATTCGTAATTCACGTTTTCTGCCAGATTGGGCAGGCGTTACGATGGGACCTAACGGTGAGGCGACAAATCCGGGGAAGTGGCGGGAAGCGTTTGTTTCAAGCCGGGTAACTGGTGAAGATGAGTGGACTTTCTCATGGCGATCAGGTGGTAAACACAAATATAGATGAGAATTGCTTCCAAGGAAAGGTTTAATCGAACTTTTAAGGGAATTTGGGGCGATTTTTCTGTTTAGAGTGGTTAAGAGCCAGAGGTTCCGAACTTATATTCGAACATTCATGTTCAATTTCAATGATTCAGTCCAGGAATAGCAAGTGGATACTAACAACAACGCCAAGAATCTACCATTTTTGCATGACAAATTTTAAAAACTCTCGGGAACTTTTGATATAATAACTTACTTGAGCTAGATTCCGGCCAAAACGCTGAAAGAGAAGGAGAAAGCGCTCCTGATCATCCAAAGTCCACCTATACCGGCCGTTATACCTGGAATTTAGATGTTTGTCAGACACAGTAGAATTTATTATCGCAATTCGAATTGTCGGGCTTGGATTTCGGGAATGATTTCCATTTGCAAAATAACTGAACTTTAAAAAGCCGTTTAAATAGATAACCACTGGCTATCAGCCAAAAACAGAGAAATGATACTAACAAAATGACCAACAATTCAGAAAAATACCTGTAATTGTAAAGCAGGTGTGTGTTTGGAAGTTTGGGTTGAACCGGACACCTTGCAAGCTTGCAAGCTTCTTGCAAATCTCCGCCTAGAAATTGTTAAGAAACCGTTTTATTTAAAATGCAGAGGTAGAGTAAGGGTGTAACCTTCATGGCGCAATCAAGATAGTTAAGTTGAATTCTAATCAAACATTGAATCGCCTATATTAAATCTACTTTTAAAGATAGTGCAAAGTTACACAATTTTGGGAACGAATAAGCTAGCGGAAAAACATCTAATTGAGGATTATATTTCCATACTAAAGAATTCGACTCCAACTAAACAAACAAACACACAGACAAACAAACAAACAAACAAACAAACAAACAAACAAACAGGTGCTCCTCCACTGACAAAAAACAAACAAACAAACAAACAAACAGGTGCTCCTCCACTGACAAAAAACAAACAAACAAACAAACAAACAAACAGGTGCTGCTCCACTGACCGGTGGCGTGTACACAATGATGCAAGTACTCCGTGTCTGGGTAAACTGGAACTGTCTCCTTGAAGAAAACTTCTCTCTTTTCCTCCTCGTCCTTGTCGGCGGGCGGCGTGTATACGGCATCGGGGGTAGCCCTGGCCGTGACCTCTGTAAAGGGGGTTTGTAATTAGTACTTAATTTTTTTGTGTCTAGTTAGTATCATGTACATTGTACAGTGTAATACTATGTATCGTGCATAGTAAGTACATAGTGTATAGCAGTAGTACAAGACAATGATTGTTTTAGCTACGTAATTATAAGTTAGGAGTGTCTAATTATTTCAGCAAATAATTACATGATGGGGTGTTGAGAAATTCAACTCAGTTTTAAATTATCAAATTTCAGTCTAAATGAGGAGACGAAATACATATCTCCAAATAAGCAAGCAGCAAGCTGACAAACAAACACAAAAAGTTTAGAATAAAACTTCAGAACCAAAATCCAAATAACAAACCGCACCTCTCTTCGTAATCAAATCAGGGATCGTCGCCTGGTACTCTTCCCCAATCCTAATCTTCTTGGGCTCCATGGAGAAGAAGGAAGAAGGAGGAAGAGACACAGACTTGGTCGGAGTCCAGAGGTAGCGCGGAGTTCCGGTGTAGGGTGGTGTCAGGGTAAAGTGGGGGTCCGAGGTCAGATCTAACGGGGCCGGTTTTGTTTTGTTCTTGACAGGTTCGCCCTGAAATATAGGGGTTATTTAGAAAGGGTTAACATAGCTTGGGCTCAATTTGATAAGAGACAAGGGGTTGTTTCATACGCTTGTGGAACCTGGTTAATAACCAAAAACAGAACAAAAAAGATATCAATGTGGCGCGAATGTTGCGGGACAAAAACAGGTTCTGCTCACGTCTTCATCCGATGATTTAGTTTTCCACCCAAGACTCGACGAATTCGAATCATCATAATCCAACATTTCTTCCTTAATTTCAGACTTCCACACGACACTCCCCGCCATACTAGCATCATTAGAATCAAGAATCTCCTCCTTAATCTCCTTCTTGAGGTGGTGGTCCACGTTGAGGGTGATGGTTGGACAGATGTGCTGGATGTCTAGCGCTCCGAGATACACGTCAAGCTGGGAGGATCGTATCTCGTTGGAGGTCAGATAGATATCCATCTCACTGACATCCGGCACGTCCATGATCGGGGATCTATTAGGTGTGGGCAGGTGCATGAATCAGCGTACTGCGTCCACCTTGCGAGCTACTTCAGATGAAGAGGTTGGTTAGTCACAGTGCGGCACATGTGATGCGGTACGTGGGGTGATTTGTACGTGATCCGTTCAGAAAACGAAAAAGTTTGGAATTGGACTGATTAAATATTGAAAATTTGATACGATGAAGGAAAATACTTAATAAAATCAAATCATATCGAATATCCATCATGACAATTACAGTTAATAGTGCTAAACGATAAAGCGAATTTGTCCGAATATCAGATAAGTTTAAACGTGCACAAGAACAAAGGATAAAGGTGAAGTGACTCCTGAACTTTAAGGTACGACGCCGGGCGAGAATTACGGATAATTTACAGGACAAAAACGGATATTTAACGCGTCTCTCTCTCTCTCT
>JH153356.1:211873-224785 GCA_000226015.1 Mnemiopsis leidyi
TCTCTCTCTCTCTCTCTCTCTCTCTCTCTCTCTCTCTCTCTCTCTCTCTCTCTCTCTCTCTCTCTCTCTCTCTCTCTCTCTCTCTCTCTCTCTCACCCCAATGCCGCAATTAGACCCCCAACTTGCTAGGTCCGAATCTGCTCGGTATATCGTGGAAGGACCCAACTCGAGAATCGGGGGGAGGGGGATCATTTCGTACATGATCGGTAAAATGGACTTATATTCATCTGTGAGCATCATCATTCCAATGTAGTCTGATTAATCTCATATTCCTTTAAATCTCCCCTTGAACTGTGATATAATTACTCACTAAATCCATTCATTTACCGATTCATGCTCAGAATATATATTTCCAGGTTCCTGGCAGGATTAGTGAATTACAAAGTCTACAACCTAGGCACTGTTCAGGTTCTAGGAAAAGGGACAGAAGGGTGGCATGAATCTGGCATAACCTATACCGAATATCAGATTATTTTGCCACTAGAAGGCACCAAACCTAAGTCATTAGATAGCGGGAAAGATAAGAGGGGTAACGCAAATACAGTACCGAAAGATCGTGATAAATAACGGCTGGAGCTATATTCACATATCGGCTATAAAGCTGTTGAGAAAGGAGCAGATGAGTCTGTGCCAGGCTTAGTGTAACGAAAATTGCCCGGATGACTAAGAATACCAAAGGAGAGATCATCAGCCGGAACTTTTAATGTGTAGGATGGATCATTGATGGGGCAAAACGGGTGCAAGTAGAATTTAATGTTATTATTGACCGGGAAAAATTACGGGAAAACATAAAAAGAACTTCCGAACTGAGATGGCAAGATATTTTCAACATTGGTGAACTTGTATTTGATTGCAGCCAAAGTTCAAATCCCTTAAACGGTTAACACTTAAAAGGAGGGATGAACGTTACATACGAAAACAGAAAGCAGGTTAAAGCCAGTTATGTACAGAGTCACTGCAGCCCTTGGTAAAATGTACTAGGGTCTTGGTATGTCAGAATTACTAAAGTTGCCAGTGTTGGCTGAGGCCGCACCTGGATGATACCGTATTCACACCTTCTTCCCATTGAGAGTTGAAAGTTTAAGCTTGATATATACGCTATAATATGGCATAATGGGGGCACTTTAAAATTCAGATGTTAATAAAACAAATATCCAGTCACAGGTCGCATTTTCCATCACATGACACACACATACTCACACACACTCACACAGACACACACACACACACACCCGCACGCTATTATTAGGAATGAAGCGTTCAATCACATTGTACGGTCCAACTATTTAGGCCGGCACGAAACCAACTATTAGTATTTACGGCATCTCGGTGTCACATGACTCCAGGGGAATGGATGGTTGAACAAAAAAGTTTGGCTTCACGAAATGACATGTTTCGTTGATTTAGAGACAGCTAGTAACGCAAAACGTATAGAATCCACTTATAGCAAACCCTAGCCCCTCAAGAATAAATGGACTTCACTTAAACAGTTGATCAATTGAGTTTGTTTGGTAAACCAGCTTTGAACATGGCCTATTTTCATACATATCTTAAGATGTCGACAGAAAAAGGAAAGGAAACACGTGATAAATTCAATATGCATACAAAAAATAAGAAATTTCTATTTCCCACATAGAATGTAGAATGTAGATGTCTAGATGTAACAAAAAGGAAATGGGCTCGAAACAAAATACCGAACATCTGATGAGCAAGCGTCAAATATCAAGAAACAACATGTAGGAATCAGTCAGATCCTAACATAACTTCAGAGGGAAAAGGGCTGCGAAATCTAATTAAAGCTTTAAGGGAACAAACAAGCTACACGATTTGTCGTTTAAATGGGAAAAGTGGATCAGTTACGGATATACACGTATAACTAAGTGGAGGATTTGCTATCATCAACTAAAATGGTAGAGACAGGATGGTGGAGAAGAAGAAGGAAGAATAAAGAAAATGTCACGATTAATGAGGCCGTGGTGATGAAGAAGAGACACTTATCGAGAATGGGAAATATTGTACGCGTGTCGCGGGAGCTCCGCAGTTAAATATGCTCCAGGTCGTTGAATATTATGTGTTTGTATGTAGACCTTAGACTGGCCCCCTTCTTCTGAAATACCAGAGAATAATCGTATCTCTTATACAAACATTTCGTTAGTCCCCGACTAAGAGTAAGACACGACAAGGGGGCAAATTAACCGGCGTAAAGGCAGGGTTGGTGTACTTCCCAGTTGACAGGAGATATTATCTACAGGTATCCGTGACGTACTTCAATATTGAAACTGCGTATAGGAGTCAGGATTCTACAGCTCAAGTACCTTGCACGGCACAGACCGTAAAGATGCAAAAACTTCAACAAGTTTCAGGGTGGAAATTTGAAACGACACCGAATAGGGGAGCGCAAGAGGTGTCAAAATCACGGATTGTATGAAACCCAAGTTGAATATTCCTCGCAACTATATGAATTTCAGCTTGAACGAGCTGTGACACAAGAGGCTTTGTCTTCCTTCAGAACTGTACACTGTACCAGCTCAATGGATCTACCCCATCAGAGACATAACACGGCGAAATCCAGCGCAAAAATGATCGGTGGGACCTCTGACTTTGAACTAGACTGCCGAAACTATTAAGAAGGATTTAAAGAAAGCCGGAAAAAGAAAGCTCGATATAGGAACACCGAGAATACGAAAAAACGGACTAAGTCTTAGTGTCGGCAACCTTGGAAAGGAAAACAACGAATACAGAACAATATCGCACCGTCGGAATGACACGAGCGTCAAGTAATCAGGATTCTTCACGCGTTCTCGAGATTATTTTTCACAGTGTGGTTCCGACCCGGATTTTGACGTGCGAAGTGGAGAGGAAGTTGGTGATATCTTGGCCGGACGTTCGGACGGAAATGTCGAGGTTTTGAGGTGACCGAATGCTAGCCGGAACTTGGGAATCCGGCCCCTGGCATGACACGCACACTTAAACTCATTAAGGGGCTGTTGAGATTTGCGCTGGGGTCGCGATTCCGAGAACTGGAAAAACGCTTTGACTTACAACGAAAAAGAAGCTGTGGTTTTTCACAATTTTGTGGCTGAACCATAAATGTTAAATCTACACAATTTGGTTGTGAGAGGTGAATAGAGGCTGGAACGTGGCCACAGCCACCAATATTTATCTTACTAACGTTACATTTCGACCTTGACACTGATGAAGAGCTCTATTTGGGCGGTGAAATTGAGTTACCGGTCAGAAATTCGGAAAGAAGATGGATGGAATGTAACAAAATCAAAGATTGTTTTGACAAGTGTGGCGGTGGGAGAGGTGAACCTGGCAAATTTGAAATAGCCTGAAATTAAAACAAAACGGCATTTAAAAGGAGGTGGAGCAGAGACAGGCACACGCGTACTGGGTTAACGAAGCACCACCGTGCAGTGCAGCGAAATATGGATGAAGGAGCACGGTTCAGACTGCAAGTCGACAGTAACACTGCCGACATCGGGCCTAAAACTTAATCAAGAGCTGGAACCAGACCCGGAAACTTAAAAGCGGTTTCCTTCCGGGGCCGCTGCCACTGCATTTGAGCTGGAAAGCACCATGCTCGGCGTGTGCAGGGCTGCTGCTGTCCGGCTCTGGACGGCCGGGAATTCTACAAAAACTACGCGGACTGATGGATGAGCAGAGAGGGTAACTTAATATGGCAGTTAATAATTTTCTTAATTTATCTTCCTCCCACCGAGGTCCTCAGCGAATGTCCTACCTGATAAGTTCAGCATATTTTCTAATAATTAATAATTATATTTAGTATAATTTTGAAACGGGATCCGAGTTAGGGGCATGATTTTATCAGTAAGGATGTCAAATGTGGTACAGTCCGCATCCTAACTATATCAGGAACAGCTTTAAACAAAATTGTGTTACACGACGTGTACACAAACAGATACACAACCACTTAAAAGCACACACAAACTAGCTCAGGCAAACTTAGAAACTTATCTGAAGCTACTTCCCCCAAATTTCCAACTTGGAAAGCTCAGGATAAGCTCACGTTTTGTCCGGGGTCTCCCAGGGTCAGACTCACACGAGATCGGACCCTCTCCTCCTCATGTCTATTGTAGGGGAGGGGCACGGGGAAATGCAAACAGGCGTGGTAAGTCGGCATTCTGGCGACATGGGGACAGCTCGATCAGCCCTAGCTCTAGATATCATCGCTCACGATATCTTGATACGACGGAGCAGTGGAATTGGAGAAATGTCAGGCGGATTTATCATGTAAACAAACAAACTTGGCAAGCTCTTTTCTCTCCCCACATTGAAGTGTGCGAAAACAAAGGGAGGCCGGGAGCGGAGGAGAGGAGAAACCGCAACCTGGCTCGAGAAAAGTTCGGTAGATATATCACAGCTCCGGAGCTTTATTGAGCGCTGACTTGACAGTTGACAGTAGGGCTAAACCCGTGTAGAGAAGCTTGAACTATACTGGAGAATTTAAAAGTTTCGTGGTGTGCGGAATACTCAAAGTGATTCTCCCACTCTCGTGTATGCTTAATGTTGTGTGCTTTTTTTCGGAGGTTTAAAAGGCAGTCTGATTAGAATTTCTAACATCTTCTGATAAAAAGGGACATTGTAGTGAAATACGAGGCAGCCATATGAGAATAGGAGAATTCTCTTATCGGAATACAAAAATGGAAAACATTTGATAGAGAAATCAGATCTGGACGTATTGATACATCCAATATGCAATAATTTTTCTTTGCTCAAACAATATCTTGGAACATAGAACGACATCATGAACAGTGTTCATTGAACACCTGAATATAACTCCCGCTAAAGAAATAACGAAAGTAACCAAGCCCAGTTTAATTACTGCATCAAGCCAGCAGATGATGTATTCCACTCTCGGAATCAAGACGGGGGCTGAGGTGACTGATTACCTCTTCACCAATCCTTTATCTCCACAATGGAGGAATGAGTACTAAGTTTCCAAGCGCAGTACCGAGACAAATTATGTTCAACTCATTACGGGTTTGACATTGAGGGATTATGATATGTCATATATGAGGGAAAGGTAAGCCTTGGATGTCGGTATCTGGCCATATAACTATTTGCTAATAAGAGGAATTGCAGGTTATTTAAACAACTGCTTAAACGTTCAGATACGTCGAAGACTGGATTTATCGATGCACTCGACCAAAAATCTCGGTGCTGTTATTTCTGTATTGTAAATCAGAAAAAGGTGGACCTAGCGGTTAATCACAGCAGGACCTATGTCAATCAATCAAGAGTAGAATTACAAAATATAGTTAGAAACTCTACAAAGTCTCTATAAATCTCTGTAAAGTATGTGATAACCATCAGAGAGCAAGAAAAGTGGGTTTCCCAACGCTACCACCTTAAAAGTCAAATTAACTTGACGACCACTACTAGCGTCAAACCGCTGCTAGTGACCGCTTCAAGGGTTTTACATCGTGACGATTTTTTTTACCGTATGAGGCAAAAATCAGTCGAGCAGTGCATTCTGACGCAAGCACTTTCAGGACACTCAAAACTAACGTTTTAGCATAAGACGGGAGAAGGCACACACAAATGCACACACAAACACACAGACACAAATGCACACATACAAATGCACACATACATGTTCTATAGCTTATATTCTATAGCCTGTGCCAACATAACCGACCTCCTTATATGGAAGCAAATGGCAGTAAACCACACCCAAACAAAAAGATCACCCGGCGGATACTTAGTTGCAACAGCTGGAAAGTTTTACGTACGGGAGCTCATGAGCCAGGGCGAAACACGGTAAACCGTGGTTAAAAGCCTGTACAACTGACGTGTTGTATATACTTATAGCGTGTTGTGTTGGGTATCAGCTACTTTACTTTCTACATGTCTCGCGTCAACACATTCGGCAATTGGTTTTCAAACTGACAACAAGCAACTTAGTGTATGATAAGTTAGTTGGGGTTTGAACAGTTCTTTTGTTGCGGCAAAGAAGGATTCATTAAGAGTTGGGGAATCAAATTTTAAGAGCGAGATTTTAAGAGCAAACAAGTGATATGCAATCTAAGGTGTACTATAACTAAGGGACTGAATGAAGATGTTAAAGAATCGGTTTGCAAAGACGGGTCCACAGAAACTAGCTCAGGGATATCATGACCTCGCCCCGAATTGCAGCAACAATATAAATTTAAGCCTATCAGCCTATCTATCCTTCCTATATGAATAATTACGTACTGACAGGAAGCTAACTGCATCCATTGTGACAGTCACTGTTCATGCGCTTCTAGTTCCATTTAATTTTTAGTTCTTACAGCTGTAGCACAATTGTCATGAATGGCACTGAAATTTATAAAAAAAGAGCGGACATCGGTCATTTTTGATTTTATCGTATTCAATCGGGGACCGAATTCCGAAAGAACACTTATGAATATAAAATTTGCTAGTTGGTTATTTTCCTTTGTAATACTAATTGTGTGCCTATTGGCCTAAAAATGCGTTTTTCAAGAACTTTTAATTTAGAATTAGATGTCGAACTGATACTTTCGTTTTCCTTTACTAAAACTGTAATATAAAGATAACAAATATTTCATGCCATTCGAGGTGAGGGAGAAGGAAGAGAAACGCTTCAATGACAGGACACTGACTGTAAACAATGTGACAGTCAATTTTTATACGTTTCTAATATGTAATATACTTAGACTTTGCCATTTATTTAACTTTCTCTGCATACTTGAGAATGCTTTTTTTTTCTCTTTGACAAACAATTCTTCAAATGTTTCGAAGAGATACGTTTGTATTCATTTACTGAATTCTCATTGAAGCAATTCTCTTTCTTCTCCCTTACCTCGAATGGCATGAAATATTTATTATTTTTGTATTACAGTTTTAGTAAAGCTGAAAATGTTAAGCTGAAAACTGTAAAAAATCGTTAATATTTCAGATTTCACGCCGTTTCAATTGAAACGCTTCAAATAGACGCCGACTCAAACTGAACTTGTGACAGTTGATTTTCATGCGCTTTTAATTCTGCCAATTTTTAGTTCTAACAGCTAGACATAAGATATTGTAAACTGAAACGTTCGTATTCACTATTCATCAAGTGAAACTGTTAAAGATATATCGTCAATATTGTACGCCATTCTACAAATTTGAATAGAGGGCGTTGCAGAGAAACGTCGCAATGGTATTGTGAAATGATGATAATGAAATGATGATAATGATAATTGTGTTTCGAAAAATGTTGTTTGAATGACAGGACGCATACTACAGCCATTGTGACAGCTAATCTTCGGACGCTTCTAGCTCCGACCAGGTTTTAGTTTTCATAGACGCACATTTGACATGGATGGCACTAAAACATGAGAATAATTTGCGGATATTGACAGCCCTACATTTTATTGATATCATTCGGGGACCGGAAACGGGCATCAACTAGAAATTTGATACTTGGTTAGTTTCGTCTGAAGACTTCAAATCATTTTAAGGCGTTTTTTCTGGAAACTTTTGCTTAGAGTTAAGCATTTCAAACTGAAACGCTTGCATTCATTTGATGAAACTGTAATAGAGAAAATCGTTAATATTTCACGCCATTATGAAAATTTGAATTGAGGGCGTGAGATATGTCGCAATCCGGTTACTTTGGAAGTTTAAACAGATTAAATTGCGACGGTTGTCGCATGATTACGAATTACTACTAGTAGAAGGTGGTTGAAATCACCAGCATAAAGTTTTGGATCGCTAAGGACTAGAAAACAACATAGAACTTGTTCTAATTTCAGAATGTTAATGAGACGCACTTCTGAGCCGTTGGAACTCATGATTATGGACTGTACCTTGTTTCGAGGTAGTGCAATATGGAGGACCATAGCGAAATTAAACAATGAAGTTATGTTGATGTGATGCACGGAATAGAAATAGAATATTAGCATCTGGTTGATCAATTACTACTGTTCCAGGTGAAACAATCACTGGAACTGCCGTTTCTTGGAAAGCTTCGTTGTAGGGACTGCTTAGCAAAACTTTGGCATATTTTCTAAAATTCGAGTTGGAATAATGATATCAAAAGGTACGGGCTACGGCAGTGCTTAATTAATACCAAGACGAATTTGAAAGTGATGCATGATAAGTATGTCAATAAAGACATCAGCATCAGCCGTGGTAACGGTAAGAGTCGTGAAGTTTTTCAGTGATCGGGCGCTGCCGGCGGTGGCGGACAGGGCGCTGCCGGCGGTGGCGGACAGGGTGCTGCCGGCGGTGGCGGACAGGGCGCTGCCGGACAGGGCGCTACACAGCGGAGGTGGACGCTCAATCATAGCCACACGATACTCATTTTGTTATGTACGATTTCCCTCTCGTGGCATTACAGTGCAGGCAAATTTTCAAGTCCAGAATTAAAAATTAAAACAGCATCAAAACCTTAAGTACGTTTTAAATTTCGGATAGAAATTGTATAAAATTCGTGAAAATAGTTTTATCAAAAATTAGTGGACACAGTTAACCTTCTTTCCGTTGCCGTATCGACCAGTATAACGACCTAATGTAGCGATAATCTGGGCGATAAAAGAAAATTAGCGAGTACGTAGGAGACCTCCGAACTGTCCTAAACAAACACCGAGGAACGTGAAACCTAACATAGGACATTGGAGTGAAACCGAGAAAGCTCAAAGATGGGAGCATTCAGAGGAGGACCTGGGCAACATTGAGTCGGCGCCGGGGACCACTTTTGATCAAATTTAGTCTACCGGGAATCGGAAAACCTGAGACTTAACAGTGATGCAAGAGGGAATTTATTTTTTGTAAATTGAATATTATGCAAACGATCAAAAATCAAACCGATTTCTAGTTACAATGGCAAGGTATTGTTTCGTTATGAACTGTTATAAATGTTGCTTGCAGACAGGATTTTTGTAACACGATCTTATAGCGTAGTCCGAGCAAATCAATAATTCATGAGCTGAGTTTTAACTTTCAAGTCGATGCTATGCATCATCTATTTAAGAAAATCGAGTCATGTATAAGTTAATGAATCAAACAAAATTGTCTTCAACTAAATGGAGAGCATTCAGAAAACGCGAAAAGAAAGGAGAGACCCTAATCAGACTTCCAAATTTTAATCGCAAGAAACAACTAAAAATAAGGAAAAATAATAAGGGAGTTATGTGACCTAATCTGTGCCCAATACGAAGTGCACGACTCAAGACAGCAGAACAAACTGATAGTCAAGTATTGTAGCTGTCGGCTGGATGGTGACCTTGTAGTGGTAACGTGTTTGTATCCAGCAGAAAGGGGTTCGATCCTGTTAGCTGCCGGCATAGTTAATAGGTACACCGTCTGGGATGAAATGCTTAATTATCTCTGCTTTGCAGTATATGAAGAAGCTTGACATACTCTTAGAGGAAAAAAAAGCTCGACACCAGACATCGGAGATGCTTTTTTGTCAATTGTATAACTATATTGTAAAGAGCAGTAATTGTAAACAACACAGAAATCATTTAGATTTCAGATCGTGAAAGAATGTGGAAGATCAAAACTTAATTCCAAGAGAAAACTGAAAAATTTGATTTCGAAAAAAAATCGAAAAAAAAATCAGTTTATTGTTAAGTTATTATATCTAGATAACTTAACAATAAATTGATTTTTTTCCGAATTATTTTTTTCGAAATCAAACTTTTCAGTTTTCAAGCTACACCTGGGGTCGCAAGTTCCAGGAATCGGAGACAACCAGTTGAAGTAGAAGATCCTGCATCATGGATATGATAAGAGGATAAAGGTAATATTCTGTTGTTATTCCTCGTGCAGTTTGACAGGCCAAGATAGAGCAAACATTGAAGGATGAAAGGTTTGGAAGATAGGGTACTAAATAAATCGACATGTTGACAAATTCAAGTATGTGCCACGAAGATATACAGGCATTCTGCTAATATACCGGACCACCCACGAAAAGAAAGCAAGACCTAAACAAACCATAACGAAGGAAGCACCAGAAGTTAACAGGACGCGGAACCCAAAAACACATGCAGAACTTAGGAGAGGAACCGCGCAATACTGGGGCGTGTCAGTGAACGTCGAATCTTTATATCGAGCCCTCCCTCTGATGACGTGCTCACTTAGAGAGCCTGGCTGTGATCGTTGCACAATGCACAGTATATATAGCATGCCGGTATAAGGTAAGATAGGCAGCCAAGGGAGGGCGTAGATGGGGCCTGATATATCCATATAAAGAGGCAAAGATTTGGGGAAGGCACAAAATGACCGTGTGTGACAGGAGAGAATGGTTGAATGGCTGGATACGGTCACAACATAGGAGGCTCAATGGAAACCGGGAATGGGGGTGCCGTGGTGAAGCTGCAAGCTAAGCACTACAGTTTATTAGGTAGATTGCAAGATAGAGAACAGGGAGCAGGGAGGGTTGTGGAGTTGTGCAACCTGTTTAGACGTAGGTCTAGATCATGTTGAACCTACTTTTCAGGGGTGTTAAGTTTAGATCATGTACAACATATTCATCATGGCAGCTAGCTTTAGATCATGTTAGAGCTACTTTCAGGGGTGTTGGCAAATTGAGGGACAGAGATATCGATCATTGCGAACGATGACAAAATGTTTCGAAAAGAAATATAAGTGTTCGTGTTCTCCCTGCCGTAAGGGAGAGAGAGGGAGCATATGCACTAAACAAGTGAATCCAGCAGCTCACAGCCGAGTAGGGTTTCGCGAAAGTTAAGATTTTCAAGTACAGTACCGCGTCATTCTGGGAGTAACAAATACATCAGCTCTACACTCAGCCTGCCTAAAACACAACACTTGGACTCCATGGAGAACGTGCCATCACGATCAAGTACAACTACACGTGCGAGAGAGCTTGAAAATTATTTTTGTGGTTTCGGAGGTTGTCTCGGTGTGTTTTTGTCGGGGCTGAATAAAATGTATGATTGATGGGTAAACGATGTTGACCACGGTTCTGTTAAACTGTCAAGGCCAGCTTAAGGCTTCAAAGCTCCTAAACAAATAAGGCATGTCATTAAACTGTGCGCTAACTTCTAGTCGTGCCCAGAGAAAGCTTGTCACGCCATAATGAAACATGTCAATAAATACACTGCAACACTTTCTTACAGAAGGTAAGGGTAAGACCCAACGAAAAGTTATCAGTAGGTTTATAAAACTGAACCTCTGATGCGCCAGAGATCAATGTCCTCCGACCGTGCGAGTCCCAATAATTGCAATATTTTATTCCTATAAAGTTTTACGGAACCTGTGAATCGAATTGTTTTCAATGTAGGCTATCATTAATCAGAAATAACCTGTAGTCTTTTCACGATGTGGCTCCTTAATCGAGTTACGGGAAATCATCCCATCAAGGTCGTTTGAAGTATTATTAATTCACGTACACCAACCGCGATAGGCATAGAGTTCGGCATGTAAGGCGTGATACGAGATAGCGCCAGGCGTGAAGGGCACCCGGATTATAAGATATGCGTCTTATAAAAACAAGACGGTAGAAAAAATGTGGATAGAACTCTTGTTACAAAGATCCTCTTCAAATTGGAGGACCACGCCCCCTCAAAGTTTCCGAATAGCAAAATGAAATATACACCAAGACAATACTTATAGGAACATTTCTCTTGAGTATCCGTGCATTGAGGAAGTGCTTATAACACATTTTAAGAGAAACGACGGTTGTTGGAGTTCTTTAACGTAATATTTTTCGTCGACCAAATAATTCCCGTCAGATGTTAAATGGTAGTCTAGAAAGAATGATAGTGCGTGGAAAACGAAATCGCCATGAGTTTTATTAGGGTATTATTGAATTTAAATTTAGTGTCCAGGTTGAATTAAAAGGAAAAATAACAACAACAAGACCATAGAAACAAAAAATCAAGCCGCCGAAGTAAGAGGTACGGATCAAAGTGTGGACGATGGATGTGTCTGTAGGAGCGTACCAGGCGCCCACGAACGAATGAACAGTGAGTAGACAGGGCCGAATATACAAACTCATTTAAAAGTTAAATCACTCCTGAGTTTTAGGAAAAATAGAAGTCAGGATGCCCCGCCCTTCGAGGGGGTTGGAGTGAAGTACTATAATGGGACATGATCATCGTCTAGCAGATCACCTATAATGAAATAGTGTCAATTTTATTCACTCTCAGGAAAAAAGGCGTTTCCGAATTTTCGGCAAGGGGGTTGGAACCTTCCTTATATGCAAGCTGAAAAAGCAAGTTTTTATTTTCATTCATTAGGATAGTCAATCTTAGTCTTACAAAACAACATCGTTGTTTATATCAGCACTATCGGAAGAATTTTTGATCTAAATGTAAAACAAAATCGTTGCAGTACAGAGGTCTCACTCACAGAACCGAACTCAGAAGGAACTAGATAGACTAAGCTGATTTATAAAGTAACTACAACTACGCTACACTCAGCAGCACTCAACTCGGGCTATACGGTGTCTGAACTGGAAGTTTAATCATATAAAAGCAGTTATAAACGATACGCTGGTATTCAGCCAGGAGCTTTAATCGATTGAATTGATGTCACGCACGACTTCACACCAGCAATTACTAATTTATTCAAGAGGAAAAAGAAAGCATTACCCGAAATCAGGATATGTGACAAAAGAAAAACCAGGGAGCTGCACTAAAAGTAGCAATGCAGGATCCTGCCGGGGTAACTCCCTCAACTATCGGTCAGCGCGAGGAAGTGTTCTGGTGAGATACTGCGTGGTGGGGTGTGTGGGCGTAGTGGGAGGGAGAGGCGGGTACTTCCCCTCCTGTGTGTGTGTGTGTGTGTGTGTGTGTGTGTGTGTGTGTGTGTGTGTGTGTGTGTGTGTGTGTGTGTGTGTGTGTGTAGTGTGTGTGTGTGTGTGTGTGTGTGTGTGTGTGTGTGTGTGTGTGTGTGTGTGTGTGTGTGTGTGTGTGTGTGTGTGTGTGTGTG
>JH153356.1:224795-239478 GCA_000226015.1 Mnemiopsis leidyi
GAGAGAGAGAGAGAGAATTTTCCGTATTTGTTTTATTATCGCAGATTCTTATTTTATTTATAGTGATAGAACTCTTTGTAGGAGCAAAAGTCCGCCGTTTACAGCACATAGCACACCGACAGCCAAGTGATCATTATATGACAGTAAACTATTTCTACCTACAAATTAGATACATTTATTGAGGATGAAAGAGAAAAAATTAGTTGCCCGATTCATGGACTACTTGACTCTTTAATAGTTGCGCAAGGCGCCAACCTTCCATAACTTTAATTCCATAACTTTAATTCAGGACTAAAAAGTCAGAAACTCAAAAACCATAATAGACTAGGGGTAGGAAAACACGCCGAAACCTAAACGCAGTATGGTTGTGTGAGGATTGTTAGGAGAACAGCATATCAAAGAACCTTTAATATGAGCTGACATGGTGGAATCAAGAGAAACTTATCCGATGTAAGTAGTAAACACAAGACAAAAACAGGAGCACTTATATTCGCTTAACCGAGGATTCCATAGATAACCGAGGAGGCAGTGTCTCGCCCAGGATCCTCACTTTAATGAACCCAATAAATTGTCCCAAAAAATAGTGTCTCGAGAACCCCGCTTTTCCTTATTCATCATTGTCGTTTAGTCTGAAACTCCTGCCCGCAAAAACGGTGTAACCCAATATTATTTTGTCGTCTTGAATGAGTCAATGAAATTGCGGTATTTTTAACCGATTTTGAATCAGTTTCTTTGTTGAATGCGAGAAGATTATAAAAGACAGAAAACTTCTAAATTTTGACGTACATTCAAATTGGATCTTTCTTACTGGTATTATGAAGCAAATAATATAAGAGAGAATAATTCTATATAAGGCCGGTGAATCGAGGATTTGTTTCTTATTTGTAAAACAGATACACCAAGGAATTGGCAAATATGGCATAAAAATTGATATCGCAATAAAACTTTGATAAATCAAAATTGACGAACGAGACGATAAATTAATTGATAGTAGAAATTAAGCCTAGAATAATGAACATTCAGAGGAAATGATTTAAAAATGCTACCACCTTAAAATCAAACTTTAACGTTAGTTCACGCGCAGGAAATGTCCTTTCGGAGCTTTGGAAATCCGGATGTTAAAAATCGTTTGTGGTCTGAGCGGCTTTCAAAAATCATAAATAAGTTTAAAAAAATGAACTTAAAAAATAACTAAATAAGCCCTCACAATAAGATGTAACAGAAAAGTGTTATGATTGGGTATGCTTGTTTCGAAAGATTTGTCAAAATTCGGGTTTTATAATAAAAAGACCCGAAACAAATATGCCTATGTTTGGGACTCAAAAGTAGGGGAAGTATCAGAAATGATCGACCTTAATAATCAAATACGGTTAGGTGCAAAGTAGAGACTCAGTCTTAAGATGGTTTTATCACTAACAGTGGCAAATTTGGCAAAAACCTCAAACAGTTCAAAATTCAAATAGCGAATGTATGTAATTCAATTTAAGAAGTTATTTAAATTTACTTAATAAAATGATCAACATACCTCGTGAAGCCGGCTGAGTTGAGAGGAAACTTGACCGAGAAGGTCCAGACCGCTGATCGTTCCTGGCTCGACGTCTATAAACACGTTCTCTAGGGATCCAGGTGACATGATCGCTGAAAGTGCACGGTCGTTACTCTTTATTGCTTTATTGGCTGGTCTGTAAATAACGCTCTCCATTTTGTAAGTGAATATTTTGGATCTTGGAGTTGGATATATTTTGTTATACTTCCAGTATATGTTAATGTCTAAAATTTGGCACGAATCCTGGCCAATATCCGCATCTCTTATCAATAGACATTATCCAAGTTGGCTGGTTTTCAAGAGCTTATTGCCAGCAGCCACATTGTAATAAAATAAGATTTGATCCTACTGCTTGTATATGTCAGGTGTTTAAAGTTAGATTTCCTGTAGTAAGAATTTCCTGTAGTAAAGATTTCCTGTAGTATAGGTCGGTAACAACTAACAGATGATATAAGCTTTAACAAGAACACGGTTTGGACTACCAAATAACTTAGATTGTGTCATAACTATGATTATATCATTATACATAACCAGCACATTCAAAATTCATACGTGGTGTACGAAGCATATTCCCAGAAAAACCATTGAAACGAAAAGCCAAACAAAGGATATGGGGTCACCCCCCTGTCCACAATAATATGAAACTAGTCGAAATCAGAAATACCCGCCGTGCGTGTAATAGAATATTCCAAAAGGGGCAGCTCTCTTTTTAGATGGCATAATCTAATCTTAGGGAAATCTCCCTCCAGAAGAATGAAACGCCGGAAGGAATTGATCAATTCCGTAGAATAATTGCTTCTTTAAGATATATAAGGCTAAATTCAAGTAAGAACTAAATTGTTTTCGAATGCAGCCCTAGCTAGCCGCTAACTGCTAAGTCGATATTGCCATGCTGCGCGTAGTTCTATCTACGGTCACCAGAGCAACTTTGAGCCGAAAGTCTTCGTATGAAAAATGGTATAAAATTAATAGATTAGGGAATTATAACCATCGTTAGGGGTAAACGAGGCTCTATCTCTTCAGCAGTCGATTACATTTCACCCTTCCCTCCTATATCTCCCTTTATTATCCTCTCTCATTTCACCCTCTTACTTCCCCCTTACCTTAGAGACAGGCAAAACACCTGTTGATTTTATCCTTTTGTGGGCTTTTTTACGTAAACCCAGTCTTTCTTTAAAAAAGTGCAAACAACTGAGTAATTGCAACTTTATGTCGGTCCAATAATCGTGGTTATACAATCACGTTGATGTAGCCAGCAAACATAAACGTGCGATAAGTCACCAACTTTTAAATCAAAGATATTTGAACAATACGATTGAACGCCACTCACAAGGTTTGGTGTCAGGAAGGTTGGGTGAAGGTTCAGGAGTTTCGACCCGGGTCTCATGAACAGCCCTGGAGAAAGTCCTGGCCTCCACTTCCGCTCTGTCCAGCACTGCACTGCTTTCCGAGGAAGTGTGACGTCTTTTCAGTATTCCTGCGAGGGGCGGGCTTTTAGAGTGGCATTGCATCATTTAGCATCAGTTTGTTAATGGATGCCAACTTGCTAATGACTTTAAAGAATGCCAGTGTCAGGTAGATTATTCAGAGTACATAATATTTAATTTCATTTGGGCCTCAGTTATACATTCCCTCTACTTATCGAGTTCTAATGTTTGCGCAAGGAGATTTGTATTAAGCAATCAAAGCGAAATCTAACCATCCCTTACCAAGATTCTGATGTTTTATGGGCTGAGGAGCGAGAATGTTCGGTGAAGACACATCGAACGTTATAGACCTTGACTGGAAGAAGGGAGAAGAAGGAGCCAGGAGGCCGGACTGCTGGACTATGTGGTGATCCAGGAGCAGTTTGTTATTGGCTGACTGCATCTGGGAATCGGCTTGGTGCGCTAGTACTTGTTGGGTAATGTACTGAAAATAGAAGAGTACTGTTAAAGCATTTTTCTGGTGGGAAAATAGCATTTTACCGCTCACCAGAAACCGCCCTTTCCATGGAAACATAAAATTTGAACTGTCTACGGTATTAATATAGCATCAGCGTGCATAACAAATCGTATGGTAGGGATTCTTAATAGCATGGGGATGTTTTCCGACAGATTGATCTTTCCCTTTCAAATTTGAGAGGAGAATCGTAGATCAGCCAAGTTGGGAAATTAAGGAAGTCGTGTTGCGGATAGTCAGGCAGTTACGCAGTTCAGTAGTTAGAAGTTGTGGTGTTTAAGTCGTGGTGGAGCGCACTAGACATGGGTAAGTAAGACGGGGAAGTGTGTTGCTAAAATTAGAATTTTAAGTGAGCATATGAAATCAACATTTGGGCATCCTGCCCGGATGACATCTGGAAACTAAATGTCCGGCATTTTCTTGAGGAAGTAAAATGGTCAATGAGTTGCAAAGCTTATTTGGATATGAGAGTAAACTACTAAAGTTATGATCCAGCACTCCTGACAACGCTGCATAAAACGACAATCACCAATAACCCCCCCCCCCAAACTATCAACTATCATTAAAAGAACACTGTTTTCCGTACCTGAGTTACCTGGGACGTGTCCCTCAGGCCCTGCAGATACTTGACATGCTCGTCAGCCAGGACCTTGCTGCCCCGCCACCCCTCCCCCACCGGGCCCGGTGACCGGTTGTACGGCTTGAAGGGGCCGCCCTCCGACCCGATACTCCGTCTACATAGGGGGCTGGTGATGCTGCCTGTCGGGGACCTGCAGGGAGGATATGTTAGACGTGTTTCTGTGAAATGTTATCTGACTTGAAAACAATTATCCCATTGTTATGTTTAGTTTTACACAGGAATTATAAATATCGAACTGCAGATTGCAGTCCTACTCTTTCTTGGTTTTTGGAGCGGTTTATAATCTAACGAGCCGATGCTGAATGTGGAGCAACATAACTCAAACGCGATACTATGTTGGAATTTAAAGATATATCTTTATCATTGTACCATTTTCGAATGATGCATGGTAGCCTAGAAGCCTCTAAAAAAGTTGTAGTTCTGGTAAACCTGATATTACACCTTACATGTATTTTATGAATTGACCCAATTAATTTACGTCCTAATAAGACTATTGAAATATTATGCATCTTTATAGTAACAGGTTTACTTTAAAAACATAGTTTAGACGCGTTCGATGCAAAATAGCAAGAAGTGACGGATTTCTGACAAAATGGTTAAATAAAAATTAATTAAACATCGTGGTGGGCCATACAGAACTATAAATAGTAGACAAAATTAAAATTCGATTAATACGTGCAGCATTGATTGACAGTCTTAATTACTATAATCTTTGGATCACGTGAAGCATCGAATGAAGCAAACAATATCGTAACACACGGAAGATACTATGAAGATATAATTTTTTAGTTTTGGTTCATATTTTTGGCATCCAATTTGCAATATATAGCACAGGGAGTCGCTCCTTTGACTTCTAAGTCTAATTCCCGTTTCAGCGGCTCTTTCAATCGTGTTGAAAAGTTTGCCATTTATGACGAAAGTCTGCAACCTGACAGTAAACTTCAAGGGTGTGGAGCTAACATAGTTTCTACAATTATTGTATAAATGCATTGTACAAGCTAAATACGACTTTAAACAGAAATATAAGGAACTGTTTGATGACAATCAAGTGAGCAGTTGTCAGACTAAAGTATAACATTATCGGCTTAGAATTTAGAGGATCTATTGATTTTGTAACACGTAAATCTTGATCTATAAGGTCTTTATAACATCACTGAATTACTTGGTCCATATAAACGATATTCAAAGTCTTTCGTGGTTAAGTATACGCTGACAATATATCATAACAGTGTAAAAGTTAACTTTTAAAAGTAATGTGTTGAGACTAAAAGCTCCGGGACACTTAGAGGTAACATGACACCCGAGCGGGCAGCGAGCTGACCTGAAATACTCGTTGGAGGGCGCGGGCGAGTCCGGCGGGTGCCACGAGGAGGGAGTCTTGAAGGAGGAGGGCGAGGAGGGGGACTGTTGCGGAACCGGGGACCAGTCCGACCCTTCCGATATTCGACGTCTCGGAGATTCTGTAGAATTGAATTGTTTCTGTTATTGTAACTGTCTTTGTTATTGTTTTTGCTATTGTCATTTTTGCTATTATCGGTGTTATCAACAAGATTTATCGTTAATCGCCAAAATAGAACCATAAAATCATTCGGGGATTCTCGTGAAATATTTCAGATGATCTAAGAATGAAATCATGCTCAGAGTGATCCCGACAAGATCAAGAATAACATGGTTAACGGGCAATACTCTAAATGGAACTTCTTCGGGTTCGAACCATAACACAATTTTCACAATGAGATCACTAGGTTGGCTATTGTGGGGGAACTAAAGAGGTCACGTCGGTAGATGTTAAAAGCGACTAATTAAATTTTCTACTGGGGATTGTTCTGTTGATTCTAGTAATGATCAATGACATCAGGCTATCTTGGAATGTTTGTGCATTGTTGTAGCTAAGATACCACATAGATGTGATCATAAAACATTTCAAGCAATGCATGTCTGACTCTTACCACTTTACGTGATCTTTATAACGTTATCGAAAGAAAAACAAAGGGTAGCTTATGAGTGTAAGCTGTTAACCTTCGATGTTTTTTGAATCAGATTCTAGAACCGAAATCTCGAATGAACAAAAATTTCGAAACATTCTAACTGATATGGGAGAATTGATTCTCACAGAAGTTCTTATAAATCAACTAACACCCCCCGGTCATCAAACTCATAAAAATGTAGTAAACGTAGCAAAATTCAGTGAAATTTTGTAAATTTCAGCAAAATTCTGTGAGATGTTGTAAAGTACCGTAAAATTCAATGTTGTAAAACAAACCCATGTTAGCTGAAGTGATGACGACGTGTTCATGTTCTATGTGTTTCTGCAATAAGACGGCGTTGCTAAACCTCCTGTTGCAACTCTCTATGTTACAGATGTAGTGCTCAGAGTTCGGCCAGTGGTGCAGCATGTGCGTTTGTCTGCAAAATATGGAGTTTGGAAATCGGTACAATAGTTTTATTGTGTGAGGAATTTATACAATGTGAGGAATCTATACAATAACTTAATTTTGGTTTTGAAGTTTACGAAGGATGTATTATCGTCGAATGGAAGAATAAGTAGAAGAGGCTAGAATATTTGGCAGGCACGTGACAATCAGATGCCACAATAATTTGCTGCCACTTCATCTGCGTTTTTCTAAAATTGCTGCAAGTCAATCGGCAAAACTTACAAAAGTTCTTTCTTTGTGAACGTTTCAGGGCATATGGGACAAGAATATCTGAAATGGGAGTTACGTAAGTATATTTATATATTGCAACACTGTCATATTAGAATATCATCATTAGCATATATAGCCATATTGTTATTTTTATCATATAAGCATGTATTCATATCATTATTGGCATAATAGCATATAAGATATTGACATATTTTTATAACATGACATAAATGTGATTTTTATAAAGCTTTGCTGAACTTGAACTGTCTAAAAGTAAATGTGCCAGTTAAATAGGTAGCTCGCGTTATCTACAAATTTTCTTATCTTTAAAAGCTAGTACCATGACCGATGCCAGAGCAAATCGGTAAACTTAAAGTAACGGCGACTTAAATTTCAGTCGCAAATCAGCCACAACATTTATTAAGTTAAAACACGAAATCGAGAACATGCTCAATGCGATTCACAGACACAAAAACAGCAGGATTGTCCAATCAGAAAAGGCGGTATAATATCTCACTTGGGAGAGATAATATCTCACTTGAGAGAGATAATATCTTACTTGGGAGAGATAATATCTCACTTGGGAGAGATAATATCTCACTTGAGAGAGATGGTATCTTACTTGTGGGAGTGCTGGTGGAGGATGAGTTGAGCCTGTGAGCCGCATATTTTACTGCAAATGTTACACACGTAGTGCGTATCCAGCTTCCCGCCACCTACATCTGAAAATGGGGGGTTTAGTTATGTAAAGTTCATTAATACTGTTCTATTGAGGACAAAACAGATAGAAACAGAGATTTAAGAAGCCGAGAGATTGAAAATTTGAAGTCGGAAATTTTGGAAACAGAGATCATTTGGATGGAAACGATAATTTTAGAATTTTATAAATACAAAAATAATTAAACAAAACTTATAGAGCTTTATCACAGTACGACTTGGGTTAAAACACTTAAGATAATATAGCTAAACATTGTGTAAGTTTTGTTAAAGTGGTGGGGTGAAAAAGAAAATCCTAAAAATAACAGTACAGTAATTTCTCCAACAAAATTTAAGATGATAAACCTTCGTCGTGAGAGATGAGAATGCGAGACGACTACCCAAAATGTAAAGATTGTGATGAAGACACAAACCGTACGCGCAAAGCTAAACATGGACAATTAAATCTTTGACCTTCCCGCCAAATAAATCACAATATTGCCATGATGACGAACATTAAAATGTCATGAATGATCTCATTGGCAAATCGTGGGGAGTGAGAGAAATATGTGAGCTATTTCGCGCTTTGGAGGACTGCGTACTAAGTTGGATGAAACGTGTTTTGAAATGCAGGAATGACCTAATTCCTCGTAAGGACACAAGTTTGTCATGGATGATAGGATAGCATCGACTAAACTAGTTAAACCCTGGTAGGGCTCGTAACAAACTTTTATTACTCAACCGGTTTTTGGTTTCCATACGAGTCATGCCAGTTTCCTTGCCAGAAAAAAGAAAGTGACGTGCCAGCAGTGGTTATCAGCAAACCACGCTTTGTTGTGCCCACTTTTTTACAAGTCCAGCCTCCGCAAACCAAAGCAGCAGATCCTGTAACAGGGCTCCTCCCAGCTCTTCAATGCTGTGATCTGACCGGTCATGTTAAACCGAACTCGTACAAGTTGCAACCACACTAACACCGGTTACCGGTTCTCCACCAGGACAAAGCTCGGTCATTGACCGGGAGGGGAACGTTCCCAGGGTGTCAACTTACAGAAAACAGACACCGGCCAGAGTAATTACTTACGGTCAGCACCTCATTCGACAAGATTGACTGGGCAGCTCCTGCTGGCTAGAAGCCTGACTTTTCCCAGCATTCAGGAATCAAGAATGATGAATAACCCCTAGCATTTTAGCAGAGTACTGAGCCTGTGGCCTTGTTTTCTAGCGGTGCAGCTGGATTCCATGCATTCCTGATCTTACGCACTCAGGCTTAAAACACTGATCCTAAAATTGGATTGAGATTTCATGGCTAGATTTACCGAGTTCTTAAGAATTTCCCCGTAGAACAATTAAGAAACTGCAGGTTGCTGCACCAAATCCTTTAAATTCCTGTCATTTGTGAAATTCCTTCAGATCTCTTCACGAAAAGTAGGCTCATTACATCATTTTCCGATACCCTAGGAAAAGATGACACGTTGTTCGCTCGACCAGGCACCTCGAAAAATATGGTCTTGTCAAGAGACGTTCCACAGGGTTACTCTACTTTCGTTACGATGACGCTCTTATGGGGTTAATTTCGAGTTCTCATGGTAGTGATGAATTCCAGCGCTTGGTTCCCTCGAAGGCGCGAAGTGCGAAAATTTCATTCTTGTGAATATATCAACAAGAGGAAAGGACATGATGCAGTTTGACAGTTTTGGATACTTTTAAGAGTTCTGACAACCCTAGATGGGTATTGTTTTAAGAATCAGAGAAATGGTGTAATTTAAGTTTTTTTTGTTTATTGGGTAAATGTGATTCAGGAGAGTTAGACGGATTGTAATCGGCTAAGAACATCAAGTTTACATCTCGGTTTTACCTGAATTAGGGCTCATCATGTGAGAGAGAATGATAGGAAAATAGGTATCGACAACCATTTAGATGCTTCTGGTCAGGATAACACTGGTTAGCATCAGGGAAGAATACTATCGAAATTACAGTGCACCAAAAATTATACAGCTCTAAGGAATCGAAACCAAATACAAAAGCAAAGAAAATACTTTGAAACAAAGCGTGAAATGGGTCACGAAGCAAAGCAATGTACGAGGATTTCAAGAATTTTACTTAAAGGTAAACTTACTTAAAGTTTAACAACTGTTACATCACATAAATCTATGTTGCTTGGACTGCCTGTCAAAAGGGAGTCAGTTAGCAAAAACAAAAGCAAAATAAAGCTCAGTAACGATTTTTCAACGTAGTTATAGCGCACAACCTCAAAATTTACACGATCAAATGAAGCCATAATCCACAAAATTCTACTACAAAATGTATCTATAAGACTAACGACCCCACTAAAAAACCCCAATTTTGAAAGTGCAGGATTTTAGCAGCCAAAACCACGAGAGCGGAAAGGTAGACGAGGGGAGATACCAGACGGTGCCATTAGGAAAGAGACGAACACAAGTGTTGTAACCCTCCTCCTCACTGAGACTGTTGCAGGTCGCCGGAAGAATTACAACCGTGTCGTCTACTTCAGCGAGATGACCGGCTAGCCCAGTTAGGACGACCCCAATAAACACGGCCCAGAGAATTCTCCGAAACTCAGTACTGTCTAGGCCTGGCAGCTGTTCAGGTACTGTTTCTGTAGAATGAAGCGCGGAAAGTTAGTGCAAATTTGTTGGGATATCACCAGACTTGACTCGTGACTCTGATATCTTTATCTTAACAGCTGCAGAGCTCTCCAGGGTTTTAACTTCTCAAGACAAAGAGGGTAGAATACTTGATAGGGAGCGTCATGATGGTACTAAAAGGTGGAATGCTCAGTGCTAAGGATTGCAAAACATCGTTGCAAGAAGTAAAATATTAGCTATTTTCAGTCATTCCTAGGACGAGGAATTTCAAACTGCGTATTTTGTAAGAAACGAAAAAGATTCTCCGGAACAGCTTTAATCACTCTAAACTGTCATCTAATTCTAGATGGCAAATAACTCTTTATTTTCTAGAAACACTACAACAAAGCAACAGAAGCCAATAACGTGCTGAAGTTAGAGGTTAAAATCGAACCAACAAAGCAACCAAAACTTGCAGTGATGAAAATGACTACGTTAATACAATCATACACTGCGGCCGAAAATCGAAGGGACTGGGGGATCTCCCAAATACGTAATGTGAAATGAAAATCAATATGACTGGAAAGGCTGGAGTGACATCACCCTAAGGAATGTTCTCAGAAAATTAGTATCCGCTGGCGGGCAGCCAGAGCGACTAGAGTACCCCGGGCAACTAGTTCCCAAATACTGTGATCTGGTCACGATAACGAGGCAGGTGAAGAGGACCGGGCCACCGTCGAACATCCGCGGTACCACAGAACGAGGGAGAGAGAGCGAGTGTTGCTATGCGGCCAGCAGCTAATCAGCAGGACTCTGTTTTAACCTCACCCGTCAACCCAGGGAGCAGCCAGCGATAGCGAGCTGACCGGAAAAGGATGGCTATCAGCCCTGGCCAGCCTCCAGCTCAAACAGCATTATATATGACAACATGTAGTGAATTCGCTGCATATTTTCTTCGAACTGCAGAGTCTATGGTCGTGCAGAGCGATATTATGGTCGTTTCCACAATGGAGAGTAGGACATGCAGGTCGCCGGAGGGTTAATTAAGTTTGGGGACGGTTAGATCTCAGCGTTTGCAAAGCATGTGCAGACCGAGGGGACTAGAAGGTTAGTGGACGGCCAAAAAACAGAGCGAAGCTTTGTGAAACTTGGCATCCCTTCTTGACGTATAACAAACCCGCACAACATTTCCAATATATACAGCTACACCTTTACCAGTATTACCAGTAACTCGAGGTGTGCAGCGGATGGCCGATAAGATGGATAACGTCCGAGGGATGGAGATGTTTGCAAAACTGCGATAACAGAGAGTCTCGAGATGGAAATGATGAAAACAAAACGTCCAGGGAAAGAGAAATGCAAGAACCCGGAAAGATACAGCTGCAGAACGTGACTGTAAGGCAGCTAGCAGTGCTTAGTTCGCAAGTAAATCTCTCTCTCTCCCTCAACGTTGTGCGGGCACGCTGCCAGTCAAGGACATTTTAACACTTGTCACGAGACAACTTACAGAGAGAGAGAGCAGGAGGTGAGCTATAAAAGTAGCACACTGGACGTGGAGCTCCAGCACTGCACAGGAATGTTATGTGTAGATTTGTCGGGGGAAATGTTGTTGCCCTCCAGGGCGTTTAACCCCTGTCTTCACCCCCAAAATAGGGTGAAAATTAGGGCAAGTTTTGTGGTATGTAGAAACATCTGGAGACTTGTTAAGATTATATATGTATCGGCTCGGACGTGCTTCTGTGGTGACATAGTCGTTCAGATGAGTCAGGGGATTTAAAAGCTATTATTGTAGCTCGTCTGACGTGTCCAAGGTACGTCATGCATGGTGGACGGATTTTAAATGTAGCCAACGATGCACGCAAAAAGATCTGTGATTTTGCAACTGCCTGCTCGGTTGAGTTATCACGGGGCACCCACACGACTAGGCGGAAGATTACAACGAGGTAAAACTGAGACGGCATGTTTTCAACGACACTGGCCGTGATTAGACTTCAGAGGAAACGTGATGACTATTGATGTTCAAGCCACTTTGAACAATCATCTAATTGCTAGATACTGCAGTCTACGCTATCGGCTCTAAAAGTAAGAAATGTGATTTATAGAAACGCAGTTGAGAACAGATGAAAATGGGGCTGGAGAGATAGACGGAATACATCTTGGGGAAATTACGAGACGCGGAAGAACGGATTTAGTTGGTGTATCGGAAAAATGGACCATGTGAGCCAGTCACCCACTTGAAATGATGGGAATCTAATTTAGACACTTTGAGTAATCCGATTCGCAGACTGGAGGTTCTCACCGTTGGAGAGCCCTGATTGGTCCCCTTAGAACAGGTCCACGATTTGAAAGTGAAAACCAAAAGAAGAGACCAAGACGGACACGGGTCTTTATAAAGCATTGCGAGATAGCAGACTCGACTGCAATTAAATCCACAAACCTTATCGTTTCCTTCACGGTAAATGACACGGGAGTGGTGAAGATGTAGGAGGCTGGACTTCCTCCACGATCCACAGCCATCCACCCGGCAGCCTCGGTCTGCAGGACCTGATCTGCAGTCAAACAGCACAATTACATCGTGCAATCAAGGAGAGCGCGAGACTTAACTTGGTATCTTTTAGTTGGGAAACTCATTAAATTCGGGAAAGAGCGGACTCAATTTGTTCATTTTGACGAGCAACGAGTCTCGGGTGGGATGGACGCAATGCACAGGATTAGAAACAAAGACTGGAATGAAAGTACTTCCACGAGTTCTAGATCGACCGTCAACTTCCTGTGAGGGCTGCTGATGAAAGCAGGGCCAGTCCTTCATTTATTTAAAATCATGATATCAACTCGCATTAGATGTTTCAGCCGATTTCTTTCAAGAGAAAATCATTAAAATACACACTTTTCCCCGTTGAATCAGTCAACAAAAACCACAGGTATTTCCCGAAGAGGTACCCCAAATACACCGGACAACTTGCACCAAGTAGACAAGACATCTGTCATGTTGCTCCGTCAGAAATCCTGCTAGACGGCCTCATTGGATATTTGTCCGTCTAAACTCAATCAAGGAATAAAGAGCGTCGACAGAAGTCGCTGATGTCAGGACCTCGTGCGACGAACTAAGTTTTCTGAGGAAATTCCTTACGCGGTAATAAAGTAAGTAAACATAGCTGGGATAATGAAATCAGCCAACTACCTTTGAACTCTCGTAAGATCATTACTCATTAGGAATAGAATGATCGGAACACACTCGTGACACTGTATCACATAGTCTGTATGGAAAATCCAATAAATATACTTGCCATTCGTTCAAAATTCTGGAGTTACGTGCCAGGAGACAAGCGTTTAACTACCGTAACCTAATATATAGATTTGCAAATAGCTTCAAGGTTTGAATTGCTCCGAGTTGTTGATTTGCAGTTGATCGATTTTGAGCAGCAAGGAGTGTCACCCCTACAAGCACGTAGACAAAAACTTTAAAAGAGAACTTGAATTCTATGATTTGTTGATTATTTCATAGAATTTATCACTCATGGTTGCACGAAGATGATGCAAATATATATCTTTTATACTACGCTTGAGTACGCTTTAGTCATGTGTGGATTCTTATGGATCGATCATGAAATAACGTACGATGCATCATGCACATCATTAAGAAATAAATCACGAGTACTGCAGATGATGTTCGCTGCATTGCTGCAAAAAGATGGAGGTGGTTCTATACTCAGGGTGAAAATTGGAAACTTTTTAAAGATTAGATCAGGAAACCATGTGAGCATTTGGACAGCTGTGCAGGGTGTAAGTGACTTGAAGGAACCTGATCACGCATTCTTGCTTAATTTTAACAATGGGCGTAAGAACAGCATCGGCAGGCTAATTATGATTTATAGGGAAGACGTCATGAAAGTGATTTTAATGCATTGAGAAATCCTATGTAGACCTTGAAAGAACTATCTAGATTACTGATGGTGACACAATTCTTGATCATCGTACTATCACATTTAACTAACTTGGTGCTCAAGATATCATTATTCATCCTCCTGGACCCTTCAATGAAGCTTTCCGGTCCCCGAGGGAACTTTCTTTCCTTCAATAAATCGACAAGATCATGCCCAAAATTACTGCAGTCAGGCACTGTCAGAACATGCTGTGAAGGAAAAAGATAGACAATGAGGAGGAAAGAGAATACTGTAAGTAGTAAATGGAATTAGCTAAAGATAAAACGTAATTGCTGACTATATATTAAACGGTATAAAGCAATAGGCGATGGCAAGTTGGTCCGCTTTCCCGGCTTTTGTAAAGGTATGAAATGATTTGATCGAATTTCGCTAATTTTTATTTTACAAATAAGGGAATGGTGTAGTAAGAAGTGAATAAAGCAAAGTCAAAGATTCGGAATTTTCATCATCAAGTGGAAGTGCCTGGCTGAGTCTTATCGGCTGCCAAAATAAAACCACCAATTTCACTAATTTTTTAATTGAAGTTTCATAATTTTGTGAATAGAAATCGGACAAAAGAATATAGAAAGTGACCAACTCGACAGAAGTGCTATTGACGTTTGGGTCGAACTTTCTTCAGCTGGACTTTCCTTGATGTTTAATTGAAGGGATATTTACTGCAAAGAAACAAGGTTTCCTCTTCAAAT
>JH153357.1:42198-60775 GCA_000226015.1 Mnemiopsis leidyi
CTAGTATAATTATGTGTGTATTGTGAACGTATTGTCTAGCGTTCAGTTGAAACTGAGCACCGTTCATATAATAATAATCTGTATTTTATGATATAACCACCACTCATGTATAATGAGTATCAGCCATGTCATCAAAAATTAGTAGCGAAAACAGCGGTGTAGACTGTGTTTCGCCTCTCAATCTAAAAAGTAAACGCAATTATACAAACATATATACATATATACATATTTCTTTGTCTACCATACATTACTATAAGCCGCAATACAATACTATACACCAATTTATACTACTATACACCACTATACATTACTATATACCACTATGCACTACTATACACTACTATACACCTAACACCACTATACACTACCATACACCACTATACACTACTATACACTTCTATAACCCACAGGAACGTTACAAAGACCGAATGTCAGTGGTTGAGAAGATGCGGAACGAAACACAATATTTAATAACCCTGGTGAAGCAGTTAACCCCCTTCATACACAACTACAAGGCAGTCTCAGATAAGTTACATCCAAAACTTGGAAATTCCAGCTCAGTTGGACCGGATGGACAAAGTCTAGATAACATGAATCAGGTAACATCTTGATGTACAAACTATAAAAAATAAAAAATCCAATTTTTACATAAGCTTATACTAAGTATATATAATTTATTTTTTTCGTCCAGTTATTCATTGATTTCTGAAACTACTCGTTTCATTGAATCATTGAAAAATAGTAGATATATAATTTATATACTGATATGATGATGTATTTTCAGATAATACAAACGATAAAAGAGATCCAGCCAGACTCGGATCAGAGGATTGCTGCTATAGAGCAGGCTGAGAGAGAGAAGTCTGGGAGTAAGAAGAGTAAAAACAGTCTTGAAGAGGACTTGTTAAAACAGAAGGGAAAACTCCGATCAGTCGTCAATAGTAGCGAAGATCTGTCCCTTCTGTAATTTTGAGAAGATGGGAAGTAAACGAGGCACGAAATTTACCACGACATTCTTTATAGTATAAAACTATCTTACAGCAAACCCTTAGCAATTGGGCCTCTGCTGCCATTCGTTGGCTGGGATTTAAGTAAATGGGAAATATGGCAGTATGGCACATATGCGTATTAATCTCGCACTATTTAAACAGACAGTAAAATACTGACTATCATTTTTTATAAACTAACTTAATATCTTTAGTAACACTCTCATGACACCGGATAATCAGGACTGTAACCCAAGTGTCGTTCTGTAAGAGTCGTGTACTATAAATCGCGTACCACCTGTTTACATTTAAGATGTTAAGCTGTGTAGCAGTATGAGTTAGGGGAGCTAGGTAAGGCGGTAGTCAAGTTACTGCCCCTGCAGGAAAGTCAAGATGAGATAACATTGTTTTAAATAGGTAATGTAGAACTTTGTAATTTAACCCTGCATCTCACAGCTACTCAAATTATTGCTGCGGTACCGCATTTTTGTATTGTAGAAATTTGTATATTATTCTTAAATTATCGAATTCATTATTGATTGAGAAAGATTACATTTTTATACATTTATTTTTTATACATTTTTGTGTATTTATTCATGATATGGCATGATTTTATCATATTGAACTTCTCTTCACGCCGGAATTTATAATATATACAACATACAAGTCCAGATCTTTTCGACTATTTGGCTGTTTGGTAGATCAACGACCGGCTATAAAACGGTTATAAGCGGGCTTGTAACAGGCTGATAATTGCTATTCTGGTATCCAGCTTATAGCCAGCCCTAAGCCACTTACAACATATGGTGCTTAGCCGGTTATAAGCCGGTTGTGAGTCGTTTTGGACTAAAAAGTTGTTATATGCCGTCTAATGGCTCATCTGTGATCTAGGAACTTTCCTGCTATTTTTACTTTTACTGCAATACTGTATCCCATTTTCAGCGGATGCACGGCCGAAAAAGTCTGGAAATAAAATTCCCCTGCCATAGTGCCATGATTTATCCCCTGTCATGTTTATGTTAGAAAGTTTTACTTATTTCTAATGTTTGTTTGACCTAGGAAGAGAAATGGAGGAAGAATTTGTGTACGACCCAAACATAAAGAACATTCTAGAACAAAAAGAACTGAAATGGATATTTGTAGGCGGTAAAGGTGGTGTGGGTAAAACCTCGGTAAGTTGCAGTCTGGCGATGCAGCTAGCTCAGATTCACAGCTCTGTCCTGCTAATATCTACTGATCCCGCACACAATATAGCGGACTCGTTCGAACAGCAGTTTACTCGGACTCCAACTCAAGTGAAAGGGGTGGACAATCTGATGGCCATGGAGGTGGACTCTGCGCCCCCAGAGGAGTCGATTGAGGAGATATTCGCGGATCCTGAGAATGAGCAACAGAACTTCATGAAGAACGTAATGAAAGATGTTGTTGGAAACCTCCCAGGTCTGGATGAGCTGATCGCTCTCGTCAACATTTTCAAGATCGTAGACCAGCACCAGTTCGACGTGGTGGTGTTCGACACTGCGCCCACCGGCCACACCCTACGTCTCCTCTCAATCCCGCGCTCCATCGACAAAGTCCTGCGTCAGCTCATACAGATGAAGTCCTGGGTTGGTGGTCTGGTTAACGCCATGTCTGGTTCCCTGGGGGTTAACGCCACTGTTAACATGGACATGATGGACGAACTGTTACCTGTCATTGAGCGACTAAATAAGGAGCTGAAAGATCCTGACATAACTACTTTCGTTTGTGTTTGCATTCCAGAGTTCCTGTCTTTATACGAGACGGAGAGATTGATACAGAAACTAACTGCATTAGACATAGACACGCACAACGTGGTTGTTAATCAAGTAGTTTATCCCGACAAAACGGAATGTGGCACAATATCTTGTGGATTGTGTGCCTCCCGAGCCAAGATGCAGACGAAATACCTGGAACAAATTGCAGACCTATATGAAGACTTCCACGTCATCAAAATGCCGCAGATGGCTGTGGAGGTTAAGGGGAGAAGTGTTTTGAAAAGATTCGGCGAATTTTTGGTAAGTCCACCCGATATGACCACTAAGTCTGTACACGACCTAGTTAAGGATTTGTAAAATTGTTTCTTTAGTTTCTTTAATCAGTTTATTGAATATTGAAAAATTAATGATGGTAACTGTCAAGCTTTGCTGTGTGGAAACTATAAATGTGTTTCAAGGTCGAAGGTCGATATAACCCTTGACTTATTGCTGGTCAATAACTTAAAATTATTTTCCTTTGATACTTTAATTGTTATCTTTCGATAATGCTTAATTTCTTCTCTTGAAGTTTAACTTATTATATCCTGGCTCTCGCTCGAAGATTAAACTGGTGGTTCCAGTTTTTCTCTCCATGCGAGCTAAAGTTGTGTTTTAATCTTCATTCTAGGTACAGGTGTCATTGATAGAGTCTCGCAAGTTGCAAATAAATTCTGGCAATTTTCCCGTACCAAATCAGGAACCCATTACCCATTCGTGTCTTTAAGAAACACGCCGCTCCAGATTTGATGATATTTTGGCGCGACTTATATGATTTGCGCGCGCCGTGCGCTCTATTTATAATTAATAGAAAAGATTGAGAGAGCATACAGGGGTATATGCAAGGAAATTATAGTAATTTTGTCGGCTTACTTGTTTATAGTAACGATGTTAATTTGAAAAACTCCCATGACAAATTATAAACTAATGATTTGCTGTATAATCTGCCTAATGAGTGGGACACGGACTTCACAGTTGCCAACGTTGACACTCAGATAGGTAACAACTCTCCTTGACCTTGTTTAATGCTGCCACTCCTTAAGTCTAACAGGTGTTCTTACTAGGGAGGGTCAAATGTCTCAACAATGACATGTAATGACGATACGAAGTTTCATTCTGGTCAGTCTGCTGTATCTGCAACACACGCACGCAGAGAACCCGAACGTGATCGCCGCTAACCTCTCCACTACCATTACCGCTAATGTAACTGCTACTTTTCAGAAGACCTTCTTCTTCCTGCTTGATTCAGATGTCGTGTCTAAGAAGCCTGTCAGGATATCTGCTAAAGCCCTTAATGCCTCTGTGCATAACCCTCTGATTGTTACTGCCAGACAGATTTTAGGGGTGACATCCTTCACGATACCATTAAATGACGAGGGGTATCAGATATATAACAGGTGTGCTATGCACTGAAATCAGATTTGTGTATTTAAGGTATGTTTCTTATTATTATGATTATTTCTGGTAGTTTTCTATCTGGTGACATGTAAACTGAATACTGATGTTATCTAACATCACTACTTACAGGGTCGCACGTACGCTATGCCCTCAGTGGAATGTCAAGCCTCAAAGCGATGTAAAGCTGTTTCTTGCTGTGGACGTTTCTTCCAGTGAAAATGTTAGACGAGAATTTCAGCTGAGGGCTGATTACGTGGACAATTTCGAGTTGATAGAAAATCAGAAGATAACGGCTAATGTTACTCCTTCCACACCTATGTACTTCAAATACAAATTCAAACCAACGTGAGTTTAACATAAATTTTACATATGACTAATATGTACAATTTCAATTATCAAGATAACTAACCCAGCGTTGCTAATTGAATAACTTTAAGCAAAAAGGTACTTCCTTTCGAATCTCTAACTGTCTATGCATCTATTTAGATGCAGTAAGTACAGAAGATAATCTTCTTATCCAAACTGAATGCACATCCAAACTCTCCTCTGATTCTTTTAGAGAATTTCTGTCTCGTGAGAGTTGTGAAGAACTTGATGCAGAAACTGGCGAAAGCGGCAGTTCCGCTGTGTAGGTTCTCCCCGGTGTAGTGGAATGCGACCCTCTTGTTGGTCCCAGTCGAGCACTTATCTTCACTGTTCCTAGGAAAGGGGTACATCGGAGCATCGAATTCCCAGGAGTCCCACTTCGCCAGTTTGTCTTGACTGTCTGCCTTGAGGCCCGCGCTCTCCTCCAGACCAACGTCGAACACGTCCGCGTGCCACTTGTGTAAACAGTCGTGACTGTCCGTACAGCTACCGGAGAAGCGGTAACTGTGAGCTACTGGCAGGAGGACAAGTAGGATGAGGAGTAGTGTCATGTTTCCTGGAGGTGGAATGTTAGGAGCTTTTAGTTTAGATCCAGAGAATATGTTAAGCTGGTTAGAATATCTACGTGTAACGTGTTGTGAAAGTTTGTAAAATATTATCGTGGAGCTAAGGCAAAGTTTCTGTAAAGAAAGTAAAATAAATTGCTGCACTAAACCCAGGAGGCAACTTGTCCACTTTAAAGTTTAGACATACTGATGACTGCTGCTGCCTCATGGAAACAAGGCCGGAGTTGCGTGAAACAAAGCGGGACCGTACACATTACATGCAGCTCTCGTCACATCACACTTTGAGTGAACTAGCTCCACCCCACCGCTAGTCCCTTTGCTCCACCTAGCTGCACCGCTCAGCTTGTCCCTCCCACCTATTGGACTCAAACACTAAAGACAATATTGTGATGCGCGTACATCCAACCTTGAAATGTGTTATCTTGCAGGCAGCTAAACGGTCCGGTGTTGGTGCGCGTTACATCCGACAGTGACACTTGCGCGACAATCTCCGTTCAGTCCGACATGTGTCCGATACACGACTTGATGTACGATATAGAGTACGATGGGATATTCCAGAGTATGACACGACTTGCTGCCATCACTGTTACTCCAGGATTCAGTTCATCTGGACAGGTGAGCGTTTAACTGTTTTATACCAGTTCTTTAGCAAGCCTGAATAACAGATATCTTCTGAATTAGCGTGTTGAAACCTCAGTATCCGTCCCTTTCAGAAAGACTTTGTGGTGGTGGTGGTCGTGCACCCTACTGACTACACCTGTGAGCACCTCGGACACGAACTTCTCGATCAGATCAGACTTAACTCGTCAAGACCCGACCCTGGGCCTAAACCTGCTCCCCTCTTTAACCAGTTAGTCTGTCTGTCTGTCTGTCTGTCTGTCTGTCTGTCTGTCTGTCTGTCTGTCTGTCTGTCTGTCTGTCTGTCTGTCTGTCTGTCTGTCTGTCTGTCTGTCTGTCTGTCTGTCTGTCACTCACTCGCTCTACCCTAGGAGAAAGAACGTAATAATATCGGTGGAGACGACGATGACTTACAGAGAGTATATCTTCCCGACTCTAATTACTGTCGGGCTTCTTCTTATCATATACCTGCTCGCTTATGTAGGAACTATACTGGAGACAGAAAAGTAAGTTCAGCAAAAGCTATTAAGGACTTGGTTCTATCACAATTCAGCCACGGGGATAGTTTGAACTTGAGCATCAGTATCTGAACACCAGTATCTGAACACCAGTATCTGAACTTGAGTCAGACTCTACTTTCAGGTTTATCAGAGGGTTCAACCTGGGAGAGTTCGAGTATCAGAACATGTCAGACGGAGAAGCAGAGGCGGGGGTAAGTAGTACTGACAGCTCCCTGAGCGACACTTCCGACTACAACGAGTCTAATGGGCTCCTGTCTCGCGCCAAACAGGTCCGTAATGCACGTGCAATAACTTCTTTTCGCGCACTGATGCCTTGTCCTAAGTCCTTTGAGTACCTGTGCACGTGCAACAGCAGTTATTTTTAAGTGCTCTTATAGCTTTATAGATCCATGTGCAGTAAAACAAGTTGGCAGTTTAGAGCATGAATTTCATTATCACCTAAATTTACGCAAACTTTCTTTCCTCAAACTTAGCATCGCTTACTCTTCTGCTGTGTATCAGATATTAGCAATGCTTCTGATGTTCTTATGACCCAATTATTTTGCTTTAAAATGAGTAAATATTTCGATTCACTGAAGGATCCTAACAAACATTTGTCAACGTACAATAAGACCCACGAAGGATCGAACAACGCATAAAAGAAGCTTTTCAGCCCCGCACTCAGCCATATTGCTGCAAACCTTAAAAGTTTTTATCTGAACGTTGAATCACAGTGAAATGTAAGCACAGGAGCTATACCAAGTAAACACAGGAGATAGCGCCGGCGGAGGAGGCAGTGAAATCGGCGCCGACAGACTACGGGGCGACTACAGGGTACCGCCGACACAAGACCCAAGACAGTATGGGTAGTGTGGACTACTGCGAAGATCTGAACGAGGTGATGGAGATAAGGAGGACTAAGGTTGAGCTTAACGTTGCTGATCTGAGTGTCCACAGTAACGACTACAAGTACCGGCTCTACCAGTGGAACCTCATCCCTATTGCTATCTTCTACGCACTTCCTGTTATCCAGCTTGTTGCGGGTGTGTATTTAAGGAAACCTTTGCTGTTGGAATTTCTATCGTGTTTCAAACTTATAGCTCCCGCTCTCATGCAATGTATTGTCTTGTGTTTACAATTATGTTTTACGTTAGTTACAAAACTTAAACAAAAGGATAATTGAAATGTAAGATACTGTAAGGAGCCATTATTACACAATATAACAGGAAAAACAGTGCAACAGTAACAGATAAACATTGAATATGTGCAAGTGAAAGTACATAGACCTCATGAAATGGTTATTTCAAACGATCTGTAACCACTGGCTCTATTTAACTGCACCGGTTTGACTAATTACTCAGACAATAAGAAGTTAATAAGTAGACAGTTCAAAGTCTGTTTTATAAACAGAGCACCTCCGATTTTTTGATAAAATCCGATGGCTTTTATCGGCTACGAATTAGTAATTTTAATTTGACAGAAGTTTTCATTAAACTTCGAGGCTGAGTTCACCATTTTCTATTTGTTCGAGAGTTCGGGAACTTTCTCTGCTAAACTACCTGTTAAAAGCAGAGTCGAAAATGTTTTTTCGTCTATTGACAGCTATTGTCCAATAATTTCTGAATCCTCCCGAAGAAATCTGAGGTCCATTATAAGTAACTTAGCAGACTTATTTTAATTTAGCAGACATTTAGATGTCTTAAAAAATAAATTAATCGTCAATTAAGTATAGGTCATGTCAATCAGGCGACATATTTCAATTAGGTGATAATAGCCTTATCCCTGTCAGGCATTTCAATTAGGTGATAATAGCCTTATCCCTGTCAGGCATACAACTGATAGTTCACTTTACGGGAAACCAGGATATTTGTTACTACAACTACTTGTGTTCCCGACCGTTGGGAGTCGTTCAGCAATTCAACAACATTTTTAGGTAAGTTTCTGATGTTAAGTTAGTGTTGCTTAGTTACTGTTGTTAGGTTACTGTTGTATGGTAAATGTTTCTAAGTTACTGTTTTTGAGTTATTGTTGCTTAGTTACTGTTGTTAGGTTACTGTTGTAAGGTTAATGTTGTTAGGTTACTGTTGTTAGGTTACTGTTGTTAGGTTACTGTTGTTAGGTTACTGTTGTTAGGTTACTGTTTCTTTATTACTATTGTTAGGTTACTATTGCTAATAACTGTTGTAAGGTTACTGATGCGAAGTTACTTTTCCTTTATAACTATTGTAAGGTTACTGTAGTTAGGTTGCTGCTGCTAAGTGTCTGTTGCTAAGTTTCTGTTGCTAAGTTACTGTTGCTAAGTTACTGTCGCTAAGTTACTGTTGCTAAATTTCTGCTATTGGAACATAAGTGTGAGCTGGTTTTTAATTTAGTCCGCGACTACAAGTTGACATGAGATGACCGTCATCTACTAAAATTTGACTGTATTTTCAGCAACGTTGGCTATGTCTTGTTGGGTATCTTATTCCTACTCATAGTAAAACACAGAGATACAAAATACCAAGCTGCTGTCAAAGAGAAACCTATTCTTGGAAAAAAGTAAGTTCAGCAATTTGTTCTATCGGAAGAGGTTTTATCTCACCTATTCTTATGGTGAATTGCTATGTCCTAATGCGAAGGTCTAGTTCTAAACCCCTTGTTTTCAGGTACGGGCTGCCCCAACATAACGGTATTTACTACTCAGTGGGATTCTCGTTATGTATGGAGGGTCTTTTATCAGGTAATACTTGTAATGTGTTTCACTTTCTTAAAACATGTTTCACTTTCTTTAAACATGGTTCACTTTCTTTAAACACATGTTTCACTTTCTTTAAACATGTTGCACTGTATTTAAACATGTTTCACTTTCTTTGAACATGTTGCACTGTATTTGAAAATGTTTCACTTACTTTTAAACATGCTTAACTTTGTTTTACATGTTACATGTTTAACTTTACACATGTTTAACTAACTTTACACATGTTTATCTAACTTCACACGTGTTTCACTAACTTGTCACGTGTTCCAGCGTCGTACCACGTCTGCCCGACTGGTTACAACTTCCAGTTTGACAGTACCTTCATGTACCTGATGGCGGGCCTGCTCATGTTGAAGATTTACCAGCTACGTCATCCTGACGTGAACCCGCACGCGTACACAGCCTACATATTCCTCTCCTTCACTGTCCTTATTGAGGTGATCTCTTTAACCTGCCCTCCTGACTCCTACAGACTCTTTGACATTGAACTACAGTCACCACCTTGACTCAGCTCTGACTCCACCCTGACTCCACTCTGACTCCACATATTGCAGGTAGTTGGAGTATATGTGCAGACTATCTACTTCTGGATATCATTCGCGGTGGTGTACATTGTAGCCACGCTCTACTTCACTTCACATATGTACTACATGGGGGTGATTTCTCTTGATTGTGGAATTTTTGCCAGGATCTCTCACTTTTTTAGGTATTTCATGTTTTCTGTTTCCTACTCTACACATGTGTAGGTTAAGTTTGTACTTCAGCTTGCGACGAATTTTACTTCATTTTTAGCCATTCAATTAGTTTAAAACACAAATTAATAGAACGTATATGGTTAAACATATTATATACTTAACCTTTTGTCAGAACAATTCAGTTGTTAAGACAAACGACCATTACTACTGTATATAGTAATAAGATAACCAATCATGCAATAGAATAACTCACAGTTACTAGATAGTAGATAGCTGCACGTGCGATAATCTTACTGCACGTGCGATAATCTTACTGCACGTGCGACTAGATACGGGAAGTTCGACGGTACAGAGTGTTTCGTACCGCGGTACCCGAACAGGGCCCGGTTCACCTTTCTGGTGGTCGTCTTGAACTGGAGTGCGGCTATTTTCGGGATATTCTGGCAAACTCCCAACTTTCCAGCTTTTCTTCTGATGATCTTTATGATGAACACACTCTTCTACCATTGCTATTACATGCTGATGAAGATAAAACATAGAGAAGTTAGAAAAACCCAAAATTAGCAGTTTCAAGCCACATCAGCACTAGCAGAGCATAATATATAGTGTATAGTCTACACTCCACAGCATATAGTTTATAGTACACTGTTTTACTTAGTACAAAGTGTAGGGTGTGTGGTTATTGGTATACACTATTCAATTAATGTATACTGTACTATAGTGTACGGTGTATAATGTACGGTGTGTATATAGTGTACAGTGTATAATGTACAATCTATGATCACCTTATAGCTCACGTAACGCGTGATAGTTGGACCAGACGACACGTGATATTGCAACACCGCAGACTCCCCAAAATCTTCCTTTGAGATGTTCTGTCACTGAGTCTCTTGATCAGTCCTTATATCACGTTTCTTATTTTGTGTTTCGCCAGGTTAATATAAAAATTGTTCTGTGGCATTTTGCTTGGTATCAATCTACCAAAAATAAACGAATCATACAGCAAGTTGTAAATTTTTTGGGTTGCAACTCTATCCTTAATTTGATTCACTACACTTACTGAGACTGCACATTACATTAATCGTAATATTATTGCGCTACCTAGCTGTTGCAGTCAAGTGTATGTTGATTTAATTTTATTCCAACTTTGGTCTAGAGCTTGTCGTCCCATGGTTCTAGAGCTTGTCGCCCCATGGTTCTAGAGCTTGTCGCCCCATGATATAGGACATTGGTTACATCACTCAAGTTTTGCTTACCGCTGATGATAATACCGTATCGAATTTCTGTTTCGTATCTCGTGACTTTATTCAGAACATACATCACCATTTACTCACTTTTACTTGTCCATTTTTTGTTTCAGTATTTCTAGCAGCTGCGGAGAAAATTCCGGCTATTTCTAATTTTTTGGCCGAAACCAACCCTTAAGATTAACCTTATTTAACCCATCCATATGATAAATATTTTCGTTCTTTATAAGAAATAAAATCCAACAATTCCACACACAGTTGCTATGATACTGAAAGCTCTAATATTGGTCTTCGCTCTAATGGCTGGAATAAGCAGCTACGATTGCTACAACCAGAAGTGTTGTGGTACTGGCGCTTACTACGATACGTACATCTCGTGTGACCAGGCCCTTAACTCCTGCTCCACAAATTATAACGGATATCCTGAGTGTGACTACAATGGATACGGTGGATCTGGAGTGTACTGCAACGGCTTCAACTACTACTGCTCTTACTACGCTGTTGATGGGGAGGCGTACTGCAGTTACTATGGCGACGACAACTACTTTTTCATCTACCCGATAATAGGCTGTTCAATATTCGTGTTTATTATAGCAGGTTGTTGTGTAATCTGTTGCCGTAGAAGGAGACGCAGAGCTGCTCAACAAACTGTCATCATCAGACAGACCACTACTCCCCAAGTAAGAACTCCTGTCGTCCAAAACATCAACGTCATCGCCCCGCCTAGAAATTACGGCGCTGTTCCTGTCCAGCAGGCCGGTTACCAAGGGCAACAAAGCGGTTACCCAGGGCAACAAAGCGGTTACCCGGCTCAACAAAGCGGTTACCCAGGGCCTGGGCACCAATACGGCTACCCGGCTCAACAAAGCGGTTACCTGGCTCAACAAAGCGGTTATCCCGCTCAACAGAGCGGTTACTCTGGGCAGCAAAGCGGTTACCCTACTCAACAAAGCGGTTACCCAGGGCAACAAGGCGGCTACCCGGCTCAACAGAGCGGTTACACAGGGCAACAAAGCGGCTACCATCAAGAAGGAAAGTTTGCTGATCGGCCACCCCCTTATGATGCCAACGCCCCTCCAGCTCCAACGCCTCCAACCAACGAATACGCCACAAATCCTAACTTTAAAGCCCTTTGAAGCAATTTTTGAATAAACCTCAACGAACAAATAAGTAAAAAAGTGTTTTAAAGAACTTGATTTGAATTACTGTAAATAGCGGTGTCAATTTAAATTTCTCCATAAATATCAGAATACTTGGGTAAGAGTCGAAAATGGTTTCTATCACAAGACAACATTCACCAAAATGTATTGGTTGCATCTGGCTTCCCATAGGTCAATCGCTGTTGCATAGTAGAAAGAATATCCGACTCCTCCCCAAAAATTTTGATCCATCCATTGATCAATACTTTAATCATAACTTCATTCTTTCGAGTAGGATTGTTCAAAAATTTCCTTAATTTTTGTTTGTCTCTCATTATTTGTTTTGCAAGTTTTTTTAGGATTTTGAATGAATATTACAAATAAATTGACAATCGAAGTCTCCACGTCGAGCGTCCTAGAGCGTTGTAGAACAGAAATATATATCCATGTAGCATTGGTCAGTCTACCCGGCTCAATAAAGCGTTTACCCGGCTCAACAAAGCGGTTTCCCAGGGCAACAAAGCGGTTATCCGGCTCAACATAGCGTCTCAACATAGTCTTAGACTTTATCTGAGGATTTCTATAGAAACTTATAAAGAGACAGTACTTGATCACCAGCAACATGTGATTACATCATTCTACACAAAGCGTGTAAATTCCTCACGTATCACATTTCAACTTGCTCCCTGGGCCCTGTAGTCCTTGCGCTTGGCTTAGCTGTATAGTCTTCGTTCTAGCTTTACTATGATGATCCATATTACAATCTACTCGTTGTTTCCACTCCACTTTACTAGTTCATTATGTAATCATTAATGTAATCTAGACTTTGTTTTAACTCTGCTTTATTCTTGTTGTAGCTAACCCAAAACTTAAGCCGCTGCTCCGGAATGAACCTGCTCCTGCTAGTACCTTCCTTGTTACTCCCCGTTTGTAGTTACGACTGTTACGACACTAGATGTTACGGGGGTAACAATTCGACTGAGTATGTAGAGTGTGACCAATCCTCTAATTACTGTAACACAACTTCTACCGGCTCTCCTGTCTGTGTCCCTGGTTACCCCGGTAACGGTACTTTCTGTACCGACTTATTGGGAGTATGCGTGGCTTACCACGGCAAGGCGGCGTGTATACCCGGTAAACCTCTCCAGACTGTAGACTCTGGAGTTATATGGGGAAGTGTTTGTGGAGTTATTGCTGCTCTCCTTTTGTTTGTCCTCTTATCTCTTCTTTGGAGACGCAGACAAAGAGAACTTAACCGGGAAGATAGAGTTCCTGTTGTTATGAGCATTCATTTAGGAGAGAGTTCGGGAACTGGAAACATTTATTTTGGAGAGAGTTCTGGAACTGGAAACATTCATTTAGGAGAAAGTTCGGGATTTGGAAACATTCATTTAGGACAGAGTTCGGGAACTGGAAACATTTATTCAGGTGAGAGTTCTGGAACTGGAAACATTCATTTAGGAGAAAGTTTGGAAACTGGAAACATTCATTTAGGAGAAAGTTTAGAAACTGGAAACATTCATTCAGGATAAAATCCGGGAACTAGAAACATTTCATTCAGTAGAAAGTTCGAGAACAGGAAACGTCTCTTTGGATCACCGAAAAAGTTCATCTCGTAGGGGAAATGTGACATTGGTAAGTCAAAAAGACAAACTGTTGACCAAAACTGTTCAGATAAAGACTTGCACAGTTTCCATGCTCACAGGAGATATTGAAAATTCTGGGAAAGAAATTACGGGTGTTGAGGAGGAACGTCGTAGTTCTCGTAATGTTTAAAATGTCGACCCGAGAGCCAACATATCAGTCAGCTGCAAAAATACCAGAAGAATAGGAAAATTCGTTGTTTTCTGGATTTCTCTTCAACTTTAAGGCAGCATCCGATTTAGAAAAGTGTGTTTTACAGTCGAATAGCAATGAAAACTAACCGAATGCACTAATCACCACTATTTATTTTTATGTTAAAGTTAGCTGTAAAGTATTCAGTTATTTATTTCCATTTTCATTAAAAAATGATGGCTTATCGCTTGTTAATCTTTATAAATACATGTCTAATGAACAGTCCATTACCACCACCAGTACTATACTAGACGATAATAATACTTTGATCACCAGAAAAAGAAAACACCAAAGCACAATAGTGAAATGCATAATTATTTAATATCCAGTTCAACAGGCTAAACAAAACAACTTTTGTTGTATAAAGTTTCAAAATTTAAATTTGAGCAAATATTCAGCTCCCCACTATACACTACAAGCATACATTCAGCTCCCCAACTACATCCTACAAGCAAACATTCACTTCCCCATTATACACTACAAGCACACACGTAGCCTGACAAGCCCATTTCAGGACTGATTTCCTGAGCAGCCCGAAGCCACTTTACATGGACCGCTTTGTGTTCCTCATCCTGGTAGTAACCCTGAACTTCGCTGCCGCGATAATGGGCGTGGTCGTTCAGCCGAGCGACTTTCCCTCCTTCCTCCTTGCTGTCTTCCTCATCAACCTGCTCGCTTACTTCGCTTATTACGTGCTTATGAAGTTCATACATGGAGAGGTACAGTAGAAGTAGTGACTAAGTGGCTTGTAGTGGAGTAGTATTATACACCTCTCTAATCTCTATTCCCTTTGTAGTCCCAGCTTTGTCTGCTATTACATAATATTAGCACTTCTCAATTTAAGCAGTCAAACTATCAAAAATTCTCTTAAGCTGATTCAACCCAATAAACTACAGAGTATGAACTCGCAGTACCCAAATCCCAAATACAATTTATAATCCCCGCAGCACTACCTCACCTCCAAAACAAACTCTAAACCCGCATTGGCGCGTTACTCCCAATAAACTCTACACCCGCATTACTCCCAATAAACACTACACCCGCATTTCTCCCAATAAACACTAAACCCGCATGATAAACTCTTATTACCCTCAGTATCCGTACCCGATCACAATATTTTGCGGGTTCCTGACGATGGTGACGTGGATTTGCGCCCTGTATTTCTACTTCTCTACAGTGACTAACTGGCAGCTCCCGGCAGCTCGCTCCCGCGTTAAAAACACGGAGTGTCTTGTTCTTGGTGAGTACAACCCGGCCGGTGATTCTTATTTTACTCATTGCTGAAAACGTTGGCAGTACGAAAGTGTGGGAATTTTTCGCGAAATCCCCGAATCACGTTTTCCATAATTATTGGCAATGTTATATGAAATGAAACAATTATTTTTCTTCTAAAGTAACAATTATTCATTAATAATGATTGTTAATTCATGCAGTTTTAATTCTTCAAAAAAATGAATCTACATGATCTCTTCTGTAGATTTGTCATATGTGTGACACGTCTATTTCTCACTGATTTTTATTCCTTTCTTTCCGCAGATTTTTATGACAATCACGATGTCTGGCACATTATTTCCTCGATGGCGCTCTTCTTCGGCTTTGTTACCGTTCTTACACTGGACGATCATCTTTTAGACAAACCAAGAAACGAAATTAGAGTGTTTTAAAGAAGAAATAGCTGCTGATGGAGCGTGTCTTCTTAAAATTTTTTGTGTGATATTTTCCGTGTTGTAGGTCGATAAAAATTGACGACTTACCCAGGGTTAATGGTATTTTTTGTTTTAAAATTAGTCAGACATTTTACCGAAAGGATGTGGCGTTGTTGCATTGGTTTTAGTCAGAATCAGTTCCAGATACGATTTCAAGAATTCTCGTCCAGATATTCATAATTTATGACCTATTTTGTGTGCCTAATCTCTGCAAGTTCAATTGTTCATTGATAATGATTGTTATTTAATTTACTTGTATTTGTTACTTAGATACTTAGAAAGATGTTGTAAAATTGTGTTTTATTAATACAGTTAACTAGATAAATTAAAATTGAATTGAGGTGTTTCTTCACGTTGTGTTTCAAATGTGCGATTTCTTAAATCTAAATTTAGTTCAACTATTTTGCTAATTTTAAGTTTGGGCACGCTCAACTTCAAGCTGTTTTTCCAGTTCTCCAATTTCGAAATTTGAACCGTGGCGTTGCAGATATATTTATGATTTACTGTTTACATTTACAAATTATTATCATTAATTTCTAATCAAAAAATCCTTAAAGATCGGCCGCATTGTTGATTGTGATTATATAATTTAATTACATGATTAGGATTGGGAAAAATGATTTGTTCATGTTGAAAATGTTTTGTTACTAATACTTAAAGTATTACTGATTGCATCTCTTGTGAATTTGATTTTGCACTTGCAGCGCAGTTGTGTCTTTAATTTGTGATGTAGAAACCTGGAAATAAATACTTTTACAAACAAATGGTTATTAAGATTCAACTTCAAGCGGTTATATACGATTAATAATGGTAACTCGTTTAAATACTAGTGCTAGAAATAAAAATTACAAAATATCGTTTAGAACTAGAAGAACCCCAGGTCAGGAATGCGTGAGAGCGCGTGATGGCCACGACAGTGTCACTCACACTGTCAGTAGGTTATCAACCTACAAGTACAACAAACTTTAGGTGAGCATTTTCAATTTTAGGCAGTAACTCTTTAGTTGTTTCGGCCATAAAAATCATAACATATATTCGTCTAACGAAACGAGTTGATATATCCGTCTAACGAAACAAGTTGATATATATCCATCTAACAAAATGAGTTGATATATCCATCTAACGAAACGAGTTGATATATCTGTCTAAAGAAACGAGTTGATATATCCGTCTAACGAAACGAGTTTGATATATCCGTCTAACGAAACGAGTTGATATTTCCATCTAACGAAACGAGTTGATATATATCCATCTAACGAAAGGAGTTGATATATCCATCTAACGAAACGAGTTGATATATCCATCTAACGAAACGAGTTGATATATATATAAAATGTTTTGTTACTAATACTTAAAGTATTACTGATTGCATCTCTTGTGAATTTGATTTTGCACTTGCAGCGCAGTTGTGTCTTTAATTTGTGATGTAGAAACCTGGAAATAAATACTTTTACAAACAAATGGTTATTAAGATTCAACTTCAAGCGGTTATATACGATTAATAATGGTAACTCGTTTAAATACTAGTGCTAGAAATAAAAATTACAAAATATCGTTTAGAACTAGAAGAACCCCAGGTCAGGAATGCGTGAGAGCGCGTGATGGCCACGACAGTGTCACTCACACTGTCAGTAGGTTATCAACCTACAAGTACAACAAACTTTAGGTGAGCATTTTCAATTTTAGGCAGTAACTCTTTAGTTGTTTCGGCCATAAAAATCATAATATATATCATGTGTTGGTGGTGTAGTGGCATCTACCCAGACTTTCTATACAGGAGATCGGGGGTTCGATTGATCCCAGATCCGCCAATCCTAGAGGAGCTGAGTGCGCTAAGGGCATTTTCCTGCGCAATCTTCTCCGGTCGACTCTGCCGAATGACCAGGAGACCGTGACTGAGGGTAAAATGAGGTTAAAAGATCTAGAATCTTCTAGGAGCTCCTCCAGTATATCTGTAAAAGCCTGGGTATATTGCATAACTATAAGCAATTTACAAAAAAGTGCATTGCATTTGACGCACGGTGTAGTGCCAGTTTAAATTAACGGGCGATGCGCGTCCACGATTCTTTGAGGAGCAGGTGTGACGCGCGCGAAGCGATGACGGTAGGTTGTAAGCCTACAACAGTTTAAACAAAGATTTTCATGGAATTTTATTGGAATTCTAGATAGTTCAGCCCGCCGCAGGCAGAAAATGTTAAGTCTTACTCTTAGAGCTTAAGCAATTTAACAACAGGTCAGCCACAATATGACAATATACTTTAGAGTTGGTGATTCACCAATGGCAATAATGATATTTAACAGAAGTGGACGATTACTCAAGGAAAGCTTCGGGTTTAAGTATGAAAATAGAGAAGTTCCCACTACGCGAACATACTGTTAGTGTTACCTAGGGATAACATTCTCATTAACGGGAAATTTCAAAGCCGCTATGAGCTTGCTACGTCAAAAAGCACTCAGGGCTTATTTCGGGCTCAAAAGAGAAGTCGATTTCTATAACATACCTAAGACTGCAGTACTTAAACAGGGTTTAAATGTTAAAGAAATTGCTTTACTGTTAAACAGAGACAACCATGTCCATTTATCAAAGCTGGCTGCTGACCCAATAGAGAGATTTCACCTCTCCGTCCTTAAATGGACCCTAGGTGTCAACAAAGGGACGTCTAATGCCGCGATCTGGGGAGACTGCGGAAGAACACCTCTTGTCATCCGTTACGTAAAACAAGTAACAGTTTTCTTCAACGGACTCTGTAGGCTGGACCGTGAAGAATCGCCAGCGCTGGTGAGACATGCTTTTGCCAAGCAAAAGAATCTGAACTTAGACTGGTTCAACGTGTTGTCCACCACTCTTAACAGCCTCGACGAAAACAGGCATGAACAACAGTTTGTAAATGCAACGCTATGTCAGAACAGAGCAAAGGACAGGTTTATCTCTGTATGGCAAAGTGAGCGACAGCATAATAGAAAGCTCAGATTCTATAACGAAATAAAGGATAACCTTCGAACTAGAACCG
>JH153357.1:65469-77176 GCA_000226015.1 Mnemiopsis leidyi
GTAGCCGTAGTTCAACTTGTAGTAACCAGTAGTTAGTAACTTGTAGCCGTAGTTCAACTTGTAGTAACCAGTAGTTAGTAACTTGTAGCAGTAGTTCAACTTGTAGTAACCGGTAGTTAGTAACTTGTGACAGTAGTTCAACTTGTAGTAACCAGTAGTTAGTAACTTGTAGCAGCAGTTCAACTTGTAGTAACCAGTAGTTAGTAACTTGTAGCAGTAGTTCAACTTGTAGTTACCAGTAGTTAGTTATAACTTGTAGCTGTAGTTCAACTTGTAGTAACCAGTAGTTAGTAACTTGTAGCAGTAGTTCAACTTGTAGTAACCAGTAGTTAGTAACTTGTAGCAGTAGTTCAACTTGTAGTAACCAGTAGTTAGTAACTTGTAGCAGCAGTTCAACTTGTAGTAACCAGTAGTTAGTTATAACTTGTAGCAGTAGTTCAACTTGTAGTAACCAGTAGTTAGTTATAACTTGTAGCAGTAGTTCAACTTGTAGTAACCAGTAGTTAGTAACTTATAGCAGCAGTTCAACTTGTAGTAACCAGTAGTTAGTTATGACTTGTAGCAGTAGTTCAACTTGTAGTAACCAGAAGTTAGTTATGACTTGTGACAGTAGTTCAACTTGTAGTAATCGGTAGTTAGTAACTTGTAGCCGTAGTTCAACTTGTAGTAACCAGAAGTTAGTAACTTATAGCAGCAGTTCAACTTGTAGTAACCAGTAGTTAGTAACTTGTAGCCGTAGTTCAACTTGTAGTAACCGGTAGTTAGTTATGACTTGTAGCAGTAGTTCAACTTGTAGTAACCAGTAGTTAGTAACTTGTGACAGCAGTTCAACTTGTAGTAACCAGTAGTTAGTAACTTGTGACAGCAGTTCAACTTGTAGTAACCAGTAGTTAGTTATAACTTGTAGCCGTAGTTCAACTTGTAGTAACCAGTAGTTAGTAACTTGTAGCAGCAGTTCAACTTGTAGTAACCAGTAGTTAGTAACTTGTGACAGTAGATGCTAAGCTTCACGCGTTGTACCATTAACTATATTAGCATAACTATAGTTTAGTATAACTTTACTTCAGTTGATGATCGTTTAGGCAATCCTTGTAAAGTTAAAGAAGTAGCTGATCATCACAATGGCACACGTATTTGTAATTGTGGGTTATTTGCCCATAATATTTCTACTTCAATACTTAACTTTTTATTATAAGTAACTTACACGGCCGCCGAGTTCCCGCTATCACCCCGGCTGTGATGGGACAACCTCCCTCAGCAGAGAAGTTAGACATAGTCCACTAAAAGTTGAGAATAATAACGGTTTAATTGGTGGGCAAGGTTGTCCAGTTCCTGGTGTTGCTCAGTTGCTTGAAAAAAGGTTTACGTTATAGCAGTTATTAGGATGGGTGTCAGCCACTTTTTATAGCTACTTTCGACGGCTACATTTTCCATAGTTAATTCCTAAAGCTACATTTCTACAGCCACTTTCTGAAGCTATTTCCTATGGCTACTTTATATATTCCTAGTGGTGAGTACCAATTGGTTGGTCTAGAATAATATCCGTCATCCGTACAATCTAATTGCAATAGTTACAGCTGGAGTATCGACAATGGAAGGGAGGGTCATATTTCAATCTTGTAGGTAAACTGACCATAGTGCGCTGTATCGTCACCCACTTAATACTTTCCTAAGATTCTAAGTTGTGACTTGCTACCACAAATACCTTTCCGGTTGAAACTTTCGGGTTGAAATTAATATTATTAAACATTTACTAGTTACAAATCTTGTCACAGTTTAACATTAATAAGTTCACAACGAATTTTATTAATTATTTTGACAGTACGATTTTATAAATCTTCATGGTTAATCGATCGACAAATGTTTCCTATTTGATTTCAAAATGCATGATTACATGCAGTCTTGTCGTCAGCAGAGTTACTGCTATGTCAGATGACTAGCAGTAACGATAAGATATGTTTTCATTTTAAATGAACCCACGATATAAAATACTGTTGGCTATATCCGGCACCACAGGTTAATCTCGTGTCCTCACGATGTTATGAACTGTGTGACAAACATGATCTCGGATTTCAGCTGTTCATGAACTATTCCACACGAACGTTGCACTATGTACATGAGGTTGAATAAATTTGATAAACATCGCAGTCCCCTTTTCGCAGATTCAAATTCAATTTTGTTGTGTCTGATTCTGTAGTGTCAATTTCTGCTTTTTAGAAATTTAAAAGCAAGATGTTTATACAAAATAAATACCATAGCAGCCATTCACAGCAGCTTAACGCGACTTTACTACTTTATTAGCAACAAAACGCTTACATTGCTTGGCTTCTTGGTATTGCTGGACAGTAAGTACTGGTTGCTAGGTAGTGCTGGACAGTAAGTACTGGTTGCTATAGGTAGTGCTGGACAGTAAGTACTGGTTGCTAGGTAGTGCTGGACAGTAAGTACAGGTTGCTAGGTAGTGCTAGACAGTAAGTACAGGTTGCTAGGTAGTGCTGGACAGTAAGTACAGGTTGCTAAGGAGTGCTGGTCCCTGGACAGTAAGTACAGGTTGCTAGGTAGTGCTGGACAGTAAGTTCTGGTTGCTAGGTAGTGCTGGACAGTAAGTACAGGTTGCTACGGACTGCTGAACAGTAAGTACTGGTTGCTAAGGAATGCTGAACAATAAGTACTGGTTGCTAGGTATTGCAGGAGTCAGGACAGCAAGTACTTCTTTACTGCTGCAGATTGCAGAAGTTGGCCCATCCTGTGTAGAAGCGGGCAAGGAAGTACTCATTTTCATATTTCAGGGCGGCTCCAGCAGTGTTACGAACTATAAATATTATATGTATAGATATATCTCACCTTTACCCAACCCTTGGTTAATTCATTGTTTGTTTTTTAGGAGTTATTTTTATTTTAGGTTTTAGAATCATGAAATCTAACGATGTTGAGATATTCGGTATCGAGAGTGCTGGGGAGCGATTGGTGTGGGCGTGTTTCTGTGCCTTTGTGCTGGTGTCCAGCGTGGTGGGCAACATCGTCATATTGGTGGGCTCCGTCCGCCACAACGCTCTCAGACTGAACCACTTCCTCGTGACCCTGATGGAGCAGATAGCTGTGTGTGACCTGGTGGTGTCTCTAGTCTACTGTCTCCCCATGGCAGTGTCTCTGGCGGCCAACACCTGGGTACTGGGAGATCAACTCGGTTATATTCTCGTATATCTCCAATACATCTTCTATCCTGCTGGTGTGCTCTTCGTAGCTGGTCTTGTCACCAGCAAGGTCTTCATCCTCTGGTTCCCTACCGCAACTGTGGCTCTCTTGAAACGAACCAAAGTCTACATCGTGTGTGCCGTCTGGACAATCTCGCTGTACTTTCCCATAGCCTTCCTGGTCGTGGACGCGGACGACATTTACTTCGACTACAAAATCTACTCTCCTCTTTACAACATCACCTCGGACACCTGGAAACACATCAAGCCAGCAGGACTGACCCTGTTGTCTCTCCTCCCCAACATGGCTGTTCTCATTTCCACTGCAGCAACTCTAGTAATGATAGCTCGCTCCCGACAGTTGGCCAGAAAAAGTGGAGGTTCAGTTAGATGGCAGGGCGTGATGGCTGTCCTTCTTACCGCTATCGTCTTCTCCCTGTCCACTCTCCCTTACACTGTTTACACTCTCGTAATTTCTCCCTTTGTAAAGGAAGATCCCCCAGGCCCTCTCAGGATTCGATACAAACGATACTCAGCTTTTCTCTCTCTGTTGAACTCCATGTCTAACGCTTACATCTACACTTACACTATATCGAGCTACCGAGCTTTTCTACGTTCAAAGTTACACTCCATCTTTATTTTTCTATTTCCAAACCGGCTATCCATGTTTTCGTCTTCAAGAAAAGGTATGTCCCTAGTTTTATCTTTTAAATTCATAACCATTAGACTAGCGATCGCGACAAGCGTATATTAAGAAAAGAATTTTGATGACATATGGTAAAAATTTGTGACCCCCCTGGGCATCAGGTAAGTGATCTTGAATTTCAGACGGGAGATTAGACGACATGAAAACAAGAAGAGATTCCTCAGAAGACTCCAAATTGGGCACTTGTGATTTCTAATTTGGAAAACATTTAGTATTTTAGACTGATTATTAGGAACGTTGATCTGATAGATTGACAAAGATTTTTAACAGTGCTTGACCGTGATTATTTGATCTTTATCTAGTACAAAGTATTTATTCAAAAGTATAATTGTATTGAAATAAGATATGTTGTTTAGATTGCAAGGATTGGCCAATAAGAATTCATAAAATAGTCGAGTGCCTTACCTGTTTCGGAAAATAGGAAGCCACATTTCACGATTTCACCCTGCTCGTTTTTACATTGTTTCATTAAGGTTGTGTCCTTCCAAATCTGGCAGTCCTTCGGGTTCTTATGGGAACTGTCCTCCGAACAGTACTGAAACATACAAGTTTAGGTGTGACTGTCCTCCGAACAGTACTGAAACACACAAGTTTAGGTGTGACTGGTCTCTTTGAGTTTGACAAAATTTACTTTAACACGACAGAGGTTTGTGTGTATTTCCCCTCCCCAATGTTCATAATGAAAAGTCGTCAGATCAAACCGATGGTTAACAAAAAGTCAGATTTTAAAACACCGATCACATCAATGTTTGACGACATGATCTTCAACATGCAATGTTGTCAACATGCAAAGAGCGTCTGCGTGTTGTTAGTTTTAGAAATAGACTAGCAGTTGCAGTTTTGAAATTTCTGTTTAACGACGTTTCTGCGAACCTCCTACAGCTGTTCAAAATGAGCTGGATGAAAGTGGGGTGTGCAGTGGCAGTCACATTAATCCCTCTGATAGTGCTTATATCTCTTCTGAACTCAGTCGTAGTCCCTAACTACCACGGTTCAAGATTCAAGATTGGTCAGTGCCGGATAGAATCTTTAAAACTAGAAGTTAAGTTGAACAGGGCTTCTTGGAAGGACTGTAGTTGCGGGGTGACCTGTACGGCTCAGTTTCCTTGTGTCTCTATATCTGGAGATTACACTTCATACGGAGAATACGCTGACTACAGAAACGGTTCATTTCATACGGACTACTCTGCTTTGGTTAAGAACTGCTTCACGGTACCAGACTGCAAAAAAGATCCTACAACTAATCAGAAATCTGTCATGGATGAAGTCAAAATGTTTTATTCAAATAGTTCATCAAGATTGAATTGTTGGTCATTGGGAGATAGAATCCTTACAGAAAATAATTACTCTTCGAAAAGAGCAAGTCTGGCACTTTTTTTACCTTTGTTATTTTTCTTACTGGGGCTAATGATTCTTATCAAAACGTCGAGCAAAGTACGTTGGATCTGTAACAAATGCTGCTGTGACCTGATCCCTCAATGCTCAAAGAAATTATGCTCACGTCTTGAATACTGTTGTGCGGGATGCTGCTCACAAGAAGATTTTACGATAAGTGTTAACGACCAGACTCAGTCCACTACACCACCTATACATAGACCTGCCAAACCCTCAGCACCGCTAACACATACACTGAACACTCCGCCTAGTTTTGAGAAGGAAGATATACCGCCTCCCTACACTGAACAATATCGTACTGGGTGGCACTAACATACACACTTTAAATTATATAAAGACTAGGAAACCTAACTGGTTACAAGTTGAAGATGTTTTCAGTACACTGACCTTAGTAACTTCAGCCAGAACCTTCTTGATGTTCATCCGTATTATCTTGTCGGTAAAAGGTTTGGTAATGACTTTGATAAAATCCTGATTTTCCCCTGAAGATTGTCCAACACCCTTCACGATCTCCTCACTCAACCAACGGATTGGGTGGAATATTGCCTCCAGTGGTAAAAACACGGCGACACATAACCAGTTGAAGCAGTCGTGAACTGGGGAAGAACTTTGTCTGTAAATTTGCATTGTAATTTTGGTTTTTTCTAATTTGGGGTCCTATAACTTAAACTCGCACTAAGTACTTACTTTAAGTTCTTTAACTAAGTACTATAACTTATGCTATGACTTATCAATCCAAAGTTTCGATGTTCGCCAGATGATATTACCTGTTGCTCCAGCAAAAGATCTTCTGAACTGTTTGCGGTCGATAGACTGACCCATACTGACGATAGTATTGGTCACAGTTGTGCCTATGTTTGCTCCCATTATGATATTTATTGCTGGAGTGAGCTTCAAGACTGCGGATATTCAAACTGTGGATTTGTCATTTCATTGATTGATAGAATGCTTTAAAAATGATAAAAATTTATTGAAATGATAAAAATTTATTGAAATTCATGATTTAGCACGATAATAACGGGGCAAACAAATGAAATTACTACAGATTTGCCACTACAATCTAGAAAATGTTTATTTAAAAAACAAAAGAGAGGTAAGTATACAAACTTCCGGCTGCTATCATAGCAACGATGATACTGGTAGAAGTTGAGGAACTCTGCACTAAAACTGTTACTAACACTCCCAACATCAGGCCCACAATTGGGTTATTCATTATAGAGCCTTGCGAGAACGCCTGCGGAGTATTACCGTCTTTAGGACATCGTTGTAGGAACTAAAGACGAGCTGGAACTATAATTTAACTAATTGCATTTAAAGGTCAAAAGTGAAAAAAAGTGTGGTAAGTAAAAATGTGGATAAGTGAAATAGGACTAACAGCGCCGGCGGACTTGCCGCCCAAAAGTTGGAAAGCAGCGGAGAGGAAAGTAAGGGAGTTGATGAAAAGATAAACACAGAGCAGGGCGAAGAGGATCCTGCCAACCACCCACAACACACTGCCTATCCTCTGCAGTTGGGTTTTCTCTGAGAATGTTTAACCAGCTGAACAACTTCAAAATCAGATAAAACTGAGCTCAATTTGAAACACAATTAAGCGAGATTTAATTTTAATTCAGATATAAGGGATGATTCCTACTGCAAGAAGTTACCAAGATGAAGAAGTTACACTTAATACCTGCCCAAGGAACATATTCCACCTCCTCCTCAATGTCCATGGTGACGTCCCAGACGTCTTCCTTCCCAGAACTCCTTCTTCTTCCTAAGGAAAGTTTCCTGTCTGCTGGATCTCCCATCCTCACATAACTCTGTCTCCGTGTTGTCACTACCGCATCCGCATCAGCACTCGGTCTCTTTACCGCACTCGACACCGCTCTGGAATTACCGCTCTTTACTTAACTATAACGTGATGTACGGAGTTTTTATAACATGTTAATTACAGATAACGGTTATATTATGGAGGTGTCGCAAATTTACGAAAAATGTAATTCTTATTTCTCGAAATTCATGGAGAAAGATATAATTGGGAAGGGGTCAAAAAGTTTCGATCTCATGTGACAGTAATTGACCTGTTGGCCATTGAGGAGTGAGGGATGACCAATCAAAATCAAGAAACGCTATCACGTGATCTAAATGATTTGTCACCCCTCTCCGAAGATAACTTCCCCCTGGGGCATATAGTGTCTTGGAGTTGGGGCAGGGGGGACAGAGTATATCATTTGGTATTTGGTAAGCTACTTACGGGGGACAATGCTCAGCAGGTTGTCCAGGTTCTAAGTCTTGAAATGATGGGTTTTGGATCGTGTCATCAATCATGAAAGTTTCTTTGTCCACCATTTTTTGCGAATCTCTATCTTGTTCTAAGTCTAGTTCAAAGACAACCTGGCTGAAATTTCTAGCCTTCGTTGCTTTTCTTTCAATGATGATGTGGTTGTTGAGCAGATGTCTGTTTCAGGTGAAAGAAAAAATGTCGTGGGCAACTGATCAGGTCTGACAGTCACTATTAAGATTGGAAATGTTAAGAAAAACTGGTTGTATCGAGTTCAACAAAGACTTATAACTGAGAGAACAAAACCGTAGGAATAAAACACCACATGGCGCTATGAAAGAAAGATATCGGGCGATCTCTGAGCGGCTCCTTCTGCCTAGCAGAGATAAGGCAAAGTGCGGTCATGGTCAATTCTAGCAGCTCAGCTGTTTCAGATTAGCATATCAAATTATACTGACAAAAAAGCAAGAGATCGTAAAATCAAATTTAGGCTCTTGATAACTTGCAAATCAAGTCTAGTCAAATGTGTTACGTAATCTGTACAAGGGCAACAGAAGTGGAACTGCCGCTTGAGGGCGTGGTAGGACTGTTCACAGCTGACCACCTCAGACAGTCATAATTATGTGCTCCTATGCTATGGACTTACTGCATACTGATTTTAATGAAATTACTTTCGTTACAGACAAAATTTTGTTGGGTTTAATCGGATTTCTTGAGCGTTGAGCCTCAAACATACAACATGACCAGTTGTACAGGTTTGCAGGTAGGATAACACTTGTATTGCAGCTTGTACGGGCCATCTAGACACGTGTACGTGTTATTCATGGTTTTATAACTGTCACGTGTTAGCAACGTTCTATCTACGAGAAAAGAGTCTTTTTTAGGAAAGGGCCACACAAATTTTTCGTATCATGTGACAGCGACTGACCAATTAAAAGTAAGGTACGGCCTGCAATCAGTATCGAACAACGCTATCACGCCATGCTTACAAATTGTAAAAACGATTTGAATTTGGGACCCTTCTCCAAGCATAACTTAAGCGATAGTCTCTATTACCTCAAAAATAAAGATTACGGTTGTTCAAAGCTGAGGAAATAGACTGTGAACTTGAAACAAGTTTAAAAATTACTAAAAAACTCGCATACCCATTTCTGTACTGTAAAAATCCAAGTGCCTAACAACAATGGGCCTATTGTCATTAAAACCTGGTCTCGACCTTGGCAATAACCAGAATAGATCGTTTTACAGCATCTGGTGCGGACAATCCTCGCATCCGAACTGAAGCGGAAAACTAGGTCCTGTCTCATGTAACTTCTGGTTTCTCTGTCGATGTCACGTGACACTGGTTCCGTAAACTTAAAGCACACCAACCAGCTGCTACTGTTTAAAATATAGTCAATTCTGATGAGATTAAAGTTCCACTTCACGTTTCATGAGACAACATGTGTTTTCACAAGGCCACACAGCCTCAATCTCGTGCTGAAGGAAAAAAACTTTATCAGCAGTGCATCTCATGATACATAAAGAAGTCTATGATTGGTGGTGCGGTCCACAGTTCACTTGTTTATTCAATTCAGTCGCATTATGACTTAGACCTAAAAGTTCATCAGCCTTAACATAACGTTATGATGATGGGTTGCTGAGTGAGTTGTCGCGGTGATACTCGACTCTCGCAGCTCACAGCTCTGAACGTTTCGTTAGAACGTTAGACGCGACGGATATAATCCCGCCAATGAATGAGCTGCTCCTCTTTTCAGGCTTAGCCTCATCCTTTGAAATAGTTGATGCCAATATGTTTCATTATTGTCGTGTACTGTGACAAGAACGTGATTTAACTTTAAGTTCTGTTAATTTTGGTACCAAATAAATTTGAGACGAGCCCTCCATGTGCCCACTCTACCTACCTCTCTTAAACCTTGTAGTGATACGGAATAAGTAGTTGTAGATTACCGTTCTACTTCTAGCCATAACCTGTATGCCAAAGATGTCACAACCAATGCCAATTATTACTAAAAATGCTGACATATGCAACAGAATGAGTTGTATCATGTTTTGAACATTTCGTCAGACATTAAAAAACATTAATCCAGTTCGGAAACGCGGACTACTATAGAAGTGACGACTCCAAGACAAACAGCATGCTAATTAAAAAGTTCTCTAGAACCTCTTATATGAAGAGTTTTAAGGTTATTCAATGTAAATGTACAATAAAGTAATTTCATTTTTAATTCCTTCAACCCTTGATTATACTTGATTTCTTGAGGCTTGATCCTTACACGAAGGTTATAAAGTGTTGGTGAAAGTGGTAATCTTGCCAGAATTGAAACTGGGTAATGAAAATTCGATCAGTTGTTCGAGAAAGTCGGTCAACAAAATTGAATTATTTCACGATACAATGCTCACCCAAATTTCTAATTCCATAGAAGTTAAGGTGAATGTTTGCAGGCCCAGTTCTTGACTTCAGGCTCAGTTCAGAAAGAGAGAATTCATGTTCTCCGATATTGTCATTTTACTCAGATTTCACATTTCACTAAATTCGAGCCCGAGCCTTGATAAGATATTTGTTCATTTTCATATTGATTGATTAATTGATTGAAATGATAAAATTTGAAAGTTTTGATAACATTAATTTAAATTAAATCAAATTTTAAATTTCTGAAATACTTCAGTGTGTCCAACTTCTGAACTTCACGTGATTATGCCGTAATATATATCAAAGCCAATTAAATTAGCCGACAATCATACTTGCCTTCGCTAATTAGGGCAATTATAGCGCTTATTGCACCTCCTCCACATTTGTTCACCATAAAAATTGAAAAAAAACTTTTGGGAATCTTCGCCACTTTTTAGTGACACGATTAACGTTCATTTCTACATTGTTCTACGGTGAAGAATCCACGTCCACTGAAATTGAAACCACTAGGAGTATAATTGGTAGAGTACACGTGGGAGGTACCGGCAATGGAGCGGAGCAAATCCAGCGTGATTCCATAAATCTGATACACCATTGTTCTTGTAAAGATGCATCCACTGGTTGATCGAACTATAAATGATACAATCGAACTATAAATGATACAATTATTATCGCTTCATCGCGTGAATACAACTGTTTACGAAACAGCAGTTCATGTCGGTGCACAAAACTTGTTTCCTGTTAACAGCTCAAAGATCAGTGAACAAGTTGAATACGCGTATATAAATGAAATTGAAATAATGCATTTTATTGGTAAGTTTTTTAGTTTTTCGCGTCCATATAATCTTCAAATATAATCAGCACAAATATTGGGAATATAACCGGCGGACTTTGTCTGCCGCTGATCCGCCGCGGATAACGGATTCAAGGGGATCTGATCGTATCCGAGGTTGGCAAAATAATATCCGTCTAACGATTGAAGAGCTGCAAGAGTCGGGTGTAACCACGAAAATCCCCAGACGGACCACAAAGTCCGCCGGTCGAAGTCCCTAAATATGAGTCACTGTCAGATTAATTTCACTTGTTGAACTTGAATGGTACCACATTACCAAGTTCAACATGTTCTCATGTCCCACACTAACACATGTGCACGTGTTTACAGACTCCGTCAGGACATCTAGTAGTGCCCGGAGGACAGTCATCGTCGTTCTTTTCACATTTCTCCCGACACTTGCCGTCCTCACAGCGCTGTTCTCCCGCCTGACACGCCTCAGAACAATCCGTCATTACGAATACTTTGTCTCCTTTCTTCTTGCTGCTCTGTGGCTTGTCTGAGCTGGACAAGAAATACTTTCCTTTAGTAAAGTAGATCCCTGTACACCCAACAGTCTCCACACACATGTCCTTGGCAACATCAAGTTTTCTCAACTTCTTCAGTTTACCTCCTACTTTTTTAGACAGCTTCTTCCCACTCTGCTCCTCCCAACACATGTTAGCCTCCATCCTAAATGTCAATCTGTCCTCGTCACATCCAGAGTATATGACAATCTTGTTCTCATTAGGAGGGTTTGCTGATCCTCCTAGCGGATGCCAACATTTCCCAGAGCTGTGTTGAATTTTAAACCCTTTTTTCGTTTCTGCCCACATTCTAGCCGTCTTACAGATCCCAAACGTAATCAAATTGTCATTTCTGTTAGGGTCTGATGTCGTCAAACATTTGTCAGTTACTTTGTCCT
>JH153357.1:77580-93630 GCA_000226015.1 Mnemiopsis leidyi
TTGTCTATCGTTCTACATCGTTCACAACTTACCACTGTCTGTTTGAAGTTCCGTAGTCTCTCCTGTATCTCTCCTTTACTTGCTCGCTTCACCAGCCTCTGAAGTTTCCTTGATTAACCCAGTTTCTTATTAGCATCTAGATCTAAAACAAGATTTTGCTACCAATATAATTTACTTTAAACTAAAGCACTCTTATAAACGTTTAAACAAACCTCGATGCCGTGATGACCGTGATACTTGTTGTAAGTTTCCCGAAACATCGTGTTGAACTTGTTGACATGGTTGTAGCCCCTGAACACGGAGCTGCTTACCGTCACAAGCCACAAAAGTCCTACCACTCTCAACATGACAGGGTCGATAATGGGCAAAGCTCAATGACTCTGCCTACCTACTACCTACTGATAATGGCAATATTAACGGTGTTCAATATTGACAAACAATCTTTGTCCGATGTCCATTGACCGATGACCATCCTTTATCATTTTCTGAGAGAGGAATTTTTGTTTTGACTCTTCGATTAAAGATCCCCGTCAAGTTGAACAATGGCAATATTTGGCTTTATAATTATAGGTAGAAGCTGAACAAAAAGGGGTTGGCACCCTAGCAAATAAAAGTTTAGTGTAAAACTTATATTCATTGATAGAATTGATAAAAGAACATTCAAACTTTTAGCCGTTTAGCGGCCGCGTTGACCTATAAATATTATAAAGTAAACAATTTCCCAACGGCCTAGTCTTTGAATCATTTTCAATGAAGGTGGCTAAAAACGTCAAACAATTATGTTAACAATAATATTGGTTTCGTGGTAATATCACGGAACAAAAAGTAATTCTAGAAATAAAGAATTCTAGAAATAAAGAATTCAGAATTAAAGAATTCAGAAATAAAGAATTCAGAAATAAAGAATTCAGAAATAAAGTAGTCAGAAATAAAGAATTCAGAAATATAAATAAAGAATTCAGAATCGTGAGGCTTCACAAACGGGTAAGCGAGATATTTCTTATTCTAGATCCATGAAATGTGATCAACTACTGTTAGTGTTACTATTATACAGCCTTCATGCTGCGAACTCTTAAAAATATTATTATTAATATTATTAGGAACGGTAATCGTGGGGAAGTGTCTCAAATTTTTAACCCCATTTCTATAAATGTAAGGCTCCTACCTTTGTTTTTGTAGATCAATCTGTATCCATAGGACAATTTGGGAGTATTTCACTACCGAGAACTATGCTAGGGCCCATAAATTTTGAGGAATCATGTGTTTAAGTATCGAAAATTTGAGACACTTCCCCAAGAATACCGTTCCTAATTATTACTATTATTGTTCATCTTTTTCTCGCGACGGCGAACTTCGCCGACTACTGTTCGCCAAAGTAGTAGTACTGCTTCTGCACTGTGTCTAGAAGTCGTCTTGAACTGGATGTCACAGCTGTTCGATACTACAATGTGGAGCATCTTCCACATCATCAGGATGATATACGTTTCCTTTCCCGTCTGCGCTCGCGCTGTAGTGACGTTAGTTTCAGCTTGGAGAGCCTTTCCCAGTAGTTAAGCTTTTCCTACCCACTAACTCGGCTGGTGAAAGTCCGTTGTACCCCTTCTATCGGCTGGATCTCAGTTACTTTGCCAGGATTCCAGAGAGGACAGCAATACTCAATTAAGCTTCTTACTTTGCGACTTGTATAGCGTGATCAAGACCGCTCTGACACGGGTTCTGAATACACTGAAAACCCATGATAACTTACTTCTAGCTTTGGATACTATAGAGCCAATTTGACCTGACCAGGTGAGATCACTTGATACAATCACCTCTAGATCTCTGACCTTATCAATGGGGTAAAGAGCAACTTCGCTAGACAGTAGGTAGCTTAGAGTTTCATCGTGGAAAGGTAGCTCTGATAAAGCACTGTTCTTAGTATGAAGATGGTTGAGCAGCTCAAACTTCTGCTCGTGAAGCTTCATATTGTTTCTAAGGGACCAGTCTAGAATCTTGTATAGATCCTCTTGTGTAAGTAGCAGTTGTTCATACAGCTGATCCGTTTTGAGACTCTTGTGTCATCGGCGAAGATATTAACTCGAGATGAAGTCACAACTTGTTCCATATCGTTAATGAACAAGATGAAGAGGAGCGGACTCAATAAGCTTCCTTGGGGAACACCGCTAATCACCTTAGCGAGATCTGAGTGAACGCCATCGAGAACCACCACTTGTTCTCGATCAAAGAGAAACGTCAAACGACTTGATTCATTCCATGCGAGCCTCGAGTGAAACCCATAACGTCTCAGCTTGTGAATTAGCAATAGCAATTTGTGAATTAGCAATTTAGCACTGATTTCACATAAGTGACGGTCCTTGGACCTATCCTCAAGGGACAGTCCTTAAACCTAAAGTTGATATTTATCAACGATATTCTTCCAGAACACTGCATTATGTAGTCCATAGTTCGCTGTTTTGCCGAAGACACAGTGACACACGAATTTTGCTTGCAGTCAAATAAAGACAGGGCGTTCAACATTCAAGTCCTTTGATCTGACTGAAAATGTTGATGATGTGGTCTAGACGAAACAACATGGCTCACCACAGGGGTTTGGGGTCCGTTTGAGTAAATGTGTCCCACATTCATAATACGGCACGTGCTGCCTAGTCCCTGAACTCGTGTTCGTCAGTGAATACTAACAATATCATTATCACGTTTCTGACGACATAACTCTCCAGCCAGTCCTTCAACTCCGCGACTTTGGCGTTATTGTCTCAAAAGACCTCTCAGTCTCATGGTCTTCGCACATCAAGTCCATAGCTGACAAGGCTCGACAGAAGGCTAATTCTTGGGTTCTTAGTGTCTTTCACACCAGTTCTACGGCCGCGGCCATCATGCTTACTCTCTTTAAATCAATGGTTCGATATCTCCTTGAATAGTGCTGACTAGGGATACCGAATCATCGAATATTCGATGATTCGATATATTCGATATTCGAAGTTCGAATATCGAATATCGAATCAGGCTAAAATATTCGACCATCGAACCGATTCGATGATTCGATATTCGATCGTGTCGAATATTCAAAGATTCGATCCCGATTCGATATTCGATGATTCGATGATTCGATCGATCGAATATTCGAAGATTCGATCCCGATTCGATATTCGATGATTCGATGATTCGATCGATCGAATATCGAATATCGAATATCGAATCATCGAATATATTCGAATATTTTTGAAATTTTATTTGGTTACTCAGCGTAACTTTAAGTCACTTTAAGGTCACTACAGGTGACCCCAATCAAAGTGAGCGATATCCAAGAAAATTAATGATCGTATAGAACTTTGGACAATGGACAACAGACTAGACAATTTAAAATTCTGAATTCAAAAACTATTTGTGACGATTGCAATTGGACACCCTGACACCGCTATTGGACACTGTTATCATTTTAATTAACAATTGAAATCGTTATCCCCTTTACTTTTAGATCAAGATGATCATTAGCGCAGCAGGTAGTTAGACTTTGCTTCACAATGCAGCCCAGACAATGTCTGGCTAGTTAGACTTAGATTAAAACAGCGAGTTGCGAAGTCTTGCGCATTGTTAACCCTGTCATGTTGAGAGTGGTAGCAGTTTTGTGGCTTGTGACGGTGAGCAGCTCCGTGTTCAGGGGCTACAACCATGTCAACAAGTTCAACACGATGTTTCGGGAAACTTACAACAAGTATCACGGTCATCACGGCATCGAGGTTTGTTTAAATGTTTATGAGAGTGCTTAGCCTTAAGTCTAAAGTAAATTATATTGGTAATGGTAGCAAAATCTTGTTTAAGATCTAGATGCTAATGATAAACTGGGTTAATCAAGGAAACTTCAGAGGCTGGTGAAGCGAGCAAGTAAAGGAGAGATGCAGGAGAGACTACGGAACTTCAAACAGACAGTGGAAGTTGTGAACGATGTGAACGATGACAAGACCTTGCCGTACACATCCTGTCTGAACTTCGTGTCCGTCATGACGGACCAGGAGGTACGGGATCTTCTCACTCTAGATCGGGTTAACATTTCCCGGTGGGAGAAAGAGCAGGAACCATCCTCCTACTCCTTCCTCAAGCAACCCAAAGTTGTGAACTGGGTTGAGCGAGGGGCGGTCCCAGCCGTCAAGAATCAGGGATCCTGCGGGAGTTGCTGGGCTTTCTCCGCCACGTCTGCCATGGAGGGGAACTACTTCATAGAAACGGGCGACCAGGTCTCCTTCAGCGACCAGGAGAGTCTCGAATGCTCGGTCGAGAGACTGGATAACAGAAAGAACGGTTGCAGTGGTGGTTGGATGGGCTGGCCATACGATTATGTCAAGAAAGTGGATCGGCTGGCACTGGAAAATGATTTTAAATACGTAGCTAGTGACCGTCCTTGCAATATGGCTGGTGTTCCAAATGGGCTGAAAAAAGCCAGACTAACCGGACATCGCCAACTCCCAAAATCAGACAAGGATCTGCTTCAAGCCGCAGCTGTGTCAGTAGTATCAGTAGGTATCCAGGTAAGCAACACCCCTTTCTCGACCTACAGAAGTGGGGTCTACACGTGTCAACGAGAAAAAGGATGCAACTGTCAGCAGGGGGGAGACCACGCCATAAACTTGGTGGGATATGGAGAGGGTTACTGGAGACTCAGGAACTCCTGGGGTTCGTCCTGGGGCGATCAGGGCTACATCAAGATGAGCAGAAACCAGGACAATATCTGTTTGATAAACACGGCAGCAACTGTACCTGTCTTTCAGTGCAGGCCTGGCCAGAAGTGTAAGAAGTGGGATGGAAACGATGACGACAAGGAAGAGGAGGAGGAAGAGGAAGACTTTGACGTTGGGGAACCAGTGAAGTGTGGAAAGATCAAACACTTCGGAGGCAGATGTGTTGATTTATCGAACTCCGGAAGCGAGGCAGTTCTCACTGACATCGGCTGTGATCGGGAGTTTTGTCTGACTGACAAAGGTTACCTCAAGGACAAAGTAACTGACAAATGTTTGACGACATCAGACCCTGACAGAAATGACAATTTGATTACGTTCGGGATCTGTAAGACGGCTAGAACGTGGGCAGAAACGAAGAAAGGGTTTAAAATTCAACACAGCTCTGGGAAATGTTGGCATCCGCTTGGAGGATCAGCAAACCCTCCAAATGAGAACAAGATTGTCATATACTCTGGATGTGACGAGGACAGATTAACATTTAGGATGGAGGCTAGCATGTGTTGGGAGGAGCAGAGTGGGAAGAAGCTGTCTAAAAGAGTAGGAGGTAAACTGAAGAAGTTGAGAAAACTTGATGTTGCCAAGGACATGTGTGTGGAGACTGAGGGATGTACAGGGATCTACTTCACTAAAGGAAGGTATTACTTGTCCAGCTCAGACAAGCCACAGAGCAGCTCAGAGAAGCTGCTGAGCAGCAAGAAGAAAGGAGACAAAGTATTCGTTATGACGGATTGTTCTGAGGCGTGTCAGGCGGGAGAACAGCGCTGTGAAGACGGCAAGTGTCGGGAGAAATGTGAGAAGAACGACGATGACTGTCCACCGGGCACTACTAGATGTCCTGATGGAGTCTGTAAACACGTGCACATGTGTTGATGTGGGACATGAGAACATGTTGAACTTGAACGTTGATCAACTATTTTGGCACCATAGTTACCCTACCAGTGACTTACTGTCAACGTTAAAGTGGATTGAAAGGCTTATAGTTAAATAATTGATACTAATTACTACTATATTACTATCATGAAAAAATCTTGCATATCTCAGTCTCACTGTTTTAGTAACCATCTGATTGTGATATTTGTTGAAGCGAAAACATACACTGCACTTATAGTTACTTTTTTGATGTTTCATTTAATTTCATACTGATTACATTGATATTTCATACTGATTATATTAACAATGTTTCAAGACATTCCCCTAACGGTAACCTGGTCCTTACGCACGCTCCGCGCGCGGCTGCTAGTCATGAGTCAACTCTCTTAGACTTAGAGCAATCCCCGCAAAACATGGCCGATTTTTCATTGCATCATTGGCCAAACACCCGTCATTAATCGTCATCTTCCCCCCTCCCCCTAGGTTGCAAGATTGTATAATCTTATACAATTCTACTTCATGTTTGATGGCACTCAGTCAGGCTTTGTGAAAAAATAGAATCGTTCATTGCTGGGAAATGTAACAATTAAGATGTTTTAGTACAGTACATTCCAATGAACGGAGCACAATTACAAAGAAGTTTGTACGATAAAAAGGAGTTATGTCGTGTTAAGTTAAACTCAAAATGTAATATGACTAGTGCGTTCCAATCTCAGTTTAGTCAGTTAAAGTTAAACCTAAATTATAACAACAGCAGTATATCATTATCATTATTATTTTTACTTCATACTTAAATTCTTCCTTCATACGTAAAATCTTTTCATTAAAACCCACACAAAACATTTTTCTAACAAAATTCTTAGCTTAGTCTCTACTCTCTTTTTTCAAAATAAAATGACAGTAACATGAGCTGTGAAAGTGCCTTATCACATTGGTAGCTAATGACACATTAAAAGAAAATTATAATTGAAGTTGTTCATTAGATTATGATAGTACTAATTATAGCAACAGAACCTGGAAACTTGAAAACAAAAATGGGAAACCATAATCTAATTTAATTTAGTATGTTTTAAGTTCGATACAATTAAAGTTTTAACAGTGCCTATGAACAAGTCCTGTAGTGAGTTACTAAATTTAGAAATTCACCACCAGCTAGGATAAAATCTAACAATCCTATTTACAATTGTTACTACAGTTACTACATTTACTACAATGGGAAATACATCAGGGTGTATGTATAATTCAATGTTGTACAGTTAAAGAGTGAAACAGTTGACGTAACAAAACAAAGTACGACGTACGAAACATTAAAACGTATTTATCTAGAGTTCAAATACATGGCCCAGGGGTGGCGTTACAAGTAGTCATTACATCTTCTATCGCACACAGAGAATAGTCTAGACTTAGTTATGGTAGAAACAAGCAGGGGGACCACCCCCAAGTATCTATCTATGTTATTGGAAGAGGCTTCTTATGTCTTGCATCGCCTCGGAGATATCAGCTGCGAACTTTCTTGAATTCTGAAATTACATTTGATTTAGCTAAGTTAATTAATTTACATCAGTTTTTGTAATAAATCAAGGTACTCAATTTATTCAATTGTTTAATTAGTTGAGCTGTGTACATTTTTTGAACAGAAGAATGATTACCGTGTGAGAAGAAGCCTTCTTGGAGGAAACGTGGAAGAAGATGTTGTCTTCCCCGGCAATGATGTAAGAAACTCCGTAACCATCGTCAGCGACCGGACCGAATCCTCCCCCAGCAGATATCCTGCACAGTAAGAAGTTAGGGCCGGGGGTTGCACCCCAAAATAACAGGAAAATTAAACAGTGTGATTTTCTAAGATGTAAACAAAGCTCATTAGAACATACAAAGAGCAAGGCATGATGACTAACAATATAGCTAGATACAATTACCTATAAAAACTACATCTTTAAACTCTGGAAACACTTACCTGTCTGGGAACTTCCTAAGATCGGTGTGAGTTCCTTGTCCGTAAGGAGTTTGACTTGTACTCAACCTCCACGGCTCACTCAACACTTCCTGGAGAAATGTCATTTGAAGGAGCGTCAAAGATTTCTAACAATCGGCATCTCAACTTTTACAGGCCTACCCCATTGTCGGACAGAACACCACGAGTAACAGCGGAAAATGAAAAAAACTGATATGATGTTGGTACTGACTGTTTTCCCACACAAAATTTACCTGCAAGAAGGGAGACTCCTCCCCCAAGTACTTGCTGACAATGTACAAGCAGAACATGTGTCTGTCTACACCTGGAGTAAGTGTATTTCAGTTAGTCCTGGATAGTTACTAGACGTGTACTACACATAGTACTACAAGCGTGTACTATGTGAACTATTGTACTTATACTTTATAGGATATATGTAGATGTCTAGAAGGTATCGGAAGATTGAGATATAGTTACCTTTTCCACTCATACTTTCTCTGAACAAGTCAGTGTGTCTGTTTACAGCACTCTTCAGCAGTGCTTTGCATTCCTCTTTCTGCGATTGCAACACAATCTAAATCTTAAGTGTGAAAGAAAAACAAAATTTCCAACACAACTTTTAAACTCTTTTGGGTGAAAGTTATATATCGTTAACGAAGCAATCTAAACCCTCCAGATGTCATGACATTTGCACGTGCGCACCAGAAGATTCACTTACGGGTTGCTTGTCGAGGACAGCACGAACAAAAGCACAAGATTCGGACGTGCAAGATCGGACAGTTTCGGTTCTTCCGGACCGGAACAATCTCGTCATCGAGCTCTCGTACGTAAGACAGAACTTTCCTTGGTTCTGGGGGAAATCAGTGAGACAGAACCTTCCTTGGTTCTGGGGGAAATCAGTGAAACAAAACTTTCCTTGGTTGTGTACAAAAACGTGAAACAAAACTTTGTTTCTATCCAGAAAAATACAGATATAATTTTGTGCTCGTTTCAATTACCTTGTAATGGGCAAGTTGCAGCGCGATCTGGATATAAGCGTCAGGGCTAACTTTGCAGGTTTTGATAAAGCCTTTGCCGTAGTTATCGTGTTTGAGAATGTGTAAATCAAGGTCTTCCTTCATTCCGTCGGCAACGTTTCTAGCTACTGCTATTTGATCCACTGCCTGCAAGATCAAGTAACGTTAATTTGTGTAGAAAGTAAGTTGTACGAAAAGTAACGAGTAGACAGTAACGAGTAAAAAGTAGACGGTAGAAATTACTGACCTCTACTTGTTACGAAAAGTAACGAGTAGACAGTAACGAGTTAAAGTAGACGGTAGAAAATACTGACCTCGGCGGGAATGTCCCATCTCAATCGGCGGGGAGGAGACAGGATCGTGTCGTCCCGGGGTTGACCTCGACAGTTCCCGGAAGAGTCGTACCCCAGCTCTATGTCCCAGTTGAAACATTCCTCCGCTAAGTGGGAGATTATTGTAGCGTCCGCCCAAGCGTGTTCTGCGTTCATTCCTATCTGTGTTAGGTGAAACTTAGTTCATTCCTATTTCTAAAGAGTAAACATATTTAGTTGCAAGAAAAGTAATCCGGAACGCTATCTACTGCGCTAAATCATATCTTCGGGTCATAGTTTCGCTAGAACACCTAATTGCGTGCGACTTTATAAACTGAAATCAAACCAAGGTTCATCAACTTTATTTATAAACGTAGAAACGTACCTTGCCGTTTTTAAAGCAGACCACGCTGAAACTCTTGTCGTACCAAATGTGGTCACCGCACAACATTCCCTTAGCGTAGTTGTTGAGCATATCCGGGTTTTCTGGGTCATAGCCCGGCTCAGAGTCGTCAAGTATTGCAACAAACAGCGACTGAGGGAGATGATAAGACTGAGAGTGTTTGTTTACTCCACTGCTTACTTGCTCGATAAGATTGAGAGAATGTTTGTTTGCTTCCTTGCTTACTTGCTCGATAAGATTGAGAGAGTGACTGTTTGCTTACTTGCTCAATAAGATTGAGAGAGTGTTTGTTTACTCCCTTGCTGAAGAATGTTTCCCGGAAGGATGCCCACTTGCTTCTTTCTCCGCTCGTCATGGCTGACAAGTCCGCCTCTCCAGGGGCGGCAACATCAGTCAAACTAGCTTCCTGAAAACCGATAGTGTAATTCAAACTAGCTTCCTAAAAACAGTAAGTGAAAGTCAAACTAGCTTCCTGAAAACAACTAGTGTAAATCAAACTAGCTTCCTGAAAACAACTAGAGTAATTCAAACTAGTTTCCTAAAAACAGATAGTGTAAGTCAAACTAGCTTCCTGAAAACAACTAGAGTAAGTCAAACTAGCTTCCTGAAAACAACTAGTATAAGTCAAACTACCTTCCTGAAAACAGCTAGTGTAAGTCAAACTATCTAATCAAACTAGCTGCTGACAATACGTACCTCTATCCAAATAATCTGTTTCTGCAGTTCTATAGGAGAAAGTTGTCTCCCTCCAGCTATCACATTCAGAACATACCACTTCCCTCTGCTATACAGAGCTACGTGTTTCGAATCTACGTAGTGCTCTATTGTGTCTGAAATGTACGTCATATAATCTACGTAGTGCTCTATTGTGTCTGAAATGTACGTCATATAATCTACGTAGTGCTCTATTGTGTCTGAAATGTACGTCATATCATGTACGTCATAAATGTAAGTATACTTTGGATAAAAGGTCGTTTTATATATATTGCGAAATCAAAGTTTTTGCAATTGATCACCCTCCCCCTCCCCCTGATTACGTAATCAAGGTCTTTTAAATCATATATATTAAAAAGTCCAGAATTAAATCTGTTTAGTGCGGTAAGCTCATTAGAACAGCAGGAAAGTTTATTGATGATTTCAGTAAGAATTTACCTTGAACAAGTTGTGGTATCCTTGTAGTGCTAAATGTTCTTGGGTATTGTTCACAACAGAGAGGCGCGGTTCCCATGGCAAACCTCTGGCATTGTTAACATTATACACTTTTAACACTACTTTGATACAAACTATACAATAAATGTCAATCTATGTGCAATGATTACGTATTGTTGTGTAATTTTGACCTTTAAATAACTTAGTGAGTTTTGCCGTTCTAAGTCACACTGTTAACATGATGAAAAGTATCTATTTGTTAGATAAAGAGTTGCAAACAATACATTTAGATTTTGTTTACAAATAAGACTTACCGGGGCAAGTGTTTGTCGGTCGATATCGTTCTTAAATTTCATGAGAGCGGTGATAAAGTTGGCGAGTCTGGCAGATCTCACATGAGTGGGAGTAAATTGTATGGCATCCTGAAATGTTCGTCATGTGACACGTGTCTTGTATTTTATATTGATTTTATATCATTTCCTGTCTCCAATAAACAAATATTTCTTCTGCGTGCTGTTATACTTTAAAACCAGGTGAACGGGGCACACTTCAGTGTTGTTCTGCTGTTGAGGAAGTATAAAACTGCTGTCTCTAATTGATTGCATCACGCACTACATGAATATTATACTATTGAACAGTAGTGTATTAAACTATTTTTAGACGGCCACGGCAGACCGCAGAAACTCAATTAATATATTAGTTGTCTAATAATATACCAAACTGCGCGCCGCGCGCGCAACAACTCGATCGATCATAGCAACTAGTTAACGCGCGAAATGACTTAGATCAAAAGAAGGTCGCCGCGCGTTCCGTTAAGTTGTAAATATTTACATAGGAACTGTTAGTGTCATTTCATCCACCAGTGACTTACCAAGCAGTAGTAGTTGCTGTTAATCATAAGAGGGGATCTGCCACGTAAGTAAACATATTGCTCCCACCAGTCGCTCACCTGTAATACAAATTTACAAGATTTAACGACAATTTCTATTGAAAATTAATGACCCGAAATACAAAATTAGAAGTCTATATTAACGATGCCATTAGCCATAAAATATCCAACATACCACCATATCCACCATACCACCACATATATGTAGATATATCTAGATCAGATCAGTCAGCTGACTTGTTTGGGCACGTATCCATGGAGTTTAAATGTAAATCTCATGAATACAACATGATGGAGTACTGCGTGCAAATTACACGATCAACGATGTTTGACACCTTGAAATTTTCCCCGTTTCATTTCCCCAAACTCATCATTTTCGAGGTATAATATTTCAAATTTGTCCTTAAATTCATGGTATATGTGTCCAAGATCTTCGAAATAGAAAGCATTTACTTTTGGAATTTGTTGATCGGCTGTTGAGATATGAAGTACTAAAGTTAAAGATTCGATAACGTAACGAACAATGGCGAAGTGCACAGCTGGCCTTCACAGCAGGGAGATGAAACATCATCCGAAACTTTTTAAAGTTTAAAATTTTAACTGTAGTACTAACAAAATCAAGTCGGAGTTTCGCATTTTATCCAAATTAGATGCGCTGCTGTTTCATCAGGACTATATTTGGATAGAAACGACAATCGTCTTACTTTGACACTTGAGGGCGAGGGGTGCAAAAGGGTGGAGACTGGAGGGTGGACCAGCACACAACATTACGAACTGCTTTGTGGTTACGGATATATGTCTTTCAGTGGAATTAACAACATTCGTTAAGTTATTTATTCATCACGACTTACATAAACAATACCGTAGAGACAACGTTGATCGACACATAATTGAATAGCTGAATACGTTTTTAAGTAACCGTGTAAATTTATGTAACGATGATATCATTAAACATTGATTGTCTGACTTGATATCTTGAAAAACAACAAAATCGACGGGAAGAAAAATCTAGCATCCAACTGAAACCAGACATAATGACCGCAATTTTGACATTAAATATGCTACAATGTGCATAAAATCTAACTCGATACACTGAATCAATCACACAGTACCAACTCCAACTCACGCAATGCGTCTTTTATTGTCTTACTTAGCTGAGTAATCGTTCAACGATTATAACAATTAAAAAGTAAACCTAGCAGAAAAGTAATAGTGCTTAGTGGATCAAACTAGGAGGAGCTAAGTGCAAATAAATGCGAAAATCGCGATGTATTAAGATTAAACGCAGTCAAATTCGTTTAAACCGTAACCAGGTGATTACTAAAATAAATCACTCCGCAAAAATAAGACTCAAAAGTGACACAATTATACTGATTAACTATTCATACTAATTAACTATATATTTATTAACTATTTTATAATAATTAATTTATTATTATTAACTATATATATATTGCATTATTGATTTAACTTACATAATTAGAGGACCACCAGCTCTTAACCCAGAGATATCGTTGTAGTCGTTTACCAAGACCCGTCTGGAACTCCTCCGCAAGGTTACGTAGACGCGCGTACTCCTCGTCATTGACAAAGGGGCGCACCGTCAGCAGATACTGAGGATGTTACAATTTACAATATCAGTAGAATAAAAGTATCCTTATTCATTATCATAATGATTAAGACATTATGCTGATTTTAGGCGTCTCCTATTCCAAGTATCTCTATCTAAGACTAAATCAAAATTGAATTTAATAGAAGTATTCAGTTTGAAGTAATTTCATTTCAAACTCTTGATCATTTTCGAGCTGGTCACACTCTCACAATCATGGTACATTTAAAGCGATGCACGCTATTAACTGTTAGAAGCAAGCTGGCTTAACGCCAACACGGCACAAGACAGTGACGTCAAATAGCACACATTCCAGATTTTCTAGAAGAGCTGGGCGGCTTAATAACCGAGTAAATTGTGACACGAAGCTGTGCTCTAACATGTACACTGACACACCGCGCTGGGCTGTACGCCAATGTTCAGTCTTGTTGTATTCCACCTAATTAGCCCCCTAATTAAGTCCTGCTACTCTGTGTGCATGAGACGTGTATGAGACGTGTTCATTCCTGCCACTTACAATACGCTGATTCGATTCTAATATTTACAGCGCACTTCCATTATTATTGTATTGCATAAACCATTTTAAATTATATCGTGAAAACTACACTGTGTTGCATGGTTAAGTTTGCCATTTCAGTAATAAGTAGTATTTAAGTATTTAAGTACAAGTACTGACAATGTACAAGTACTGTCAATGTACATGTACTGACAATGTACAAATACTGACAATGTACAAATACTGACAATGTACAAATACTGACAATGTACAAGTACTGACAATGTACAAGTACTGACAATGTACAAATACTGACAATGTACAAGTACTGACAATGTACAAGTACTGACAATGTACAAGTACTGACAATGTACAAGTACTGACAATGTACAAGTACTGACAATGTACAAGTACTGACAATGTACAAGTACTGACAATGTACAATCATTTACCCTGTTCATAGTTTCGGAAACTGACGGTACTGGCAGCTTTGGCATACAGTTTTGTAGGGACATCAGTTTTGGGCGACGTCCGATAATAACTTTGCAGATTCCCATCCATGCTTTAACTGGTAAAGAGAGCTTCCTGTGGAAAAGAACACGTCAATATAATAATGATAGGATAAAAGGAACGGTCAGTTTAAAGATTATATGATTGATGGATGGAAAACATTTTAATATTCGAAATGAAATTTTAAATTTGAAAGAGCATAAAAAGATTAGATGATTTTTCACAATTTACATGAATGTATGTTGACGTCAAGTGTTAGATAGTCGGTGTCATGTCTTTCATAATACCTGTAATCTGGAGTCTAATTCCCGGTCTTCAAATTTTCTAATTAAGCTTAGTATTTATAAAACAACTTCTTTGGTTGCTTATTTGTTGCTCTAAGTATGATGATAAGTTCAATTCATTAGTTTACCTATAATCATTCCGTTTTTTGTAAGACCTTGATGACATAATTCAAACGTGATTTGATTAATAATATCAATTAACAACATTTTATCGAAAAGAAATTTTTATTTTCATGACTGATTAGGAAACAATCGGAAACACTGAACACTCAGAATTAAGATTATCTTGTTTGCAACCCACAGCTTTACCAGTGTTATTAATCGTCAATACCAAGCACACCTCAGTGATTAGAAAAAGACGAAATTTTAACGATCTCCAAGGCATTTCTATTTGCATGTGGCAAGGTAAAGCCCAGTGAATTCCATTCGGGCCCAAATGGCAAGATACGGAAAAAAATCAACAAGAATTTGGTTTGACGTTTACGAACATATAGTCCTTTTAATATTTTGAATTAAAGATCATCACAACTACTGATCTGAACGAATGGCTGCATTATTTGATAACCCAAGCACTGTTCAAGTAAGTATTTAGCAGAGGTGTTTGAAGCATGTAAAACGTGTATAGTATGTACAGTATGTATTATGTAAGATTGTAGATTGTAGAGTATGCATTGTATACAGAACATCATGTAGTTTTGTCGGCTTGTCTCTGCCAGCAGAGGTCAAGCAAAGAACTTAAAACTGATAAATAATGTACCAATTAACTAATGACCGTCACATAAGCTACCAATTAGTGCCCAATTAATGACTAATTAATGCTTGTTTGTACTCACCCCAAGGAATTTCACCGAACCAGTTCACTAATTGGCACACTAATTAGCAAACTAATCGGTAAACTAATCGGCGAACTAATTGGTTTACTAATCGGTAGACTGTATCTCCGTATTTTAGCCGAATTTGACGTAAATTTACCAAGGTAGAACTCTTTTTCCCGTCATAAGATAAATCAATGGTTCTGTTAGCTTATCAAGGACTGTTGGCTTCGTGGTCACGGTCGCACTGCAGTATAATATGAAATAAAAACAGGAAATTCAGCAGTTATTTAGCGGTTATTTAACGGAACTATGTAGCGGTTATTTAACGGTTAATCTTGGCGATAATTACAACAGTCCCCAAACTTCAGATAGAAGATATGGCGAAAGAGTCACGTTTTAACATTCAAATATTTGCTAATTCAAAGGAAATACGAATTTTTTTCTTTTTGAGTCTCGAGATGAAAGGATTTGGGGACCATATGTATAATGTTGCCTACAAGATATTTATAGTTTTCAGCTTATGAAAAAAGAATGAAAGAATGTAAGAGAATTAACTATTAAAAAGTTGAGAATCAAAACATGAAAAGCAAAACAGCACAATTTTTTCAAATTGGCGAGGAAAAACTTGAACAGAGCAAACATCGCATATATCAAATTGAAACATTAAACATACCCATGTGGAGACCACATCCATCCTTTGTAAGTGAGAAGAAGTTTCAGAAGATTGCGAAGGAAGAAGCTCCAAACAAGCCAGAGAAGAGTTGTACTGACTAGAATTACCAGAACTGTCCTGGTTACTGGATCTAGCCTGCCAAACCTGGGACAGTAAAGTTGTACTGACTAGAGTTACCAGAACTGTCCTGGTTACTGTATCTAGCCTGCCAAACCTGGGACAGTAAAGTTGTACTGACTAGAGTTACCAGAACTGTCCTGGTTACTGTATCTAGCCTGCCAAACCAGGGACAGTAAAGTTGTACTGACTAGAGTTACCAGAACTGTCCTGGTTACTGGATC
>JH153363.1:9899-23701 GCA_000226015.1 Mnemiopsis leidyi
TTTGGCTAATTGCTTTAATTGGCCGCCCTTTTAAAAGGACAGTGAATTCAATCCCGTCCTTTTAAAAGGACAATGTTTTGATAAACTTTCAAAAATACCTAACGTCCTTTATAATATAATATAATAATAGCTTAATATTTGTTAACCGCCCTAAAGTTATACAGAGTTCAAAATCTAACTGATTCAACTCAAATCATCTAAAGCGGTTCTGGATAGTATATGATCATTTAAATAATCAAAACATGAAAAGGAAAATTTGTATTACTTCATCACTTATCACTCATAAGCTTTCTTATAAAGGACAGTAAGGCAAATTACTGTCATTTAAAAAGGACGGCTTTCAAATTTAACTTTAGATAGATGCTACCATGTTATTTAACCTTCCATATTTATTCTTGATTGGTCTAAGCATTGATTAATTCTATTGAAATTCGGGGGTACTTTTTGCGAAACCATTCAATGAAACAATTTATAAAAAGATAGAAATGTGAATTTAAAACATTTGGATTACATATTATGTAAACAGTTTTCTCAGTTAAAAATCAATTAAACGTATATAGAAATGAAATTAGAAAAAATTAAGCAGATCATAAATTTGTTAAAGCGTTATCATTGCACAATGCACACATGAAATATAACTATACATAGTTACCACATTCAACATATCTACTTTAGCCTGGTTATTGTAGCATTAAACAACAATTTTAGCCTGGTTATTCTAGTATCAAAAAACAATTTTAATTTTTTTTAAAACAATTAATTACAGAAACTAATATTCGTAATGAGTTTAAAATTCATAATACTTGAACATAGTAATCATATCGATCATTTCCTGTGAAGCTTCACTGTGTCGTGTGGTAGGGTTTGAAGCAGAGCAGACAAAGCGCCACGTTGCATTTCTCACAGATGTAATTTGACTTACTTTTGCAGCCATTTTTTGCACATCGGCGCTGTGCACTCTTCACAGGCCAATGAGTATTAAACTTGCAGTTGAAGAGCTGCAAACAGCCCCTCCTCCCCCAGCTGCTGATGGACCAGGTACTATTAGGAGTCCGGAGGACCACGAACAGGAGAGAGGTAGTTGAAACTATTATACATGAAGTCTATCCACGTATTCTCATAGACGTTAACGGTGGAAAGTCTCTAAACAAAGCTATACAGGGCTCGGGCGTATCACGGACTTCTTTCTTTAAGTACCACTTTCCTGCAGAGCTTAGGAATGTCGACGCTGCCCACTACGAACACCTCCGGCAGCAGTGTTCTAAAAGCTCTTCCAAGCTAGTGGAGGAATGTCGGACATGCATCACGGACGAAGACAGTCCTTACTTCGCTGCGGCAGAACAGAAGAGAGCAGCTAAAGAAATCCTCCCTCTTTCTACCTGATTCTGTATTCTATTATGTTTAATGTTTCTCTATATCGTTATTGCATGAAATTGGTCTATTCTTAAGTGTACTACTAATTTACAACATCTCCAACTTAATCGTTATGTCACAACTAGCCCGGACTTAAACGTATTATTATTATCAAACGTTATTTCCATGCAGCAATTTGCATCTGCGATCATTAACCGGACTAGTTCGCATAGTTGTTCGGGGTTTGCCAAACCAGTTCGCGTACTGGTTCGCGTACTGGTTCGCGTACTGGTTCGCGTACTGGTTCGCGTACTGGTTCGCGTACTGGGTCGGGCTTCTTGGATACTGCCCAATTTCTGATGTGAGATATCGATTAAGACCGGAGTACATATTGGATATTGAACTTGATCTGTATTGAGAGCCATCAGTTTTTCTAACATCGGCCAAAAATTTTGGAATGGACGATTATAACAAGTGGCTCATTCCACATTCTAAGGGTGCCTGGTTGCACTCTTTGCTCCACAGATTGTATAAGTTAATCACAAAGTTTGTATGTCGCTGAGTTTTTTAGGGACGGATCCTTGACGGAACTCTTCTAATGTATCCGAAGAAACTTCGGCGAAACGCCTCTTCTTTAATAAGGAACTATCAGCCATAAGTAGTAATTAGTAAATCAGTAAGTTAATCACAATGTGAATAATACCAGCTCTCTCTCTAATACCAGCGCGGCGGTATCCATGAATTAGTGTCAAAGATTACAGAAAGATTACCTTTTATTACTTTCAAGTATTGCCACTGATCTTTCATAAATCAGGTCCACTTTATGCGATTCTGTTCAGAAAATAATAATTCATAGTATCAAATTATTTAACTTTGTTGGATTGTGGACGGAGGAGGACGTTGAGACTGAGAATTTTTATGCACAGAAAAGCCATATCTTGAATTTTAGGCCTATGATTTGACTGCCAGATTCCTCTCTGAGATTCTTTGGACACTGGCACATGTGTAAGTAAGTAGATTTTATCTGCTGCTCATTTCCTTGTGTTTTGTCGGTTTATTATTTGTTATATGGTTGCAAATTACAGATCAGCCAATCTTGAAACACAATTTTTTGTAGCAAAATCATACAAATAGATCTAGTTCGTTTACATTAATGTTATCTGTAGGTCTTAATGAAAGATTTTGTTGTCATTTCTTCCCAGCTAAAACCTCGACCAGAGGCCAATCTGAGGTACCGGGGCAGGACTCTCCCCAATGCGGTTATCCGGGCGCTCTTCTCTGCTGTTTTCTCCAGTCCGTACCGGGACAGTGTCTTCTGTTATAATCGTATGAATCGTATGCAGGTAAACTCTGTCTTCATGGGAATCAGAACCTATTAGAATATATATAGATTAGTACAATTTATAATCAAATATATATCTAATATAACATCTCCCTTCTTTCAAGCTCGATATCTCTCTACACCCTCCTTTAATAAAAACGGTTAACTCACGTGAAAGAAATTTAAGAATCCACACGTTAACAATTTATATTCACGTGCGCAGTAGTGACCTCCAAATCGCCCGCTCTCTCGGTCTGATGTCCGTGTTGCCATTCAGGGGCAGTAGCTTCTTGACGTGGGGGCCGAGCTTAATCCCACAGAAGAACCTTTCCGAATCTATCGTGCGAGTTACCATGGTTTGTTGATCTTCGAATTGGTTGGAGTTGGACATAATTTCTATAAATATAATGTTGGACTGTTTATTATTAATTTTGTCAGTTTCGTCAGTGTCGAATTTATCATTCCGATTCCAATGTTTCACTTTTCTCACAACACACTCGATCCCACAAATAATCAAATCATAACATGACAAGCAAATTTCTTCAACCGTAAATAATTAACATGTATTTTATAAACATGTTAAACAACAAACTATAAATTACATCATATATGACGTCACGTAGCAACTACCGCAATGTGCGAGTATTTCATCATTTATCCTCGAGGCCGGCGGATTTATTTTCATACCATTCCTCGGGGCAGGGGAATTATTTTCGAGATTTTTGGTGTATTTTTTTTGTAGATGGAAACTCAGTTAATCTTTATTCAAAATAAACTAATAATAATATAAATAAGCTTGGTATCTCCTTTCTGGTCGCAGCACTGTTGTGTTGTTTTTTCTCCGTTACCACATACCTTTCTAAATTGTAAGATTTGACAATTTACTTTATGACTACCACTACAATACCTTAAAAACAAAACTAAAAATTTTCTACTTAGTTAAAACTACAGAGTTAAACTGTCGTGTAAACTCTGTCATACTGCAACTCGTAGACAACCACAGTTTGTCTTTTTATTCGTCCCAAAAGATCGATACCTGAAAATCCTCTCCCTTTTTCCTTCGTGATCCGTATCTCGAAATTCTGAATGGCGGGCTCCATAATAGAGTTTCTGATGTGATTTCTTTTCTGCAGCAGCTTTTCGCTATCGACCAGATATGAGGAAAGGGCTAGGTTCGAGCCTCGACTCTGGAATTAGCAACTAAATTTTACGGCAATTTGACCAAAAGGTATCTTGATTGAATTGGATAATTTTAGGTTGAATTTTATAGTTTCATATCGGTGGTTGACACGAGTTAGATAGTTTATGAATAAGTTACTTAAGTCATTTAAGACAAATTTACAATCAAACAGCATAAAACAATTATATATCCCAAGAAGTTCCGATCTTAAAACTAAATCAATATTACAACGAATAAGTTAAAAGTCCACAAATTAGCACGACTTCGACAGCGTCAAATCATCAGTAGGAGGGAGAAGGGATAGTTAAGGGTGTTATCTGGACACATCAGATCGGAGTCATGAATGAATTCAAGGGCAGCATGACTGTGATTACTGTCTATATACCGGATTACTGTCTATGTGCCCGCTTCTTTCTTGTATATTTCGATTATATCGTATATTTCGTATATTTCGTTTTTCTCGTATATCTCGTATATCTCTTATCTTTCCGCCTGATAGTTCCAATGTCAGATTTCTCCTGTGTTTTCTCATCCGTAAACACGATGTTGGATCCATGAAACTTTCGCTAATGCAGAGTTTAAAGTTCGTGAATCTGATTAATTCAAACATTTTTGAAACATTTTTCGTTCTTGAATAATAAATACTTGAACTAAAACTACAGACTTATACTGCCGTCATACTGCAACTGTAGATCATTGATTTACATTTCTATCACTATCAGTCTAACTCTCTGATTAGTGTTTACATCTATACTTTGTTTATCTATGTTATTTACTCGCCTGTGTAAAGTGAAACAACAACTTTCTATGGTACTTGAATTGAATTGATTGACTTTCGCGCCTCGATTTTTCTTGTCTCTCTTCCGATTCACGGTTATGGAACGCGCATTATTGATTTATTAATGTTTTTAATAACACGCGGTCGGACTATTTTAGCTGGAAAAGCGCGCACGTACGTCCGTTATTGAATTGGAGCATGTTATGATTAAGATTATCCGGGAAAATGAAGAAATTTTAGTAACTGCCGTGATAACGAAGCACACAATTGCATTATAAGTCTTGTCACTGTACGGTTCTCTCAAAACTTTACGATAACTAAAGATACATTACAGCTATGTCGAATGTATAGAATGTAAAAGTTATCCGACTACCGATGATATAACGCTACATACTGATTATATACTTAATATAGCTAATTGCTTAAAACTGCAAGAACTAGAAGGATTAAATCCTGAGAGATCTTATAATTTATCCGACTAAAATCTGTGATAATTTTCTGTACCTTAACAGATTTTATTCTGAAATTATTACGTTTTAAAAGACTGGTATGAAGTCAACTAGCCACTAGGTTGAAATCATTGGTTTAATCGACTGATTGCCCTAAACACGCAGTAGCCAAACTGCGATCATCAGAATATATGGTTGTCGGAAAACAATGAATGTAGCAACCAAACTCACCAGCATTCTAGATTCGTGAAGAAAATGATGACCGTATCATATCATTTTGTTCTATTTACAAATCATCATTGCTATCCCATTGATTTAGGTAAAAACTCGATAACTTAAAAGTTACTACGAATCCAGAGTAAATTAGAAGTGGGCTATGTAACCCCAATAAATAAATAAATTTGTTATAGAATATAGCCCACTTTTAAGTATCGTACAAGATCGTATCAGTAGATGTATAGTGTAAACCTTCCACACCTTAGATGCATCCCGCCCGAACATTACCTTACCAAACAAAATTTCGTTATAAGAATAGTAGCTAGGAAGGTGAGGCACTTAAAGTGAATGAATAAATAATTTCGTTATAAAGTAAATAAGTGAGGCTTGAAAAGCAATGATATAATCGCAGATGTCAATGTATGAGTACGACAGAAAGAAAAAGAAAATTATTTGAAATGAAACAGAAAGAAAAAACAAACAAGGAAAAGGAAAAATAAAGAAAAGAAAGAAAAATATGAAAAATATGAAAAAATGTGAAAGAAGAACGAGAATTGCTGCTACATTTCAATGTGTTTGGCTGCTGTATTCTCATTACCTGCCCCGTACCATGCCGCTGATAACCCTGATTTCCTTGGTCTCTCGTCTGACAGACTCTTTAATTAAACATGATGATTTGATAATCATCAAATTTATTTCATGATTAATATTTAATGTCTATAGTTACGTCGGACGGGTGTAAGGACTTATTCTATTTATGTTGATATAATAAAAAATTATACTTATTACATTATGATACAGCAGTTTCCCCATATAAAGATAAAGAATAAAGAGCTTTATAAATATTATATGCAAAACCAATCAAAGAGGGTTCATCTACAAGATAGAAGTCTATTAGATTTAGGTCAAGTTCTGATATCTTGACGTTTCTGTTTTTTCTGAACCCCCTGACTGCCATCATTGTTGTTTGTTTTGTCAATCTGGGAAACAGGGAGACAAGAGATGCCGAGCAGAATTAGGATGGACACTTTGACAAAAGGAAGACATCAGGGAGAGAAAAGCACGAGTTTGATTTTCTGGTCGTTAGAAAAAACTCTGTCAATCATCATTCGAAATGAGCTATCCTATTCATTGTGTTGTGTAATTCAAAGTTTACATTTATTATAAAAGTGCTGTACTAGAATGGTTAATTGTAAAACAATGGACCTGTATGACCCAGGTTCTTGAGCGGAGGTTGTCATGCCTCTTGTAATTATGTTTCTAAAGCACTCTTTTGTTCGATTGGCGCACAGTTTTTTTGCGTATATTTCCTATTCAATGAGAAAGGTATGTCCTTGTAATCCTACTGATATTTCCTATACAATAATGTATTTCCTTTCAATAATAATAAGATAAAAAAGTAGTCTTTCCCTATTGTAAACATGTAGTCACTAGTCGTGTGGAAGTAAGTATTTGCTATTTACGTAAGGTTCTTGGACCACGATGAGTGTGTTTGTGTATTGCTTTGAGAAAATTACGTAATCTTCAGTAGGTCTCTCAGAGCTATTAGTATTAACTTCTAATAATTACGAATTCTAGGGTATAACCTGTTCCAGTTTCTTGAAGATGGAGCCGGGTCTCGGAGCGGTTCTTTGTTTTTGGCCATTTTTTGGATGGCCGACGACCGTAGGGCAAGTCACCGACATGTTAATGGTCGGATGACTTGTCCTTATCCCCAACAGCAGGGTTGAAGCGCACCTTAGACGTCATGGAGTCCAGGGTGAAGTCATGACCCAGATCTGGGTTCTTTTCTTCAAGAGAACGATTTATTAGCTCCGGTGTCATCTTGGTGAGGTACCCGGGTCCTCCAAAGACGAATCTTCGGAGTACTCCTAGCCTGGGCCTTCCTGACATCTCCGCGAGCATGGAGAAGTACACGGATTGTGTCCGGATTGTGTCCGGTCCGGTTATCCTGATCGAGCCATTGGTTTCTACACGGCTGTCCGTAATAAATTCCGGCCGTGTAGAGGAGGACACTGGTCGCAATACTGATCGCCAGGTTAAATTATATTGGTTATCCATGGGGGGATCCTCAGTTACTCAATCTTCCAAAGTTTCAGCTTTTGTCCAACTTTCAAAAGACTATTTTTAAGTTGTTCTAACTTCCTATTCGCAAGGGAACTCCGGGCATTCGCCTTTTCATTCGAAATCTCCTTCCTGATGTCACAGTACTTAATCTCTTGTGTGGGTTAGAGTTTTCGGGGAACAATAGAAACACGTTAAGTTTGAGGGGAACTTTCAAACTGAGTGACTAGTGACTTCTGTCAGTACACACTTCTAAATCTAAACTCTGCGTCTCTCTAAAAACTCAATCTCTTATCATCATACAATCTCGTCTAAACATGTAAACACGGCTGTTGCACTAAATTCATAAACTCTTTGTTGTATCTTGCCGTGGCCCACTTAGCAGCTACGAAATTGAGATTAAACAACCTTAACGGAGTGAGGCTTTTTCTCTCAATAATTGTCATCAAAAATAAACTTTAATCCTGTTTTCCGTTGATCAGGTCAAATCTTACATAAATCCTTGATATATTTCTTCGTCTCTTGATGAAAAAATAACCATGGTTAAACCGTACACTCTACACTTTATACACTAAAATTTATGAAATGCATTTTAGAGTAATTGAAAAAATAACCTTGTTAGAACGGTACTCTACAAAATAGCTGACTCATATACTTAGCGTGCATGTGGCGATCGGGGAAGACGGTAGTTCAGAACTGGTCGCAGTCTCTTGGGCTGGAGAATGTCCAGGCAGTGTGTCACAAATTCTAGGGAAGAAGTTCCATGCAGCATCAAGCTCATCGAATTCGACGATGATGTATTTCACCAAAACCTCGAACATTGGGACGGTTGCCGAAATTTGATCAAGAAAACGCTTGATCTCCATAGCTTGCTCTGCCTCATGAATATAAGCTTCAAGCTTGTAATTTACACTGCCAGTATACGTAACGGTTGCTTGAGGATTTGTCGAACAACTATCCCTGTATTGAGGAGTGCTGATTCCATGACCTTTTTTTATATTGATCAACTTCGAGTGCAATGAATCTTTTAACAATGCATATTATTTAAGTTATTTTCTGTAATTGTATATCGTTTTGGGGCCCTTAGACGTCAGCACTTGCCAGGGCTACACAACAACAACAACAACAAGTATTTTCTTACTCATTAATTCTTATATTAAGTAACTTTCTATTTACCTGAGAAATGCGTATCCTTGTCTTACTGAATACGTAAAACACTCGTCTCGCGAATTCACCTCAAATTAGCTCTATTAACAGAAAAATTAATTCGGTGGATGATAAAAGTGGCAGCTACAATTTTAATACTAAGAATGTGGGGATTTTTTCTCAAAATTACCAAATTTTGTACCATAAAAATATGTAAATATTACATGCCTACTATATCATAACAAACACGTTAACCACTTTGATGTAAGGCTTTCATGATGTCCTGTACAGGTGGACATCGCTCCAACTTGGTCTTCCTTATAACTCCTCCTGAAGTCAGGGAAGTGTTGAAGTTCTTCTTCATGAAAATCTCAGTGCTCTCATATCTCGCTTTGTCAGGTTGCACTGAACTTTCACGCTCTGGAAAGTAGGTATAATATAAAAACGCGGTTGACAATCACCGCGTTCAAATCCAAAAGAATTTCATGTGTTTTTCCCATTCGCAAGAGAACTCCGGGCATTTGCCGTTTTCTTAGAAATCTTCTCCCTGATGTCACAGTACTTCATCTTTTTCTAAGTTTATGTGGGTGTTTGCTCGGAATGTGTAGATAAGCGACCCACACAGCCCACACTGTCCTTACCGTCATAAGCTTTTCAGCGAAGGACAAGTGACAACGTGAAGATCCCACAGTCAAATGCATTTTTATGGTGGGGCGCTTTTTTGTTCTCCATTGCAACCTCGTCTGAAAGAAAACATAATTTAATTTGAAGGCAACATTACTGTTACAGTCCAAATAGAACGGTATTCACGAATGCAATGAGGAAAGACAAACGTCTTATGCATATGGTACAGCTTAAATCTTACTACAGCCTGGCAGCAACTTCGCAAAAGTCGAAAATAGGTGCTTCCTTCGTAATTTGCATTTCCTATTGCGACTCCCCGGCACAGAATCGAAGACTTCTATTTTCCCATTCTGCACTGTGGTGAGAAACCAGTGTTGGTCCATATACACACAGGGGAGCAATAACAACCTTTCCCAGCTCGATCTCAGACATGATTTCTGAAGCCCATTTATCTTGCTGGACCTGCAACAAAACATGCAAATTTAATTATGAAGCTGACGTTTACACTGACATAAACGATTACGCTAGGCGGTCTTAGCAAAGATAAACTGACCCCGCTCCATTCTGGTGTCTTCGGGACATCGCTCCAACTTGGTCTTCCTTATAACCGTCCTGAAGTCAGGGAAGTGTTGAAGTTTTTCTTCATGAAAATCTCAGTGCTGCCATATCTCGCTTTGTCAGGTTGCACTGAACTTTCAGTAGGTATAATATGTAAAGGCGATTGACGATCACCGTGTTCAACTCTAAAATAATTTCATGTGTTTTTTAAAAGTCCTGGTTCTAGACAAACGGAACAAACAAATATTTATTATCTGTATTCTGTTGTCTGTATATCTATATTGGTTATCCATGGGGGGATCCTCAGTTACTCAGTCTTCCAAAGTTTCAGCTTTTGTAAAACTTTCAAAAGACTGTTTTTAAACTGTTCGAACTTTCCATTCGCAAGAGAACTCCGAGCATTTGCTGTCCTCTTCTTCCTGATGTCACAGTAATTGATCTCCTCAGGTAACTGATTCAGGTACTTTGAAATACCAAGTGTACATGTGGCGGTCAGGGAAAAATCAATAGTGACATCTATGCTACACGACTATTGACTACGATGGGCAGTTAGATTACCATATGACACGGAATTTCGACACACACGGAATTTCGACACACACGGAAATATTGAGCTAATATATCTGTACAAGAATTGTTCAACAATCTGTTCAAGTATCAATTAGAAAAATTTTAAAAAAATCTCAATAAAATCCATATTTTCGCTTTCTAGCCCATATCTTCCCTTTACCTTTACATTTTCCATTTCTTTCTTTCTCCTTATTTTCATATGTGTTTTCAAACGAACTGACTTCCTTTTTATATTGCTCATAATCAGTGTTTATATGCAGTGTTGCCTCTACAACGTTTAGAGCCCCCTCCACATCTTTCCCTTGGCAAAATTTCTTTTCTTGGCCTGCAATAATTATACACTAATAATTAATGATTTTATCTATGGACTGCATGATCAATGTGTCTTGTGCTAAATTAAGGTTACTTGGGATAGGGGTTAGTACAAAAGAAGCACAAATTCTTTTAGTTAAAGTGAAGTAGAACCTGAATACAAGATCGGTCATCAATTTATAAACTGAAACTCAGGACTCAGAATGCTCGATGGAGTGTTGAGTGATGTTACATTGTTACAAAACATAATATCTCTTTTCTTTATAACACAAAACAGTCCAAATAGAGTTATATAGAGTGCAATTAAAGTATACAATATCTTATCCAGCGAGACTGATCTTCTCCGTCATGGTCGTCCGCTTAAGTAGTTAGTAGGCCCGGGTAACAGGGCTGGATTGGTGACCGTTACTCCGGTGTCTAGCTCCCGTGGCCGTCTTTGTCTTGTTTCCCCTTGGTGCCAGAGCTACCAATAATCAGAGGGATAGGTCGACGTTTAAACATAGGTATAGAAGCTGTTCCTTCAGCTTCGATAGGCCTAATGGCCCGTTCGATCGAAGCTTCTGATTGCATTGAGTCAACAGGTGCTCTCCTGAAACAGCTGTCTTTGTCTTGTTTCTCCTGTCTGCCAGATCTGATCTATCCTCTTATAGCAGGCAAGCCACGGTTTGAGGTTTAAGTGCCTAGGTATATAACCATCAACATTGTTTTCTCTAGAATATCCTAACATTCTATCTTAGATGTCTTACTTTTTGGGGCGATAAAAATTTTCCTAATTTTATAGTGGAGCCTTATTTTGGTGGTGTTGATGGTCATGGCGCGCTCACCATCCCATACATTACTCAATATTATGTACAGCGTAGTTAAATGCGACATAATGTCAACGAAAGCATATTTACATCTCATATAACAATTGGGGACAACTTAACAAAGCTTAACTACAAACTGGTGCACAACAAGCACACTGTTGTCTATTAGTTTCTGGTTGAGGCTGTACCAAGGAAGACTCTTTATTGAAACCAAGACATGGGCTTAATAGATAATTGGTTAATTCAAATATATCATGATATATAACAATCTCCCCTCTAAAAGCAAACACATAAATGGAACTCGCGTGCTGCTGCGTGCGGCAAAATTAAGACCCCTTTGAGCTTTAGATAGATATAATATGGGACTATATATGATTTTTATATTGTTCACTTTTAGGTCTATTTACATTGTTGTCAATTAATATATCTCTCATATTTTCCCCCTAGTGTATTGCTGTGTTAAATTTGATTTTCATTTATTTTATTTATTTATTATGATTGTTTTTGCATACCAAAATCCTCAGGTAAACGCTAGAAGTAGGTGTTCTCCAAAACAGAAACGTGTATTGGAAGGGTTTGGTCACTCCAATAAGTAGACTGTGCACTGTAGTTTGTGGACCTGGTGTATGCTTCAGCGAAGTCTTGCTCTAGAAGTATCTCATCCACTCTTCGGTTAATCTTCAATTTCTCTAGATGAAGGTGCTGCCATTTCTTGCAGAAACAGTGGAGACCATAGCTAGGGTCACGTAGTTTCTCCTTTATAGCTACAAGGAGGGCTGCCTTAGTTTGTCTGAACGTATTGAACTATGAAGTTTTTAAGTAGGTTTGCTTTTTTTTCTAATTTTTTGCATCTATTGGTGCTTGCTCTAATCAGCTACTTAACTGTTCAGCCAAATTTATCAAAAATTTCGAGCAAAGTCAACCGCTTTCTTTTGTCTATCTTGGGGTCAGGTACTTCCTCGTAATACCTTCATTAGCATGTTTTGTCAGATCTAGATCCTTGTTTATCAAAATTCGCAATTATCCTCATTTTATGCACCTTTCTTGTGAATATATCTTCATCTTACATACAAGATCTCAGAAGACCGTTGATTTAACACATAATCTGGTATCTTTTGGGGCTGCAATGTGATTCCTTACCCTCATAAACTCAACTGTTTGTATGATGACAATAAGACATTAAGACTGCTACAAGACACTATAAATTTTCTATGAACTCAAGGTTAAGCATAGCTCATCCTCGATTTTGATACTTAATTGTTCAGGTACTGGCTCAAATGGTTCATGTTCTAGTTTCTGAGTGGGCGATATCAGGTACGACCTCTGGGATGCCTGGTTCATGGGCGTCCCAGAGTTTGTAACTGGGGGTCTCATTCTCCGACCTCCGTCCACTCATCCAAAGGACCGTCTTACCAGCAGTGAAGATGACACATAGCAGAAAATTGGTTCTGATAAAACTAACTTATCCGTCGTCTCTACTCTCTAAGATCGTCCCGATGTTGGTAATGTTAAAACAAAAAAGGATAATATGATCTTAGATGTAAATATGAGAGTACGCTAGAAAGAAAAAGGAATGTAGTTAAAAAGAAAAGATGAAAAAATAAAGATAAAAATAAGAAGGAAAGTGAAAAAAGAAAGATCATGCGAAAACCCTTGTTAATGAATGGAAGAAAATGAAGACAAAAAACCAAGAAAATAAGAAAATATTGAAAAAGAAGAAAATTGTAATATCTTAACATGATCAAGTGAAACACGGAAATCAAGTACAACAATTTATCAAATTGTAGACAAACCTATCTATCAGATTGTAGACAAACCTTCCTATCAAATTGTACAAATTGAATAGTAGGTAAGTCTATAAATATAAATCTTAAAAAACGGTTATTCTTAAAAACGACTATTCATTTCTAATGGACTTCAAAGTCTTCAAAAGGTTATCGACCCTAGCTTTCCCTTTTACTGCAGAAAGTTGCTTCGCTTGGAGAGCTTTTGACACATTATCAGTCATCCGGAAAAGCCGTTTGCAGAGAAACAATTCGAAAAAGTATTCAAACTTGCCCATTTGAGTCTGTACACCGATGACTCTCGCTTTAACGTCACTTGTCAGTCCCTTATCAGTTCTGCATGATGTTCGTTCAGTGCCTAATAGTTATCCAATATTCTCTTGAAACATTTAGCCCTAACACTCCAGCAGATGGCGGAGAGTCGAAGGATCTTTCGATGAGCCGGAACCGGAGCTTCTTCTTCGTTGTCCTCAGGTGTAACGATATCAGACTGTATTTCAGTCAGCATTGTTTCTCGCTTGGGGGAATAACGTATCAGTGTTACTACCTCCTCTGTGGTATCAGTAGTTAATAATAATAATCAAGTTCGTGACTAAAAAACGGTGTTCGAGCTTTTCAGTTATATCAATTAGAAATTTGAT
>JH153363.1:23756-37261 GCA_000226015.1 Mnemiopsis leidyi
GCCCCCAACCTTGCTTTTTGCCCCGGACCCTGCCCCCAACCTTGCCCCCAACCTTGCCCCCAACCTTGCTCAACGACCTTGCCCCCAACCTTGCCCCAACCTTGCCCCAACCTTGCGTAGGCGAAGTATCAAATTGCCATTTTGTATTTTTGTTAACTTCTCAACTTATGAGTAATGTGATATGACTAAGCTCTAATTATCACAAGTATTACAAGCACAGAGGAAAAGGATTAACATAGCAATACGTACCCATATTTTTATGCTTGATATTTTACTAACGTATCTTTAATTTTGATACAGTTTCTATTAATAATTTTGCAAGTTTAAGCAAAATTATTCAAAATAGAATAAATAATTTCGAGCTAACGTATACCGTATCATTTTGATACCGTCTCTATATAATTATTACCAGGTTAAATGAAATATTTTAAAATAGAATAAATGAATTCGAGCTAATGTCTCGCAGTTCAGGAAGCTGTCTTAATATTAAATAACTCAGATTTAGTAACCTGACCTAATCACTGTAGCACACTAGACACGTATCAAATTCTGTAGGACTAGAGGTGAGTTCGTCAAGGCAAATATGCATTATGCATGTTCTGGTTGTGGCGTTCAAGACTGACTCCGTCTCCCTTTTCGAACATTCCTGTCTTTTATTAGGAGTACTTTTTCCCACCCTAATGCTACTCTCCATGTCAACGTGTGTCTTGCTAGTGGGGGTTTGTGATGTTTTTTAAACAATATGGTTCTACCTTAATTTTAATTCGAATGAAACTAAAGATTTCGGATGAAAATCAAAATGTATATTTTCATTTCGTTCATTCAGAAAATTGTAATATTGAAGTATTATGAATAGAGTTAGATATATGTTATTTTTATAATTTTTATAATTGTTCACTTTTAGGTCTATTGACATTGATACCAATTAATATATTATTATGTCTCATTTATGATTTGGGTCTTACCAGGGTCCAGGGTGTACTACTAACGGAGAAAATCTAATTTGTTATATCCTTCACAGCTTAGAAGCCTCATTAAATTATATATTGCCCCTTAGTGAATTGCTGTGTTAAATTTGATATTCATTTACTTTATTAATTTATTATGATTGTATTACCACATCCTCGGGTAAACGCTAGAAGTAGTTGTTCTCCAAAGCAGAAACGTGTATTTGAAGGGTTTGGTCACTCCAATAAGTAGACTGTGCACTGTAGTTTGTGGACCTGGTGTATGCTTCAGCGAAGTCTTGCTCTAGGAGTATCTCATCCACTCTTCGGTTAATCGTCAAGTTCTCTAGCTGAAGGTGCTGCCATATCTGGCAGAAACAGTGGAGACCATAGCTACGGTCATGTAGTTTCTCCTTAATAGCTACAAGGAGGTCTGCCTTCAGTTTTTTCTTCTGTCTGAACGTATTGAACTATGAAGTTTTTTGAGTAGGTTTGCTTTTTTTTCAAATTTTTTGATGCAATTTCCATCTATTGGTGCTTGCTCTAATCAGCTGCTTAACTGTTCAGCCAAATTTATCAAAAATTTCGAGCAAAGTCAACCGCTTTCTTTTGTCTATCTTGGGGTCAGGTACTTCCTCGTAATACCTCTCCATGTAGCAGGTTTTGTCAGATCTAGATCCTTGTTTATCAAAATTCGCAATTATGCTCATTTTATGCACCTTTCTTGTGAATTTATCCTCATCTTACATACTAGATCTCAGAAGACCGTTGATTTAACACATAATCTGGTATCTTTTGGGGCTGCAATGTGATTCCTTACCCTCATAAACTCAACTGTTTGTATGATGTCAATAAGACTGCTGCAAGACAAAATAGCTTAATTACCAAATTAGAACATACATATCAATACAGCAAATACAATGTCTCATCAGCAGTGAACATGAAACATAGCAGAAAATTTGTTTTAATAGAACAAACTTATTGGTCGTCTGTAAGATTGTCCCAATGTTAGTGATGTTAAAACAAAAATATCATGATCTTAGATGTTAATATGAAAGATAAAAATAGTTGAAAAGAAAACATGAAAAAATGAAAATAAAAATGATAAAGAAAAATGATAAAGAAAAAACGTGCAATAACCCTTGTCAATGAATGGAAGAACACAAAGAAAAAAACGAAAAAAAACAAAATATTAAAAAAGAAGAAATTTGTAATATCTTAACATGATAAATCTGTCAAATTGTTGGTAAACGCACAAATTGAATCAAAGGGAAATCTATGAATATAAATCTTAAAAAATGTTTAATCTCAATTCCGTCAGGATGCAACACATTGATCATCCCTGAATTATATCCGATCACTCAAAGTTTTTGTTTGTTTCTAAACAAACTCAATATTTTGGAAAGAAAAAGGCGTCGGTAAATCGAGAGGTACGGTGTATCAGGGCCCTCTAATAAAATCTCAATTTTGTTTTTTATGTACTTATTGCGGTGTAAAAATTAAAGTTTGTTTTATTGATCCCTTCTTAGAGGACGGGCAATAAGTCACAGGAATAAGTGATACAGGAATCAATATGATATTTCAATCTAACGCCCTTTAACTTTATTTCTTAAGTACATTTTGTTGAACCTAACATTATCAAACACGTTTGATGATATAGACAACTTGCTGTAGTTATCTTATGCAACATTTGCTCATTTCCCAACACCACGGTACACGATTGTACCTCCTTGTTCTAATGTTCCCCCAACATTAGCTTTTACTTCCTTAATGTTAGCATTAGAAATACAACTCGTACGTATATCGTATAAAATGAACCATAGGCCTGATTAGTAGGAATATAACCATAAAGATTTAAAGGAATATCACTACTTAGATAGGAAGATAGGATAACTAAAATATCTGAATTTGTTTCGTTAGGACAATCTGAATTAAAGACAACGATAACAAAGATAAAAGGGCCGATTTCTTTTGTGATGCTCCCAGTAAGGTACAGTAAATAGAATTGGCCAGTGGCCATTCTTCCGCCTTGTTAAACCCTGAGGATTTGTGTCACAAGGTGTTTGGATCTGCGCCTTTCTTTGTGGCCATCAGTATGGAGTTACTTGGATCTGCCATTGATCCAATCTAGTGACGGGGTTCTTATCCTCTTTAACAACCTAAGTTCAATCAGCTTTGTAGCAATCTGCTTCCTTTCTGCTTCACAGTTTTCCGCTGTAATCTTAACGTAGTCTGTTTGACTCGTACTGATTCCACGGTGAATCCTTTGGCTAATTTCGCCGGCTTGTGGAGCGGTACTCTGGTCGGGCCTTCCTATTTAGATTTTTCCCGTCAAATGCCTTTTTGCGCCGAAGGCGCAAAAAGGCATTACTAAGGGTTAACGATCGAGGGGGTGGTTGGAGAATGTGTATACTAGGTTTATGTCGTGTGTACGTTCGTGCGTTACGCTCGTGCGCGCGCTCCTTTATCAAACTTAATCTGCATGTATATGAATACAATAATAGCTGTGTTAACAGACTTAACTGCCTCCGGCCGACGAATGAAGTTCACATTATGCAATGTATACATGATTGCCTCAATTATTTGTTCTAATCATGCAACAATCGCAACAAGATGTATCATCAATCAAGAGATACGATCAAAATTCTTTTAAACTGAAGTTTTATTGAGTAATTTGTCTTGAATGACAGATTACCTTTGCGCGTGCAGCGTGCAGTTTTCAAATCTTGCATCGAACGGCTGCATTAATTCGCGTGTTTAACACGTGCAGAACAATGAAATTGACCGAATTCCGAAATGACGTCTGGTTAGTGGTTTGCGAAATGCGAGTTGCCTGTTGCGCATTTTTATTCCTCATTCCGTGAATTGTAATAACAATAAGCGATGGCATGACACGGGAAATTCAGCGGTCGCCTGACACAATGAAAGCGGCCGCAAGTCTTGTTGAATTTGAATTTGAATATCAAATTTGTGACGCAATACAGTATAATGGTAATAAATTAATAATTTGAAATATATAGAACATAAGAAATTGACTAGTACTGGATGTTTGTTGTTTGATCAAACACTGAGGATTTTGCAGGGTCAACACAAAAAAGGTGGAATCAACTTTTTGATAGATTCAATTTATCCAATGAAGAAGAAGAAGCTGACAGAGATACAGTTTTTTCCGACTTTGTGGACTCCTCAGACATCGATAGTTCCGGTTGGTTACTTCAGAAGAGTGCTGTTTTAAACCCTTTGTTAATGTTATTTTTAAATTTTAGACAGCTTTAATCTTTAACCGGGTCCCTCATAGCATTAGCACGTGACAGAGTCGTGTGAGGGTTTCTCTATTAAGGGACCCGCCCACTTGCTCCCGTCTTTGGGATGCCACCGAGAATGGGGTGCCATATACATGGCTGATTATCAAGTGTAGTGCTGTCTTGGCTGGCTATGCCTATGAGCACTCCACAGTGACCATCCGTTAGCAATGTCCGCCATTGAAGTGTTGAAGGGTGCCATTTTCCTGTTTAGTGTCTAGGTAATGGCCATGGATTGGTTAGTGTTTGACGCATCAGTAACAAGCAAGATCAGATTAGGAAGAAAATATATCATACCATCTAGAAGAACCACCGCCAACGGTGCTTCCACAAACCATGATAGACAGCATCTGACCCCTGCCCTGGAACCTGTAATTTAAATTCGAATGAGGCAACTGAACAAGTCCATTGCAGGAGGGTTTTGAGCTGAAAACTGAAATTAAAGGTATAGTTTCCACTTTTATCAAAGGATGGAATCTGGTTGATTTAGCATTCTCTTCATCAGGTGGGATGGAGGCTGCCCCTCTGGGACTTTGCCACTCTCTTCGGGTTAGAGCGATAATCTCACATCTGCTTTAGGTGTGATGCAGCCTTGCAAAAGAGGGGTGAGTGAAGAATGATACAGTGTTGCTAGCACAAAAGAGATGCAAGGAGAGATACTACCCGCTATCTGGGTGAACCACCACTGACAGTGCTCACTCTTCTGTCGGGCTGAGGGTGTTGGCCCGACAACCAGATGTGACAGACAGCATCTAACTCCCATTATGACTATGCCATTCCTAGGCCAATTCGTTCAGTAACCACTAACCAGCTGATCCAGCGGCACATCTAGAGGAGTGCGCTAAGGGCATTTGCCTATGCAATCTTCATCGGTCGACTCAGCCGAATGACCAGGAAACCGTGATTGAGGGTTAAATGAGGAGGGTCTCCGTTAAAAGATCTAGAATCTTCCAGGAGCCCCTTCAGTATAACTGTAAAAAGCCTGGGTACAGGTGTAACAAATACAAATACAAATACATCTAGTCTGATGGAAGGTTGGGATTGGACTTATGCTGGGTTGGTGCCGGGTGTGTTACCTACTCAGCCAGACAGAAGTATGGCTGAGTTGCCTGCCCAACACCACGGGGAGGTGAACTCGAGTTGGGTGCTGTTTTAAACCCTTTCTGTGCCTGCAAGTGTTCTAATCAAAATCTCCCTCTCTTTGTTAGATTCCTTAGTTTTATGAGTTTTTTCTGCTGAGTTTGCTGTCAAAAATAATCGATTAGAAGTCAGCACTCAGTTATTGTGATGTTTATGATATTAAATAAGAGAATGTGTCTCGCAGATGAAGACAGTGAAGAACTAGAGATTTTAGACGAGAATGACGAGTCAAGAAAATCAACAAAAGAAAACAGTGGCAAAGAGCTGGCCAAATACCTAATTGGTCATAGCACTCAAGTAAAATCAAAACTTTGTGATGCATCAAAGTCGAACCAGAAGGATGCTTTACTACACATATCAGGCTCAATGTCTACTGACATATGCCAGGGGCAGTTTTCTAACTATAAGAACACATTCACCATCAAAGCTTTTGGATTAAATCTCAGTTTTAGTCAAGAATATCTTGATACGATAAGAGCCATGACAGGGATTGATATCAGACATTGCGCTTACCAGATCGAGATGGCTGGTCCTGGTTAGGGCTCTAACTTTAATTTTTAAAACTTGTTATTCTTAATTTGGCTCAGAAATAAATACTGTCAATATTCAATAAGGCATGAGCAATACATTTCTGGGAACTTTTTCTGTCGTAAAATATACTTTATAGTATAATTTACCCAAAGTGCATTTCTTCAGATGCACCTGTGACAAGAAATACGGAGGATGTCGAAGTGCTACGCAATATGGCAACCCTGCGAAATCCGTCGCTTGTAAACCAATCCGTCTCATCTGAGATAAACTTGTCTCTTAAAACCAAAAGACTTCTGAAAACTTCTGTTTCTGAGCCTTCTACAAATAGAAGTTGTATTAGTCAAAACAAAACACTTTCGTCCGACATGATGAATAACACAATGAGGTCAGTGCGTCTGAGAAACATGTTAAGCTCTCCAAAATTCAAAGTTGAAAGTAAGGACATAAAACCTTTTACAGACCAACAACAAAACATTTCAATGTGCAAAAAATCGGACTTGAACAGATCAAAGAGGATGGAACTTTCGTTGCTCAAAATGTTGACACCTCAAAAGCCCAAGCTTGAGCAACCTGGCACAGTCGATTGCAATTTGAAGAGCCTTAATAGCACTAGTTTTAACAACACGACAGAAATAATTCAATCTAGAAGGGTAAAACGTGTTCTTTCAATGCTTACCCCTCGCAAACAGGAATCTCTCAAACATGTTCTGAATGCTAAATCTGATGACAAAAATGCACCAACTCAATTTAAGTATACTTCTAATTTCAAAGTCGAAAAGACTGACGAGCCACAATTTAACAGTTGTGATACTACACTATTATCAAAAGTGTCTCCAGATCTTCAGCGCTGTAAATATAATGCTGATCTCACCCTAAATGCGATTTCCCCAGTTAAGAGAAGTCATATTCAGAGTTTGGACGTCACTCTAGAAGGTTCCCCTTCAAAGCGGATCAAATTCCAAGACGAATCTGTGTTGTCTTCTACTAGAATTGATGATGCTGAATGGATGCCCACTAGAAATTTTGATGCCTCATTCCCAGATCAGCCAAACATCTGCAATTCAAGAAAAAGAAATTTTGATAATCACCAGCACTATTACAGGGGCAATGAGATGAGACCTGCAAATGATTTTCGCTCAGCAATTCAGGGTGATGTAATCTCAACCCGAACTGACTGCTGCCAGCCTTCTTGCCAACTCTATAGGAATGATTATCATAATGGTCACAGCCACGATCTTTACCATGATTCACATCTTTCCAACAGTCACCCCTGGCAGGAAAAGTGTAAACATCGTCAGCCAAGCCAGTCTATGTTCAGACATGATGTACATGGGCATCAATTTGAGGCTACCTCTTGGCATCAAAGTCATCTACGTGAGTGTAGGAATCACGGTCAGTTTTCAAGGCATGTGAACATTTCAAGTCACTTGCAGCCTCTCGGCAACCAAAACTTTTCTTCTCATTTAAATCGTGGTTACAATTCAGGGCCATTGAAAGAATACTCAAATATCAGATATAGTCCTCAACAGCAAACAGTAGCCTATACGCGGGAAGAAGATTCTCAATCAACAACCTTTGATGAGAGCGAGCATTTCCCCCCTTCATCAAACCAACGCGAAATTTGTCCCAGACGCTCAAAGAGGATTATTAGGAATTATTGTCAGAAAAATGATCAACGTAAAGACACAAGTAAAATGATAGATAGTAAAACAGAGATGGAGAATTTATCCGAATCCAAACAGTTGGCCCCTGTCGGTAGCTCTATGTCAAAATCAGCTATAGAGATTCCGATAGTAACTCAGCTTCTCAAGGGGCTTAATAGCAGCAGCAGGAAACTTACAATCAATGTAGCTTATGATGTCAAATTAGCAGAAGATTGTAAAGACGTAGATTAAGTTTGTTTTGCCTGTTCCAATATGTGATTTACTCGACCTAGATACTTAGCTTATGAGTGACGTGATTTTTTAGGCTGCCAAAGTTACGTTTAGATTGAAGTTGTACCATAGTAGGGTGATATTATTATATGTCTACTGTATGTAAATTCAATGAAATTATTTGACAGTCCTTATAAAATTAATGGAATTTATGACATATCTACTCATATGTAATATTGTACGTTGTGTAATTTTGTAGGTATGTAGAAGTAAATTTTAATAACAGCTGTTTAAGGATTGTTTCAGCAAATTTGTTTCCATGGTTCCTTGTTCAAAGCAGAACACAAAACTTCTGAGATCCTCAATTTCTGTTTCTACAAATCGATGAATAACAAATTATGTTTATGATCGATACTTATTTACTCTATCAAATTTGTATTAATGTAAAGGAGATGATAAACATCATTTAAACAGAAGACGTGAACCATGTAATGATGCTTGACGACTTGGAGTATTATTTTAAGGAACACAGTTACCAGATCGGTGTTCCATCTCTTGATCTTGAAGTAACCAAGTCTGTGTTGCTTAGTGCTCACTTCGTTAGAAAGGTAAGTCATTGCTCTTTCTGTTACTCAGGTGCATTTGCCTGTTTCTTTGTGTATCTGTGTCATTGTGAGTTTCCTATATTTGCTTGTATGTTCATGTGTTTGCTGGTCTGCCAGCACGTTCATTTAACTGTACGTATCTTTGTCTTTATGTTTGTCTGTTAAGTATGTTATTCAACAAGTCACTGCCATGCTCCACTTCATTACCATTCACTCAGGTGTCAGTATTGCAATGTACACTAACAGCTGTGAATTTCAGAATGTAAGATGGCTGATCTAGAAGCCGCGCTAACTGCAAACAACTACACCCTTCGTTTGGTAGTATAAAAAAGTTACAACATTTAGATCGACGAAAGATCCAGGTTGGTAGTATAGTCAATTTAGCATTCTAGATAGGAGTTTAAAGCGAAATGTAAGGAGTGAAAATCGAACTTTATAATAAGAAGGCTAGCTGTAAAATTTTGAAATTTCTCTGCACGATAGTGCGACACCTTTTTGCTGGCTTAGGAAGCACCTTACCTTTGAAATTGCAGAATTTTTAGAGTCGCGTGTTTAATTCCGTGAAATGTCGCTAAAATGTTTTGTTCCATTATTACTTTCATATTAAGGTACCTTTCACTCAAGTGGTTATTGTCATAGAATGCGTTACAGTCTCAGATGCACCAACAATTTGTGATAGTCAATTGTAGAATTGTTTCTGAACCATGTTGCATGCTCAAAATATGATGAGTGAGCTATTATATCAAGATGTTTCTAATGTTATTAACTAATTTAATTTCACCAATTCATGTATCATTAAATTTCAGTTCAAGAAGAAAATGGGTCAGTTTTATTGGATTGCCTATGGGCACTTGTAAGTTTCTACTTACTTATGGTGTATGTACAAATACAATCTATTTATTTATTCATTTTTTGTTTGCTAAGCATTTACTGACCTCAATTTATGATGTTTCATGTTTAGACTTTAAAAATTTCAAATCGTGAAGGCTGCTTGCCTCAGGTAAAAATTCAGTTACAGGATGGATTGGATCTAGTCGAAATATCTCTGTCGGTTTTAAACTAACTTTTATTTTCTTTCAAGTGGTCAGGTTGTTTGTTATCTTGCGGGAGTTCCATGTCCAGCAAAAATACCTAGCGCCTTGTCATTTATACTTGCACACGTAAATTTGTGGTGATCAAGTTGATCACGGTGGTTTTTACTCTGCTTTATCGATTTTCCTCTACCTTACAATTTACATGTCAACTAGGTTATTAAGACTCTCGGAATTTGATTTGCTGATAAATGGTTTACTAAAGCCCAAAAAATACCTGGAGCAATTGGGCAGCAACTGTGGTTCTCCCTCTGCTCTTTGCAGTCAACGAATATGGCTAGTTTCACATAAGTTTTTATTTGCCTGATGCTTCTCGAAATATGTCGTTTCCTATCCATGAAAGATAGCAAAATTGTTTTCATCTAAAGCCATTCTTGAAAATAAGGAATCATGATTTGATTAACTTGAGTATGATTACTTTACTAAAACTTTCCCGAATAGACATGTTTTTAACTCAGATTTAAATACATTTACATTAGAAATTGTCCTCAATCGGTATGGTAAATTATTCCAAACTGTAGGACCTAAACAAGAGGAACATCTTTCTCTCAGTCTAAGTTGAGGCATAAGAGTCGAAACCTAACATAAGGTCATAACCAGCTTTAAGTTTAACTTCAGAATAAGATGAATGCCTCTTTTAAACAGCTCCAGCTGAACATCCCTGAAAAAATAAATAGCACTAGCATACAGGTATTGAGTGCCTACTAGATATTATTTTATGACAGCTTTCATGAAATTAAATTTATACTTTTTATCAATTGTTATGACATCAATATCAAAAGTGTATTGTGTTATCATGATAATGATGGAGGTTGATATAAAAACCAACCTCAGAGTCGTGTGTTTTTTCAGACATTATATTCTTTACTAAGAAAATTAATTGATTTGCATACAAGAAGTTAAGAAATCACGAGTTTCTGACTGTTTGGCCAGGTCGGAATTTAGTGACAAAATGGTCAAGAAACTTTGAAAATATGTAGCAACAAATTTGCCCTGGCAAATCAAAAAACTGTAGTTTGTGAATAACAATCAAATATCAAGTGTGCTTAGTGAAATATGAACTAAATTTGGAAGCATAGTCACAGCATCGTCCTAAATTCAAATATAAAGAATTAGAAAAATTCACTCTATTTATTCAATTAATTACTCATAAAGTAATAATTCAATCTAAGATATAGAATAAGGTCATCTAGGGCTGGAACAGTACAACGGAGACGGTGACTGATAAGGCTTGTTTCTAACTTGAGAAAGACCTCAACTACACTCCATCCTCACATTTTGCTATATATTAAATTTACCGAAGCAGTAGATCAATACGTGAGGTTTACCAGCTAAATGAGGTATATAAATAAGCTTATTAAAAGTTACTGATTTTCGTCCTTTTAAAAACTATTGGGATTTACAATTAACCCTGCGAGGCTGCGAATAAATGAGGAAGTCAGCAATGACGTAATATATAGGAAACTTCCGAAACAGACAAGATCGATAGCGGGAAAGAGAAACTGCATTAGGCGTCCTGAACTCTAGGCAAACGATCTAGTCACTTGTCAAGTCTGATCCTGACACATTCTTCAGTTAGGCAAAATCGGTGTACAATGTACATAAGCAGAGCTACCTGCTGCAGACCCTGATGCCAGACAGGGACATAAATGCAGGATGATATCTGCAATAGCTAGGGCAAAGTTCGGACGTAGTGGTAGTAGTAGTACAAGTGTACTTCTGTTATATAATCTTCAAGTGTCAGCTGTTCTTCGGCAAAAACGTCTTCTCAAATGTAAATCTATATACATATTACTCATATGCTGAGTAATAAAACAATATGTAAATAAATAATTTGTCTATAAAAAGAAAAAAAGTAAATCTACAAAATTCTTTGTCAAATTGCTATTATTTCGTTTCTGTTCTATTCCCATTCTTAATTATACATGTACGGTCGTCAGGTCTTTTTCTTTGAACTCATCCAAAGTAAAAAGCACTTTCCTAAATACTTAAATAAATCGTTATTTGTGAGTCCTCCATCTTGGTCTTTGTAAGTATTCAAAGATGATAAGCTTGCAATGTGTTTACAGAATTATTCGTTCACCCCACTTTTTTTGTGCAAGAAATCAATTTTGGATGCCATAGTGTGACGAGAATCCCATATTTTTTGGATAAATTTAACCAGCTGATGGCTTATCCGATCCCGTTTCAGCCCCTTGAACCAAATATTTTAAGAGATTTCTTATGGAAACCCCCGCCAACATGGAACATGGCAAGACGTTACTGTCGGAAATACTAGTTTTAAAGTATTTAAAACATTATGACTACTTATGTCTTGCAGAAAATACTCTTCAGGTTTTTCTAAAATATCTTTCAAAGATTTTTCTTCTATGGGTTGGCTTTTCATGACGGTTAACATTATCTGTGAGATTCAGGGAGTTCGAAACCCTCATATCGGAATACTGCCCGGTAAATTGATTGGACTGCTTATCATGTCAAAGTTCTCACTAATTCCTAAGTCACCTATTTTTAATGTTTTATTTTAATGTCATTTTTTCTCTGGTAACATTCGTTCGCACAGAAAACTTTTTAAAGTGAAATTCAATATCGGCATTTGGATAATATGACGTCTAAATCTGAGATAATCTGGAGTAACTACCACTAACGTAATAATTTGAATACTGATTGAAAATAATTGATATTATTTAGATATGCCCCATTAGAAGAGCCTCTGTGAGACTGGGCATGTTTCACATGGCTCCGAAAATTCCGTCTCTGTGGAGAGGTCGTACATCTCGAAAGGTTTCTTTGCGAGGTGTTGGGGGTTTCTTTTTCCGTCGCTAGCCAAAGTCGAGAAGGTTTAGGTGGCAGGTGCTTCCTCATGCATGAAACACTTCTTTACGTGTATCTCTCTTGTAGACATAGTCACGACAATGTTAAGTTAGACTGTAACAGGCTACCGTTCTTGCTGTGCCCTTATTACTGGAGCGAGATTCAAGATAAGCTACTCAGAGGAAGCACTTGTTATATTTATTATCTCTGCTGATACTGCTTTGGATATTTGATTTAAATTCAAACGGTCAAACGTACAACGGTCAAACGTCCACATAATGCCATTTGCTACACCAAACTTAAAGTTTAATTTTTAACGATCGTTCCATATTTGTTTTTCATTCTTCTATTGCGTTTAACATAACATTGTTTAAGATAATTTCGTTATCACCACATAGTTTCCCCGGTCAATGATTTTATGGAATGCGCGAAGGATGTTTATACAGTTAAGGCGCTCTCGAGCAAAATTTGTCATCATATTACTCCGCGCGCGCACGAGTTCTTAGCTGTTGTGGCGGGTAATTCAATCGATCTAGCCGGTTTCACTGTCATTGCTACATTGTGCAGAGACGCAGCTTAATTAACTATACATTGTAGCAGTGTAGAGTTCTCTTGATTGTGAGCTGTATACACTGAAATGATTCTATTTAACATAAAACTTAAATTTTTTGAAATTATCGGGTCTTGATCTGTGTGAAGATTGTGGCGGTGTGAAGCTCCGCAACCCGATCTACTATCGCCGAGACCAGACTGAGGTCATGCATAATTCTATCCCTGTTTTTATCCGTAACCTTGTTATCCAGTCTCTGGTAGTTGCATGCAAATTCCCTGTAACAGACGTCACGTAAATGACTCACTACATCCTGATAAAGCATATAAAAAATAATTAAACATAGTTAGTGCTTTAATCAAAATACTTTGTTGTCCATGCTAGATTGTGTACCCACAAGTCGTCTTAAGCTCTAATTCTGTGCCTTATCTGCTACATCGAAATGATATATGAAAAGAATAGAATAACAGTTACTCTAGCTCTGCAAACACTTGTTTGCTTTCCGAACTGACTTGTGTTTTTAGATTTTTTATTTTTCAACAGCCCTGAAGTGTTCCTTACACCTCTGCTCCTTGTAAATTTAACCATGGACTATATATTTTATTTTTGTAAATTATAATTATTGTATGATCATTTTACATCAAATTATGCATA
>JH153364.1:8287-45238 GCA_000226015.1 Mnemiopsis leidyi
ATGATGATGAATGATGACGGAGGGGGTAGGGGGTAAAAATTACCGAAGATTTGCTGACGTCATATGTGAACGACCCCTAACCGCAGGAAAAATTGTTCAGACCTTTATCGAAAAACTATCAATACTAAAAGTAAAAGTGATCACTGATCGTTATATAACAATATTAACCTGAATCGTAAATTCTGTACCGTTTGTATACAGCGCCACAGCGGTACGTTTATTTACAAAGCGTCTAGTGTCCAGTCTTTGTCCAGGATAGCAATATACAGGATAGCAATATACATGGAGCTCCTCGACAAGAATATAAGCATAAAGTTCCAACATTTATTCTTCAAAACGCTTTACTGCAGTGACACAGTAGTTACCTGAGATAATGATGATGCAGCACCTCAGATACTCTGAGACAATTTCCCCTTATAGAATTTATATTTGAACTTGAAAATTTCTTAACAAATGTTTATTTGGGAAACTACATTTTTAGACTGCCTCACACGACCGCAGAATTTTATTCCATTTAACCAGAAAGACCAGAGAAATTCTCTGAAACTGAGAACAGACAAGCTGTAGATGTAGAAGTTGCTGACGGTGTTGAAGGAGACGAAAGATGTCATTAATCTATTGAAGTCGGTGCGAAAGAAGCTGTGAGGATCACCTGCAAAACCCTGAAAATCTTATAATCGTGTATATGGTGTAGGGAAGAATGGAGATGCAGTAAACCAAAGCCACCAAAATTGTCGTGACTATTCCTTGCCACCTTAAATTATTCCTTTGTCCACGAGAAAAATCTCTCGCAATTTTCAAGAGTCCAACGGTCGTCAAGATAACGAGAGTATTTGTTACTGCGGCAAAAGACACAACCAGCGTTGGCTTGAGCCAACTCCAAATTCCGGCTGAGAAAAAAATCTTACAATCGTAGGTCCTGTGATCGAATCTCAGATCGCCACCTCCAATGACGAACGCAGACATTACAAAAAGCAAGGCGATGATCCACATAATCATGCAAACTAGCGTACTCTTCCTAAAAGTTAAAAGTCTTCCTCGAAAAGGGAACTTGAGAATGAACAATTTGCTGGTCGTCATGACAGAAATAAGCAACAGACCGACTGCGTTGAAGTAATAGTTGCCATACGCAGAAACGTATTTCAAAGTCTCTCCAAGGACCCAATCATTGGCCAGAAGCGATACTACTCTTGGAAATACGGAGACAAGAGAAACTAGTAGATCACAGACCGCTATATGCTGGATTATCACTACAATGAACTTGTGGAGCTTGAAGGCACGGTACTTGACAGAGGCTACGATGATGGTGCTGTCTCCTATCAGAGAGGAAAGTAGAATGAAAATGTTGTAAGCAGCCCAAGTGTACCTGACATGCTTGTTGTGGATCGCAAATTCTGTTTTGTTGGAGAAATCGGGATCAGCCATCTGTTAAAATGTTTATGAGTCGCATAAGACCAGTAATTTTTAGTGTTATGTCCTGATGACGGTGTTGCTACACGGAAATATATATAGATGAATTACTATTAAAATCCTATGTCTATCACTTGAGTCAAGAAGAGAATAACAAAAACCACGTAAAACCCATCTGTTTAAGGTGCAACAGTTGAGTGTGTAATGAAGTTCACTTAATCACTTTATCAGCAAAATTCAAATGTTCAAATTCTATTACAAATTGAGCTTGAATTGAAATTTATCCAATAGCTTGAATTGAAATTTATCCAATAAATAAAAAGTTGTTAAGTTATACAGTCAATAACATAAGCCAGCATGAGAAATTTCGTGACCAGCCTGAGTAATTTCAAAATATTCTTGGTCTCATTACAATGGTTGCATCATCTTAATTGCACAAAAACATCTGTCGCTATTTAAATCCGAACAAAATTGCAAATTTTAGCTGAATATTTAGTTAAACTGGGTAGTTGAGTTATAGCCAATGTATGTGCAGGTGTTACTGTTACAACTATAATGACTGGCGAATTTGCCAAAAAAGAATCGTGCAATTGTGAAATTCAGCTGTTTTAGTGCATCCCTTTAGATACTTCTTTGGTATCGATAGTAATACCTAGCGTAATTCGAATTCATTGCGGTACCTATATCGAAAAAAGGGGGCACGGGTCATCAATTAGTAAACAAGGATGCTTCACTAAACTTCTCGGGAATTCATGTACTTTGGTGATATATTTCACCAATACTATGCAATCACTTGAAAATAACTTTATAATTATATTTGATTGATTGATAACCCTGAAGGGCACCACTTGTAGCATTCTAAACAGTATACAATTATACAAGATTGATTAATAAACAAGGTTTTAATCGTAGAATGTTATTTGTTTATATCGATAGATTTATTAGAAGTTATAGATTTAAGATCATTACTAAATTTTGGAAAATTTTACATAGTCATATGTTTTTAGTTTGAGTGCTCCCCTTCATTTATTTTTCTGCATGTAGCTCGGCATGTATGATTTCTCTTAAATTCTTGTAAGCTATTTCTGCATGTCTTCTCTTTTTGTATTGTTTGATAGTTTTTTAATTGCTAACCTTTTAATGTTTATACTCTGTATCACTCGATGACGAGTACAAGTCTTTTTTAGATGGATTTGTGCATTGCAATAGGAGCTTACTAACGTTACCCACCTTCTTGTACTGTATATTGTGATCAGCATGAGTTTACTCAAAGTTATGTGTATCACTCGCTTCACTCAGAAATTACACCTAAATTGTAAAATACCCAAATTATACAACTACCTTACCTCATGTTTACCTCTAAAGCACGAGATGGTGAATACAAATAATCGATAAACCTAATGCTAAACTAATATTTCATCTCAATTTCCTGTGATAAAAAACCAAGCTTCTAAATGCATGACCAATAAAACGTGAGAATTGACGCAGCTTAGGCTAAACAAAACACACCTAAGCTAATTTAACCCTTTAAATTTAAAACTAACTAGCTTTATCAAATTCATTAATTTATTTGTTTTTCTGAAACCGACCAAGCCGCAGGGGACCATTCTCTGAGGCAACACAGCGCCCCCATTTCCCCCAGGGTCTGCCTGGAGACATCCACTCTATACGAAATGTCTCTCAATGCTACTAGCAGGATATGCCACCAGCTGCCCCTGCAGGGTACCATGGAGAGAGCTGATGTCATATTCCTCAAAATTTGAAATATTTTCAGATTTGCGACCTCTGTAGTTGTTCAATAAAGCAATTGTATTTATTTTGTATTTAGTATCCTTGCATTCAATTTCAACGTTAAATATGGACACTTACCCTGCTCACGAATATAATTCTGTATCAAATTTCGAGGTGAACCCAAATTCAAGTGTGCTGACTTGTGAGGACCGTTGTCGATGCTCAAGAAAGAAATTTGTTTTCATTTTTGTTTTCAAATAATTGTGTTTTTTATTTTACTTAACTGTCAATGTTTTGCTCTTCCCGGTCATGTATTTTCTAAAAATTATGTTAGCTGATCTGATGGTTGCACGTTTTGATTTTGCCAATCACTGTTGTTATAGAAGCGATTTGTTGAGCAGATATAGCTGACTTTTTTCCTTAGTGGAAAACGGTCAGCTATCTCAGAGACTTGCATAGTAGCAATTGAAAAAGCAAGAAGTTCTCGGAATATTAGTCGAACAAGTGAATACAGTTACCCTTGTCCAACAAAAAGAGTTTGTGGTCCACAGAGGTAACTCACTAACTTTAGATGCAGTTTGGCAATTTACTACATTCTCGACAGTGTTACCTGTTTAACCTTAACAAAGACTGTTGCAGAAGAACCGGTGTCAACTTTTTAAGTCTAAGTGCGTGATGAATTAGTATGTTTTGAAATCACAACACACTGCTCCCAATTATAACATGCACATATCTCTTTTGAATTACCCTGTTATGCCACGGGTTTGATGGCTTTTAGTTCTAAGCTATACTAATATAAAAGCTTAGGTATATAATGCGACTGTTCATTACCGATAATAGTAATACTCATGGCCATGCCTCCTCATACCCTTAGAAAAACACATCTTAAAAATTAACATTAAAGCAGGAGGTGGAAAATCTGCACTTAAGACATAACTCAGCATCGTTTGTTGATTCTTCAATAGACGCCCAGTTTATCTATATCTGCTAGATTATGTAATCGAAATCGGTTGTTGAGCACTTAAATGTTTTCTGTGTCGGAATACAGTCATTCAAGACACAGGTAAAACATCCATTTCAGGCTGGACGATCTACCATTTATTTCGGTCACTTGGGCATGATTTAACAACCTGGTATGCAATTGAAAAAGGATGGTACTCTTTCTACTTTCTAAATTCTAATTTGGTACCACAATTTCAAAGTTAGCTTTAACTTTAGGGATGTTGATTTCATTATCATTATCAGTTGATTGAAATCCAATTTAAATGACGTTTAGATTTAAAAAATTAAAAATGCACCCTCACCTTGAATCTGTTTCGGATGCTTGGATGATAAAATTTAGACAAAATGTCATGGCAGTATTTCAGTGAAATTACAATTATAGGCTTTCTTAATCTTATCATAAATCACATCAATAGCTCCTTTATAGCATGATCAATGAATGCCATTGCCTCTGCATAATATGATGTAATATGAGTGAATTAACTAACTAGGTTGCGCCTCAATTAACTAACTAACTAGGTTGCGCCTCAATTAACTAACTAACTAGGTTGCGCCTCAATTAACTAACTAAACTAGGTTGCGCCTCAAAAGTCGGATGCAGAACCCGAAAATCGAAAATGCATATACGAGATCCGCAGTTATTTTTGCGAGTTACAGAAACATATAATTGCAACTGCTGTAAATGTCAAATATATTCCTGCTGAAAAGGTTTTGTGCTTCTGTTTGAGTGTTCCCAAAACAAATTGTGGCGATTGTAAATCTCATAAATCCACATGTGATCTCCTTTTTCATAACTTTCAGCACCACTCTAGTCAATCGAATCAAGGAGTTTGTATTTCATGACCGAGCATACCTTTCAGAAATGGCCGACCACCCCCTGTCAAACAAAACAGAATTTGCGATCCAGAACGACTATTTGAGATACAGCTGGGCTACCTACAACATTTTTATTCTACTTTCCTCTCTAATAGGAGACAGCACCATCATCGTAGCCTCTGTCAAGTACCGTGCCTTCAAGCTCCACAAGTTTTTTTTATCTCATACTTATTTTAATTCGGACACTCCAACAGCCACATGTTACACAAGTGTAACGGCCAATTACAGGAGGCCGAATGTACAATTATACATACACGCCAGTGACGGTTAAGGTAGTGTGTACCATACTTTTATCGCCCGAGACTTCGCTGCAATGGGCAGCTACTCATTTAACCCTCAATCACGGTTTCCCGATCATTCGGCTGAGTCGACCGAAGAAGGTTGCATAGGCAAATGCCCTTAGCGCACTTCTCTAGGACTGGCGGATACGGGATTTGAACCCCCGACCTCCTGCGTGGGAGCCGAGAAGCAAACCACTACACCACCAGCCCATTAAACACCACCAGCTCATTGTAGTGATAATCCAGCATATAGCGGTCTCTGATCTACTAGTTTCTCTTGTCTCCGTATTTCCAAGAGTAGTCTCCCTTATAGCTAACGGTTGGGTCTTCGGTGAGTTTTTGAAATACGTTGCGGCTTACGGAATTTACTATTTCAACGCAGTCGGCTTACTGCTAATTTCCGTCATGACGACCAGCAAATTGTTCATTCTTAAGTCCCCTATGAGGGCAAGGTCCTTGTCTTCTCAGAAGGGTCAGCTTGCTTGCTGTGCGATGTGGGTCGTAGCATCGTCATTAGTTATTGCAGTGCTCATCGTGGAAAAGGACGATGTCCTGTTTGATCACAGAACATACGACTGTAGACTCGGATTCTCAGCGGATATCTGGAAGTGGCTTAAGCCAGTTCTGGTTGGTTTGTTCGCATTGATCCCGAATATCCTGGTTGTCGTTACAACAGTTTGTCTGCTGATAATCGCAAGAAATTTCGCAAGGCGAGGCGGTGACAATTTAAGATGGCAAGGAATAATCACAACAATTCTGGTGGCCTTCGTCTACTGTGTCTCCATTCTTCCCTACACCATTTATACCTTCATCGGGTACTCCGGAGCAGGTTTTGCAGATGATCCACATAGCTTCTTTCGCACACACTACAACAGGGTGGTAAAGTCGTTCATCTTCCTTAACACCATCAGTAATTTCTACATCTATAGCATGACAGTAGTCAGCTTTAGAGAATTTCTGTTGTCTTCTCGGTTCAACTTATTCAAAAATTGTACCTCGAACACCGGTGACGCATCTTTTTCACTACAATATCAAGACAGTCGGACTACCAGTTCGGTAAATATTCTAGTCTATTATATCATATTAATCGATATTTCCTCATATATTACCTTAAATATGCCCAAGCAGTTCTTGATTAATCATATTCTACTTTGAAAAACTACTATTTTCAGCAATGGATGTTAAACTCTAACATTCTTACCAACACATAACCTCATTGTTTCTTTCAGGCAGCCCCATAAACGCACAGAGAAGATAGCTAATACAGACTGAGCATGGAGATGGGGAAATATAAAACTATAAGTAAAATCAAGACTCATCCCTCTGGTGCTATTTGATGACAACCTCTCCCTGCAGACTCGGACTCTTCTAGCCCAAAAGATTGCGGAACTTAGCTCAGGATGGATTGAGATCCAGAAGCCTACTCTACCTTCCATCAGTCAGAAATCAGAGCTGATTGATTTTGTTGGAGAACGTTCCAGTCTTCTCTTCGACCTACTGAAGACTCCACTGGACTTCCTCTCCAAGCCTGATTGGAACAAGCAACCAGAGTACCAGTTGATGCGGACAGCACTGAGGAACCTATCACCTATCAACGATTCCTGTCAGAAAGAAGTATGGAAACAAGACCAAGAAAGATTTAAAACAGTTTTATTAGTTTTTTATGAGTGTAAATGTTGTATGATATACTATTTTACTTATTTTATAACAGCAAATTTGCGTAAAATGTCTTAAATAAGTTACAATTTCACATAATTACCGTTTTGGGTAGGAAAGAGTGGACTGAGGTACTTGGAAGTGTCATACTTGAATATAAATGGTAGAAAAAGGTTAATTTTAGTGAAAGTCTCATCACTCTAGGACCTTCAGGTGAGGCGCGAGCTGCGCGCAGAAGTCGCAGCGTCCCATGTTCCCGTTTCCCGAACTTCCCGACATCATAGAGACTTGGGAGTTTGACCAAAGTTAACCTTTTCCTACCGTTTATATTTGAGTATGACTCTTCCAGAACCTCAAATCAACTCCTTCACGTCGAAAACACAGATTTAGTGATTTTTACCTGTTAAAATTGATGCCAAAAAATGGGCGTGGCCCGTGCCAAGGTTTCCCATAGGAGTTGGGACCTACATTTTTTTTGGTGGTTATTGGGCCTAGGGAGCAACAGATTAGCTATAAATTGTAATTATTTGGACATATTTTGGTTTTCTGAACCTACCTAAGCTACAGCTATATAATATATTCAATACATATTTCTTTATCTTTAATTCTTATTTATCAATTCCTAATGCTTAACTCTTTTTTAATCGAAAGGTCACCAAGACTTAGTTAGAACCTAGCATCCTGCAAAGACTTAATAACAAAATAATGCAGGAATCTTTTTTGTAGCAATGACGTATTTACAGTATAATTTCGCAATGTATTAATGATTTTGGAGTTTCCACTTTCCATTTCTATTCTCATGTCATGGCACCAATTAAACTTAAAATACCTGTTTTTGCAAGTCGTATTTTAATTGTGATTAGGGAATTATAATGTATGAGTTAGTTCCCAAGCTGTTTGTTAGATTTGTGAATTTCGCACTGCTTTAAATTTGACGATTATAATTGTAAACACTGCAATTATAAGCATTTGAATTTCTTGCTGATGCCTGAAACACTTTCAATAAGCTATTGAATATATTTTCAATACAATTATTTCATATTAGCTCAGCTGTGTATATCATAATATGTATTGGAATTGCAACGAATACTTGTGGTCACTATTTGTCCCACACATGAACGCATTCAGCCATCTGTTTATCATTATGATACTTAAGAATTTTTACTGGAATATAGCGAAGTGCAACAACATGCTTATACGGAAAACTGAAAATTATCGGTATTATCCTTCCCGACGCTAAGGCACCTGGGTGTATACTGTATAATAACGGAATTCTGCAGTTGATTTCGGCTTTTATAATAAGTTTCAGATAATTCAACGACTCAATCTTCTGTTTTCCGTCTTTCATTCAAAAACTGCATCAAGTCTTTCTGTTCATTAGAGATTTGATCAAATCGCTTGAAGAACACTTATCTATTCATTGGAACCCACTTTAGATGTTGACTTTGCCAATTGCAATGACCAGCAATGAACAATGAACTATTCAAATAACACTCAACCCTATGGCATTCACAACAAGCATGTGAGATACACTTGGGCTGCTTACAACATTTTCATTCTACTTTCCTCTCTGATAGGAGACAGCACCATCATCGTAGCCTCTGTCAAGTACCGTGCCTTCAAGCTCCACAAGTTCATTGTAGTGATAATCCAGCATATAGCGGTCTCTGATCTACTAGTTTCTCTTGTCTCCGTATTTCCAAGAGTAGTCTCAATTATAGCTAACGGTTGGGTGTTTGGAGAGACTTTGAAATACTTTGCAGCTTACGGCAGGTATAACTTTAACGCTGTTGGGTTGCTACTCATCTTGGGAATGACAACAAGCAAACTTTTTATTCTAAGGTTCCCACTTCGAGCAAGACTTCTTACATCAAGAAAAAGTCAGCTGGTCTGCTTGACAATGTGGCTTCTTCCACTGTCGCTCAATGTAATATCTGGAACTATCATTGGTGATAAAGCTGAATTCGATCATCGCACCTACGATTGCGGACTTATTTTCTCCGTTGCCACCTGGAGACGGCCAGTGCTGGTCAGTCTATTCGCTTTGATGCCGAATGTCTTCGTCATATTTACTACTATCTGGCTCCTGAAAATCGCTAACAATTTTGTTTCCCGTAGGAAGGAGAACTTAAAGTGGCAGGGTATCTTATCCACTGCGATGGTGGCCGTCGTTTACTGCATTTCTGTACTTCCCTACATCATTTTCTCTTTCATAAGATACTCTGAAGCAGGTTTCGTGACGGATTCTCAAGGGTTTTTTCAAACGCATTATCGACGGATAACAAAAGCATTTGTCTCAATCAATACCATCAGCAATTTCTACATTTACAGCATAACTGTTGTCAGCTTTAGGGAGTTTCTCTTGTCTTTGTGGCGGAGACTTTCAAAGACTTGCACAACAAGGGTCGGAGATTTGACGACACAGAATGGTAATGAGGCCAATCGACTTCGAGTAATTGCTTAGCAAGGTATTTGTGGTTTAAACGTTCCCAATCCGGTGGGCTCTTATTTTGGAAATTTTGTATCTTATCAGGTCGACTAAGTTGGACAATCGACACTTGCTTGTCATTACTATGCTCGACACGCCTCTCTCTCTATGCTTTGCTGGGAGGATCCAGGCAGGACTCAAACAGGAATTAAACGGACATGCTTTACCTAAATTAGAATATTACTGAAATCAGACACCAAGTTATTCTTAGTTGTCTTCTCAATCTAAGATTAAACAATGTAGCTTCAGATTCTATAGCAAATGAGAGAGACAAAAGAAATAAAACCTAGCTGTTTAAAGAAGCATGACATGATTGTTCATGAGGACTTTTTTGGAATTTAATCATGACAAACTCTCTTCACCTTCCAGTTCTCTTTATTTGCCTTTTCCCCCTTTTTTATCGCGACATCTTTTGGCTTTGGGCTTGGCCACCGTCATGTAGAGGTGGCAACCCTCCGAGCAGGAAGATTATGGCTGTATGGACGACTTGGTCGAGGAACTGTTTCTAGCCCAAACTTAAACTGCTAAAAAACAAAATATTGCTTACAACATTTTTATTCTACTTTCCTCTCTGATAGGAGACAGCACCATCATCGTAGCCTCTGTCAAGTACCGTGCCTTCAAGCTCCACAAGTTTATTGTAGTGATAATCCAGCATATAGCGGTCTCTGATCTGTTGGTATCTCTTGTCTCGGTATTTCCAAGAGTAGTATCCCTTATAGCTAACGGTTGGGTCTTTGGAAACACCTTAAAATATGTCGCTGCATAATGCATATGGCATGTATTACTTTAATGCAGTCAGTTTGTTGCTCATCGCCTTAATGACAACCAGCAAGGTTTTCATTCTAAAGTTTCCTTTTAAAGCAAGACTTTTAACTTCAAGGAAGAGTCACCGCTTCTGCATGACGATATGGATCATATCATTATGTCCGGTCATATCTAGTGTCATCATCGGAGATCCTGCTGTTTTTGATCACAGAACTTACGATTGCAGATCTAGTTTCTTGGATGGCGTGTGGAAATGGCTGAAGCCAGTGCTTGTTGGTCTATTCGCTTTGCTGCCAAATATCCTTGTTATAACAACTACGATCATTCTGCTAGAAATCGCAAAAAATTTTGTTTCCCGAGGAGGGAACAACTTGAAATGGCTTGGCATTTTGTCAACAGTCCTTATAGCTGTTTCCTACTGCATTTCTATTCATCCCTATATCATTTACACTTTCATTGCGTATTCTGGGGTAGATTTTGCAAATGATCCTCGCAGCTTCTTCCGGGTCCATTTCGATCGAATAATGAAATCGTTTATGTCAATAAATACCATCAGTAATTTTTACATCTACAGCCTAACTGTGGTCAGTTTCAGAGAGTTTCTCTGGTCTTTGCGTCGAAGATTTTTAAAGACTTGCTCATCTAGGGTCTGAGATTTGTCGCTACAGAATCGCAATGACGCCATTTTGGAAATTACTTAGCAAGAAGTAAGTTGAAAAGTTCCTAATCCGATCAGCCGTCAGCACTTAGTTTGAAAATTTTGGGTCTTGTCAGCTAGACAAGATTGAACAATGGACTACACGGGCCTCTCTCTGAGAGAAACCAGGCAAGGTTGTAAATATAAGAACATATCGTAGTTGATTATAGCACTATTTTCCGAAGCAATTATTGACCAAGTCGAACATTGCGCCCTCTTCAAAAGATATCAAGTTATTCTTACTGGTCTCCCCAAGCTACCGGTACCATTAAACAATAATGTAGTATCCTATTCTGAATTTAAAAGAGCCATTTTAGCAGGGGGTTTAATACAAAAGACATTTAACTTAGCTGTGTAACGACACATGAGTTGGTGAGGACTTGTTTGAAATCTCACCACAGCACATTCTCCTAGCTTTACACTATCTTACGGCCGATCCTGCTTCTCATTTAGCGTTAGCTTGTCAACTTCTTGTCTTGTCAAAGAATGGAGGATGAAGCAATACTGGTTCAAAATGATCAGCAAACAAGAGCAAACAGTTTGACTTCAAGCACCGAGCAGGAAGATAAAGGCAGTATGGACGGCTTGGTGGAGGAACTGTTCCAAGCCCGAACTTGGAAATACACTTTAATGCTGCTGTCATTAAACCTTCTCTGGTTAGCAGCCCCTTCTCAGGTTTACATCACTGCCTTCGCTGGAAGGGTCCCTACTCCTCAAGACTCCTGGACTTGTGTGTCTCAAAAATGCAAAGATTTGATTAGAAACACCCCTTCCCTGCACAAAACGTTCCCCTGTCAAAATACCGAGTACAAGAACGGTAACCAGGTACTGTTGTTGAACAACGAAGATATCCGGTGGAAGCTCTACCATTCCTCCTTTGCGGTGGAGTTTGACATGTACTGCGAGATTGGAGACAGCCGCACAAAGAAGACCCTTCTGACTTCAATTTTCTTCGGCGGGGCTCTGACTGGAATGATAGCGGGAGGGTATCTTACTGACCACATCGGCAGGAAGAGAACATCAATCTTAGGTTTCACGGTTTTAGTTACATCGCTTCTTTGTGGGGCATTCTGTCACCAGTACACTATCCTCGTTGTAATCAGGTATTTCCAGGGCATTGGTAGCTATCTTTTGTCCACTGGAATGACGATCCTTTGCTTGGAACTGACTCCAAAAGAATTCAGGAACTATGTGATTGGAGTATTGTCTTTGTTTTGGGCCATTGGATATTCCGTAGCAACTGGACTGCATTATCTTATCCCTGATTGGAATCTGATGTTCTTGGGATCAGCAGTTGCTGTGATCATAACCAGTTTTCCTGTATTCATTTGTGTCGAATCTCCAAGATATTACATAATCAACAACGATTTTGAATCTACTCGAGATTCTCTCAAAGCATTAGCCTCTCTCACAACCTCGGAAATTGATCCAGATAGCCTTGACTTGAACAAATACTTGAGTTCATCTGCCAAAGCCCGGACACAATCACTGAAACAACAACTAAAAGACCTGTGGAACAATCCAACCTTACTCGGGGAGACGCTAATCCAAATCTTTATCTGGTTTTGTACGGGGATGTTTTTCTACGGTTTGAACTTTGCGTGGGAAGTGATAGTTCCGAATCTCTACACTGGCTACCTGATTGCCAGTCTAGGAGAACTGCTAACTGCTCTCGGCACGGTGCCGCTTATCGGGAAGTTGGGAAGAAGACGTGCTCACATTATCGGCTACTTCGGGACAATGTTGTTGTACCTGGTAGCTCTACCTGACGTGGATCTGGCTGGACAGTGGAGTCTCAAGAGTGTCTCCTGTGTCCTGAGTACGGTTTTTGTGTACGGGTGTTTTGCTGGAGTGTATTTGTGGACGGGTGAACTAGCCCCAACATCCCATCGTGGTTTGGTCTTCTGTGCATGCTCCAGTGCGTCAACAATAGGATCTTTTGTCGGTCCGTACATCTTCAGCAGCTTAAACCTGGTTTCTCTAGGAGGTTTGGCTTGTTTAGCGGCCCTTTCTACAGTAGGGTGTTTCCTTCTTGTGGAGACAGGAGACAAAACTATCTGCTTGACTGGTCAGGATGTTGTTTGTAGGAGGAAAAAGTACTATAAATATTGGATATAGATCAAAAAGTGGAACTGCATGTAAACTTAATATAATCTTCGGTGTAAAAATTTGCTGCATCACTGTCAAGTGGGAAAAATATTGTTTAAAGATTAGAATGCAATATGATTTGGTCATAAATAAGATAACTTTGCTGTTCATTTCTGATTTCAGTTTTTTAGTAACCGTCTTATCGGCCCTTATTTGGTCAGCCCTAATCTGTGCGCTAAATGCTGTTGCGCAAGCACAGGGCCTTCGAGTTCGAAGTAAAAAAGACCAAATTTGGGCCGCTAATTAAATATTCATATTAAGTATTCTGAAATTCTGTGATTGTCATCAAGCCTCTCCCCTCCCCCTTAGGATAGATCATGTTCATGACGTCACTTGCACAACGAGGTGTACACTAGAATTGTACCTTTATCATAACTAATTTTTAAATTTAAAACCAACAATCATAGTCGCCAACTCTACTACTCTTTTACAACGTGTACATATAGAAGGTATTTTAAAATTGATGAGGAAACGGTAAAAAGTTATAGGTAATTATCAGAATGGAAGCCGCTCTAGTTCTTACTTCACTAAATTAATCAACTTAATACTGCCACAAAATTACAGCCCTCTTCCTAGAAATTCAGATTTAGTCATACAGAAATTGTATCATTTTCCCTGCGCTATAAAGAACTTAACAAAGCAAACTTTTCAACAACTTTTCCGGAAGTTCAAATATCTCAGAAATACAGGAAGCCAGGTCTAGCGAGCAGTCTAAATCCCACCCAATCATCATCCAGACGGGTTGAGATGTGGAGTGTAGGATCAGACACGGTGAAGACCTCTGTTAGACACAGTATATCTTGCTGCGTTCCAGGCGGATGTGAGAATTAACAGCTGTGAAATTTGTTGGGGGAGCTGACGAGAATTATAATGAGGGCGCATCAAGAAGTTTTGTTGATTTTATCTATTTGATACCAGCTGATTAACCCCAAGTTGCACTTTGAACTGAAGTAGAATTTTTGCGGATTAATCTTGTGTTTGTTTTTTCGAAAAAGTTTAACAAACATCTGGAATTGCCTCCAGAAGAATTTTCAGATATTAAATGAACAACCTCGCCCTCAAAATTACAGCTCTCAATACGGATTTTTCCAATCAATCAGCTGCGATAATTCAATAAGCGAACGTCCTTGTATTAAGAAATACCTACCGCATCTTGTCAGGGTTAAATCCCTTAGTTGACTGGTTGATTTGTTACAACGGAAACGGTTCGGGGTTGTACTGTAATTTGTAAATACCTCTAAAATTTGTAGTTCTGTACTTTCTATAACCCAAACAGATGCAAACCTTTGCATAATCGATACCCTTGTAAAAAACTTAAATTTGTTGTTGAGGAAAGAATTGTCATTTTTGAAATGACTTCGCTTCAGTAGCTACATAATTGTCACTTTTCAAGAGTGCACTAATTTTTTAAGCTATTGCAAGTCAGTACGACCTTTTTGGTAATTAGTCTTGGTCTAAGTTTATACCAAAATCCGACGAACGCTAAATGCATTGTTTTCTTATCAAATAAAATTTAGTGAATCTACAAGTTTTAGCTGTTTTATAAAAGAGTACGTCACAAAAGTTTGCTCAATGTTGATCTTGAATGTGAAGTGACCTGTGAACACTTGCCGCTAAGTTCCCATGGTAAACTGCATTTTCCTAACTTCTTCGGACCAAACGGAGTATTTTTAACTCATGAAATGTAAAAACGTAGTAAACTTGTAAAGACGAAGTAAAAATAGTAAACAATTAGCGGCTTATATTCTAAATATTCTTAATATGATAATATTCTTATATTTTTGATATTCTTATATTACATTATCCAACTTTTATTATATTCTTAATATTCGTTAAATCAAGACGCCTACATTCGCATTAAAAGACGCTGATCATGATATAAACATGATAAGCAAATTTTATGCCCATTATTTTTCGACCAGCTGAATGCTGATCAGCTGCATTCCGCTGCTGTAATACTAATACCAATAATGAGTATAGAACGAATCAGAAGATAGCTCGACATATCTGACTTGTCATGCTAAGATCAATTGACTGGATATGTTTGACAGACCAAGGCGGGGATACCAGTCAATTTCTAAATTAAAACTCTAGATATATCGCTCACAAAAACGTGTAAAAAGTAAAGGTAGTCTTCTTTAGAAATATCAGGTCAACTACGACATTCTTTACGTACTCTAAAGTTAAATACTGGTGCGATCGATTGCGATTTATTGTTACAGGGAATGGTATTTTGAGGAGGGGTCACAAATCGTTTATACCACGCGATAGCGTTTCTTGATATTGTTTGGCTGTAACTAAATTTTCATTGTTAAATCGTTGACACATCAGTCTAAGAATTTGTAACCTCAAAAATGCTGCTATTGTGAGAAAGCAACTGTTATCTGTGCTTCTGGCATCCCTTCAAGATAAAATTTTGTTCATTCTGCCAAACTAAGCGTTAAATTGTTTCTCAAATTGCTTCAAATTTTAATCAAACTAAACCTAACTTACTTTTCCTAAAAATAAATCAAAATATTCTGATTAAACATTTTATAGATATCGCAATACCACCCTAAACATATAAATCCAAACCTACCTTATACACCCCCGGGAGGTCGCACTGAGGTCGCACTTTCGGAGGTCGCATGTCGCTGCGACTACCGTTATATGGGCCTGTCCTGTTGGTGTAGTAACATCTCCTTACACATAGCCGCAACGTCGCTTACCTGAAAGGTAGGACGTAATGATTATTGGGGCAGTATTGGGGCAGTGTTGGTAGATCCTAAGTCGTAAATGATAGACCTGCCCTTCTCGGGGAAACATGAAGCAGATCATGTGTATAATTGGACCCCTAAAATGGTATAATTTTGATCTTTTCAAAAGTCAAGCGGTCATCGTTACCTATTTTAGGGTCGCATATAAATTCGCAAATCAGATGCTCATTGGTAGAGTAGCATTATCGTTATATGGCGCAAGAAGTGGCTAAAGCATTAACTGAAAGCTATTTAATCCTGCAACTCAAGTAGGTACACAAGACTAGGAGAACATTTATGAGGCATACTCCCTGACCCTTGTTCTTATAAACTTTGGAGCTGTAACTGTTAGAGATCGTCATTAGTAAAGAAGCATTTAGTTGAAACATTTCAGTTAATGTAAAATAACGATCAAAATTTTGAGATTGCATAGCCTTCCTGGATACCTGTCTGACGATCGGTTCTTCTATAATAAGTTTCCTAAATATAATTAAGTATCTGAATCGATGAAAATTTTAGCGCTTTTCGACTTAATCACGAATTTGAACACTGATACCATTTTAAAATGTAGCTCTTTCCTTTCTTATTTAACCTATTGTCGAGCCATAAGACAGCTGACAATTCTAACCAGATGACTTACATGAAATATTTTATTATTTTCCTTGGCACCAAAATGAATAAACCCAACTTCCAAGACCACAGCTTTGACCTTCAAAGTGCAGTACGACAATTATAAACTCCCAGACTCAAACACAAAACCGAGCTGACATACAAGCGTCCATCACGTGACGTTATCACGTGACCTCATCTCAAATTAAGCAGCTACTCAGCACTATACATGCTAATTGCTATCCGACTCAGCTCCGCACACGAGGTGAAACGAAATAACATCTGATTTTAACGCAGATCAAAGGTGTCCAAAACAAATGTTTTTGTTGCATGCAACAAAGTCTTAAGACTAATTACGGTTCTAATTTCTGTCAACGGCTGCATGAATGTTGGGCCAATATCATGTTTTGTGTAGACTTGTTTGACTGCAGGACAATCTAATTGTCCAGCACAAAATATACCTTGAACTAAGGACTTAAGCGCGGGTTGTTCTGTTTTTACACAATATCACTTGAACTTAGGGCTTTTATATAGCGGATTTATCTGGTTGTTCTAGTTTCAGCTATAGCTATAATATAGTAATATATCTTGAACCTCGCCGTTTTTGTTCAGTCTGATGGGTTTACAGGATGCTTTAATGTTCTAGAGTTGTAGCTAGAATACTTGGCTTTTGGTCGTCTTGTTCTATAAATGTTCTACAGTATAACTTTGTAATGTCCACTGTTACTTTAGTTTTGTTGGGACTCGTGTTGGCAGCTCATGTCAAGTGCAAATGTCACTTTTTATGGCCCGTAAATTTGTATTCCAGGTTGGATTTCGGAACCTGTGTTCGTGTTCTCTCTGTATCTGCGTTTTGAGGGTAGGTTGACTGTATGAACTATGAAGCCAAATGTTCCCGATGTTTTTAAAAATGTTGTTTAATTGTTACAGGTATATCCCCGATCAACTGAATTAAATTCCAAAAGTTGTCTATAGATTTAGCAGAATCGCATGATGGCAGTTTAAACTTTAAACTTTGAAACATTCTAACGAACGTTTAAAATTTTCCGTTTCGCATTACCTCCGGTTCAAGAAATTGTTGTGAGCTGGATGACAAGCAGATACTTATCGCACGTTAGAATATCTTCACACAGTGCGGTCAAGTCATCAAGAATTTGACGCTTCCAAGTTTGTTTCACTTGGCAAGCAATTTTAAAGTATTTAAAGACTCATGCTGCAGCCCTCGTTTTAATCGTGTGAGTGTTAATGTTATTAACTATAGCTATTAACTTACTTGAACCTTTCTACTTGACGGTTAACAGTTAATATGACACTCTTATGGGGATTCCTGTTTTTGCTACCTTAAGAATCTGTTCGCTCCTTTCAAAATCTGTAATGGAACTCGAGAAAGGGCATTTTTCCGAAATTTTCCTGTGAAAAGGACTATAATAGGAACTGATAGTACTTTATAGTCCTATTCATAACAAAAAACTTAACAATCCAACCAGCGTTGAGATTCTTAAGAAACCCGTTTGAAGTTTTATTTATTTATTTTCTTTGACAAGCTCACTTTCGTTTCTAATTTTGTAATTTCTATAAGTCTGTCAGGCCTGGCATAAATCGAGTAAAGCACAGTCTTTATTTTCAATTTGCCACTACGGTTCTTATTATTGACATTAAAATGAACATCGACCCTCTTGACGTGCTAATCCACGACAGATTTCTGCTTGCTATTGTTTTCTAAACATTGAAGCTAATCTCGCTCATTCAACCCTTCAGGGCACGAGGGAATGACCAATCGCCAGCAAACCCCTCAATAACACCGTTCATTCAACCTACCCCTTCTCGTGCCCACTTCGTCAAAGTTCTCTCGCAATACCTCATCATTTGATTAGAAATGCGGGCTATTATTTTTCAATATCATGCATCATTAATAATTACAAGGACGCTCTCCAACTCACTTGGTTCTCGCTAGAGTCCTACATGTAAACATGTTATCGGAAATGCGGTTCGGGTGCCACCTGAATTTTCACGTGCTGGCGACCGAATGTTTTTTGGGGCACCTTTCTGGACAATTTGATAAGATTTCGGGCCGGTTTTGTTAACAAATACACAATATAATACAATATATGTGCCAAATGGACCGTTGTGGATTGGGCAGGTGTGAGTCATTGATTTACTAGAAGCGATAATTTAGACACGGCTGTTTGTATCGATGGTAGTCGCTGTGAAATGTAGTTTTGATAACGAGCTTTGATTATTCATCTGCAGGCGAATGCATCCCATTATCTTCATTTTTTCTAGTTCATCGCCAATATTCTAGTTCTAGATTTAACCCCTTCTTCCAAAACATAGATACCTGACTCAAGATGATAGGTATATTAGGACAATTTCATGTTTTTTAATCGAAACAATCAGATTTGAAATCCTTGTCGGACAAATAATTCATTTTTTTATTGGATTGATTTTTGGCATTGTAACTTGCTCTAAATCTGTTTGAATTTAACTTGTATGATCAAATAGAGTTCGGCCTCAGTCCCTTTCAGCAAGCTGGTTGATAAAAGAATTACACAAGCTGTTTTCCAGACTGTATTCAATCCTGCACTCTTCTAATCAATAGCAGTCAATCTGTCACACAATCAGTCAGTCGTACCACAAACCTACACCCACAACCCCCAATCAGCTGCTCTCTTGCCCTCCACTAGCCAATCAAAACCCTCCATTCTCCCCAACACCCAATCAGAAGGTTCCACTCCCACCTCTAGCCCATCTCCCTTCCTGTCACTGAGCAGCTGATCACTATTGTAGATGTCTACATGGACAGTGCCCGCCCAGAGAGGCGCATTGGGGACCAATTAGGGGATGTCAAAGTGCCACATACCATATACTTGCAGCTACATGTAGTTTGGAGGGGCTGATGAAGTCGTTAGGCGGTAATAGGGGCTTGTTGTACTCGTTTCATACAGGATATCTATTTCTTGTATCTTGATACTTTGAGTAATCTGTAGTACAGTAGTCAGTGTGCAGTGCTTGTTTTGGTGCCCACTTGACCAGGGAAGGGCGATACAATTAGTCACTTTCGCCTGCTACATAACTTCTTATCCACTAATACTAGTGATCAGAATTCTTATCTTATAATTATTTCCCAACACAGTTGCTATTCGTTAACACCGATTCACCTGATGTTTGCTTTTCAACATTTTTTGTTTAACAGTTAAAAGTTGTTTTATATTTTATCGAAAGCGTTAAATTGCTCGTAAATGAACCCTATACGCAATTATATTATACGGTCATTATTCCCTAGTCTATTCTATATTGTCTGGTAAGTAAGCGTACTTCTATCACAGTTAGTTTCTGACACGATCTTGCCCACCAGGCAGGTCTAGCGTGTGTCCGCCATTACGGCAGGTCCTGAGTCCAAGTAAACGCTTCATTAACCGCTGGCTACCAAGATTACTGGCACGTGAATATCTTATCTAGATATAGGCCATATTTACAACACCATATAGCGTGTCATATAGGAGATCTGAAGATAAGCTACAAAAACGGCTGTGAGACATGACCTATATGTGTGCATTCTTTGTTAGACCACGACCTGACAACTTTAAATAGAAGATCTAACTCGAGCTGGCTATATGTTAGAGCTACAGATTACAGACCGTTAGACGATCTCCTATATACTGTGTATCTCAAACTCACCACCACATGTAAAGCTATAAGATGAGGCGTGTTTGGTGAGTTATAAACTCACCACCACATATAAAGCTATAAGATGAGGCGTGTTTGGTGAGTTATAAACTCACCACCACATATAAAGCTATAAGATGAGGCGTGTTTGGTGAGTTATAAACTCACCACCACATATAAAGCTATAAGATGAGGCGTGTTTGGTGAGTTATAAACTCACCACCACATATAAAGCTATAAGATGAGGCGTGTTTGGTGAGTTATAAACTCACCACTACATATACAGCTATAAGATGAGGCGTGTTTGGTGAGTGACCTCAGGTTTCCGGCAAGAACTGATCAGAAGCTTGAGGAAACTGGCAGAACAGAGTCTTTTTCCGTTGACAGTAATTCATTGTACAAATAAGCGGCTGTAACTGCTGCACGTTCGTCTACCGTGACGCTCGCGCTTTAATAGTTCAATAACCTCTGATGAAAAGCCAGGAATATGCCTGAAAAGTTAAAGTGTCTGATTTTTCTGAACTTAGTTAGCTGTAGACGTAGAATAAGTACTTAAGTGTGAAGGACAAGTTAAGTTTCGGTTCTATATAAAAATATATATTGTTATGTATATTCTATATGAAAATATATATTGTAATGACTTCACTATCTCTCGACACACTCATGTTTGACAGTTGTTGACAACAGGAAAGAAACGTTGTAGTCGGTCTAGACCAGGTACATGCTTATTGAAAGTTGGTGTCACCATGTCACAGTGGTGGTTAAGTAGATTTTGATGGTGTCACAGCGGCGAAATAAGACCGATATCAAGTCCACATATGAATGTTTAAAAGAGAAGATAATGCTCACATAACGCTAAAGATGAAGAGAGTGAACACGGCGTATAGTTACGGGTATTGCCTGGTGAAGTGTAAAGAAGACAATGGATAAGCGGGAGAAGAGGCGTGTGAGCAAAGTAACAAGCTGTTGATCTGAGTGTCAGATTTCTCTAGATCTCATGTTAGCTTTGTTTAGTGCAGTGGATTACGTACTTTTTTAGATCTCATGTTAGCTTTGTACAGTGCAGTGGATTACGTACTTTTTTAGATCTCATGTTAGCTTTGTACAGTGCAGGGCCACGCCGGTTCGACTAGCTTACTAGCTAAGTTTTTGGTTAACCACTATTTCAAGAGACCTTAAATTTTTAATCCGGCGAACTCGAGCGCCAGTACTTTCAACTTTTTTTCTTGTGTATATTAGTGTACACGCAGGAGATTCATACTATTCAATGAAGGATATCACTTTTCTAAGCGGTGCAGGATGCCTGCTGCAAGAACCAAAAAACCGTGTTCTAAATAATAATGAGGGCAACTACACTTTACATTTCAGACGGTTTTCAGGAGAATATTATAATTAAATACTTTCGTGCCCAAAGTGCGATTTCCGCCTAGTGCAGCGCCAGGCAATTAGCTTGTTGTTAAGTACTTCGCTTATCAGGTGTTGTAGTGTCCTGTGAGGTTGTGTTTCCATATTTCCATATTTTCAGTTTGATTAGCTTTCTAGCTGCAGCCAACTTTACTGCAACCAAGCTTACTGCAATACTACAACTTAGCTTTATAATGCGAACTTTCCCGTAAACTTAATTAACCCGACAATTCCCTTAGTTTAGTAGTTTCTTTCTTACTTCTAATATCCCAAGTGAGATTCTAAGAAAACAGTGGTGCAGATTGTTAAAGCCCCACTTTCTCGGCGTGCAGCTTCATCGAGCAAATTGTCTGTAAAATACTCAACCAGATAACAGTGAATTTAGTGGCTGGTTTCAGAGATCACACTACAAACCTAGGTCTATTTCCTTGAGCAGGAAAATTGTAGAGTTGTGTAGAAGTTTCTTGGGGTTTATCCACTTTTATCTTTACATTTCTAGTCTATTCTATTTTATTGAAATTAGGATCAAGTACAAAAACTCCAGAGAGCTCCGTTATCGAAGTTCAAAGCTTAATAGCTTGGTAAATGGTTAGATAATTCGTCATGGCTGAATATATGGCAATTTGAAATATGTCTCGCCAATTGTTATACAAAAACCAATCCATTTATTCAGTGATTTAGCTAATCGTTGCTGTAACTAAGATATTACAAGCAGGTAGGCAAGATCTTTCTCTAATTAGCATTTCATGGGGTTCTTATCAAAGACTTGTTCATCACCATAGCTCATTATCAAGTTCATACTCATACTCAAAATCCGGCGAAAATCACAATGATCGGCATCTTTACTACTTGATATGCGCCGTTATATTCTTGCAATTTCTTGCGCCATATAATTCTTGCAATTTCTTGCGCCGTATTCTTGCAATTTTGGTGTGATCTTTTTTAAGATATCCACGAGATAAATTATAGAGATTGGAATTTTTGAGGAGGCTCACAATTTTGACCAATGGGAAGTTAGATTGGTTTTAATTTGTGACCCCTCCCGAAAATGACCTTTCTCTATTGTGCTCCGGGCTCTAAATGCGTTTCCTACCGACTAAGATATTGTATTGTCTATAACCACGCTTAGAAAACGGCACTTAGAAAAGAACTTATTGATTAGAGTAGATCCCAATCGCAATTGTAATTCCTGTGTATCTTGTTCCATATCTTGACAATAGCCCCAGTGTAGTTATTGACTGTTACATTATTCCTACCGACTTATCAACTTCTCTATAGCAACCTTCTACACTACATGTAAGTATAACATTCTGATTACATTCTGGATCTAGTGCGATGCTAGTGCGATGCTAGTGCAAGTGTGATGCTAGTGCGATATCTCATTTGGACAGGTATTTAACTGTTTACTGAAGTGACACAACATGCTCTTGATTTCATCACTATATTCGTTAACAGAGTTATTCTGATTTGCTCAGCGAAGTGTAAATATAGATTGTTCAAGTATTTAGCGTGACACAGTTTGTATCGTGATATTTCTGTTATGCGATCTTAGGAATTTAGTAAAACTTTTAAACTTTATCCCGAAATTAGAATCAAAGAGACCTGCTTATTTAACACACTATTAAAGTTTACGAAGGGAATGATAAGTGGTCCCAACCCATCGCTCAAAACTCTAAACCAATTCCTTTGTACACGCTTTAACAGTTCACGCAGGTAACCCCCATCCACGCTGGCCTCTGCTCTTCTTCTTGTAGGTGTGTGAAAACTGAAAATATGAACAACTCCTTGAAGTCTGCTAGAACTGATAGTAACAATAGAAAGAGCTGCTTCCACCGTGGTTCATTAAAACCCATCATCCAACAACCGTCTCGATTGCGACCAATCAGATCGCTAGCTTAACGTCACGTGACTACATATTTGGCGCACGTGCACGCATATTTGGTGACAGGAAATGTTAGGGGAAGAGGGACAAAGGTCGACGGCTAGTTGGGCCGGGCCTCCGTCTCGATTCCTCGACAAGCTATTGTTTCTAGTAGACGTCTGGAAGAGTGTGAAAAGGGGTGTCCTGATTGGATAACTGATGTCACGTGACATGATAGGTCTGCTACGATTGGCTAGTTTAGGTCATGCGATTAGGGTTGTGATTGCACGTGGAGATGAGGGGCGAGTAGAAATTTGAGCGATTGTATCAGGAACTTATCGTTTGTTTGTTGTTTTGGTATCAAGCAGGTCACATTCCTTCCTGAATGTTCATTTCTTTCAGACAATATTTGTTGCTGTCTGATCCATCGTCAAGACACGAGCTTGACAGATTGTGGTCTTTAACTTTTTAGTGGTTGAACGGGTGAGCTAGTATGAAGACTTTTGCAAGGAGGTTTAGCCTTATGCTTAACTTAATCTTGATTTATAGCCCGCAAATATTTGGAAATATGCTAGGAATCTCATAGAAGATACTTAAGTTCCAGTACACAGGTCACAGAAGCGTAACTATTTGCTTTCTAGCATTGGCACCTACATAACATAATAACCACTCACTAAACACATGTTCGTGTTATAAATCGCACATCGTAAGTAAATCTTAAGTTTGGATTAGTTCCACGGAGCGTGCGACAGTGTGAGGACAAAACTCTGTATTTTGATTGGCCGACAAATACATCACGTGACAAAATGGAGAGATTTTATAGGCTGAACTGAATCTAGATTTGAAGGTGGGGTGAAATGTCAAATGAACAAGGAATTTGAGCTTGATTGAGTAGATTGCTGTGTATTACGGTTGAGTTTGTTTTAAATTTCGGATTAAAGATGATTTCATGATATTCCGCCTAGTTGAATTATCAAGGCTCCATCCTTTGTTTGATGTGGCTGTTATTGTGGGTTCAAATTTTTAAACCTTTCATGGCTGCACGATTTAGGCGTTCTTGCCTCGATTTGTTGGGTTTTCTCAATTTAGCCGCATAAAGTAGATATTTTAGCAAGTACTTGCCAAGAAATCAGCCAATTTTCTGGCGGATCTGCAACTTCCACCCTATTACAAACACGTGACGAACGCTAACCAATCACAGCCCACCAAACCAAACATCTGACAGTAACTGTCCAATTACAGTGAAGATTTCCCCGAGCTTTCACCTACTTGACACTATGTTTTCCGTGCCGAGCGGAGCGGAGAGATAGTAAACTCTGCAGATTGCACTTGACACGCCTTGCTAATTGTGTTTTGAAACGTAGTATCCCTATAATATCCCCTATGGTATCCCTATAATATCCCTATAATATCCCTTAAGTGCTTTCGGTTTATTTGTAAAACAGATACATAAATGGAGTTCGCATTTTAGTTTAGTAAGCAGTTCAAGCTTGATTCGAAATTTTTGCACACGACAGTATTACTAAGCCTTCTCAGAAAATTGATACACAGTTAAGGAACATATATATATATACATTCAAGTAGCCGTTTCATGGCCCTCAACTCGGATACTGATAAAGCAGTTCCATCGACATGAGTGTAACAGTAAGTTTTTACACCTCTATAAAACAACGCTAAACTTTCTGCTTGCATTGCAGTATCACAATATTATACAGATTATGTAAAGTTGCAGTATCACAATATTATACAGATTATTTAAAGTTGCAGTATCACAATATCATACAGACTATTTAAAGTTTAAATCCCGTTTATCTTAGATTTTTTCCATCTCTTATACTTTTTTGCCGAAGGCAAAAAAGTAAAGTAGATGGTTCAAAGTGGTCGGATTTTGGAGGTGGTAGGTGGGTAGGTAGGTAGATGGCAGATCGGAAATTTCTAATACAGACCGGATTGGTACTGCTGATCCAGATAACTGGACACGACTGGTTACCTGACTAGGCGATACGATGTTTTCATCTAGCTTCCAATACATTTTGATACAAAACGTTTCTTTTGTTTGAAATGTAATTTTGGTTGTGAAAATGAATTGGCAAGATGTAAAGGTGTTGCAGTTTTATTGGTTTAATCCTATACGTGTAGAGTAAGCTAATGAACTCGAATCAACTATCTGAATCTGCAATTGGATTGGATTTGCAGACAGTAATTGGAATCTAGTGTTAAATTCGTAATCATAGCGCTGCCAAGCGAGACCGGGAAGTTTACAGGTTTTCGTTTCCCGATAGCTGTGTTAAGTTTGTTGTAAAAACTCTCGGTTATCCTCGTCGTCGACATGAACGAAAAGTTGAAATGAACATGTTGAAGAAATGAAAAATTACGTGGATATCTACTAAAATTGTGTTTCATGTTTGAGACAGCAGTTTTTTCGACTTTAGAGCCTTATAATCAGAGTAGTCCGGCTTTCACTTAAATCATCAAGCAGCCCAAGATTCTGAATTTATTTATACATGCGTTTGTAAAACATTTAAAAGTCTGAGATTAGCGAGATTTAAACTTTAAATAATCCGTATAATATTGTGATACTGCAATACAAGCAGAAAGTTGAGTAGCACTTGTTCTTAGCATGTTTGCATACACAGAATATTTTTTTGAATTCAGTTTTCATATTTTTACGTTTCCTAATGTACATAGTGATGTCATTGGAAGTGTTGGAGCTTATCGTCAGGAAGCCAACAAATTGAAGAAAACTCATAACACATCGTGTCTGAGTGTTTAGTATCGGGTAGATTATTTAATCGTTAAAATAAAAAATAATCGATTTCTGCTTTACCGTAACGGTAAATTCTTTAATTTTGCACAAATTACAGATGTTCAGCACTTTAGTACAATATGATGAAACTTTTTATGTGTAAACAAACCGAGCCTTTGAATCAACCCAACGCTGTCATTTAAATTACCCGCTGGCCCCAATAACAGGTGAAATTACGAAGTGTCTGCTATTGCAGCACCAAATTTCCTCCTTCGAGCAGTTCTTACTTACTTTAGCACTTATTGGTGGTTTCTTCAGACAAATCGCCCACAATTAGCTGTAAAGTTTGACAAATCCCTCCCATCCTGGAGGTATCACTACCTACACCGTTTCAGTAACGGCGGGGTGGAGAGTTGATCCGAACATTAGTCCTAAATAGTCCGATTTATGCATATTTTTGGTCAGTAGGACTCTGAAAACACGTTTGTAATAAGTTACTCTCACAGTCATTTCGATATTTCTTCATTTGTTAGCTTGTAGTTGTACTTGACTACAAGCTTACCAGGCCTTTCCCAAGTAGTTTGGAAAGGACATGATATCATAAATTGATAAAATCTTCGTTGATTCAAAGTTTTACCCTTATTTTCTTATCTTAACATGCGTCTACTACACATTCAAAGTTTTACCCTTATTTTCTTATCTTAACATGCGTCTACTACACAATAGATTGCTACAAAATAAAAAATCAATGATTTTTTGACAGTTTTACTCGCTGTCTTATCCAATCCTCTTATCAGTATTATCGCCAGCTTTTAGAAAATAAGGATTTAGTAAATTTACGAGGATTTAGTAAATCCACATAAACATAAGACACCACCCTCCTCGTAACGTTTTACTGACAATATGATATCAGACGGAGCTCTAATTTTGGTCAATCAGCTAAGTATTAATATTAAGTATTCAGTATTCAGTATCAAGTATTAAGTATTCAGTTTCAGTATTCAGTATATTCAGTATTCAGTATTAAGTATTCAGTATTCAGTATTAAGTATTCAGTATTCAGTACATCAGTATTCAGTATTCAGTATTCAGTATCAAGTATTCAGTATTCAGTATTCAGTATTCAGTTTTCAGTATTCAGTATTCAGTATCAAGTATTCAGTATTCAGTATTCAGTATTCAGTATCAAGTATTCAGTATTCAGTATTCAGTATTCAGTATTAAGTATTCAGTATTCAGTATTCAGTATTCAGTATTCACGTCCCCACTGCTATTCGCGCTTTCCTGACGTAAACGTTTGCACACTGCAGGTACTATCAACCAGAATTTTCACGAAACCAAAGTTGTCGTCATGGCGACAACATGCTCACTATGACAACAAGACACGTGACTCTAAGGTAGAGGTGTTCTAAGACTGACCTTATGCAAATATGTGCCACCCAATCAGCTAATGGTCCTGCCAATTACCGCAAGCTAAAGAATACCCTGCACTTAAGACGAAGGAATTACCCAAGGTACGGCAAATTAAACTGTGCAGTTCGGCTAACTACACAGCGTTTTGGGGCATTATTCATTTTGGTATCTAGTTTTCGTCTAAGTCCAGTTTTCGTCTAAGTCCAGTTTTGTCTAAGTCTAGTTTTCATCTAAGTCTAGTTATCGTCCATTTTTAGTTTTCTTCTAAGTTTGATTTTGCTCATAACTCAACTACATAGAGAATAACATTTTGCCTGATGATACGTAATTACGTAAGGTTTTTCTACCATTAATAAGTTGATAAGACTAATATAATAAGTTAATAAGACTAATATATATAATAGTTTAGTAAAACGTTGCGATATTATCCGTTCTGAACTTATTGCCAATTTAAAGCACTCACACTCACATAAACACAAATGATGTAGCCGGCTGATAGCTCATTATAGTTTATAATCCTGCTTCGGTTTACGCACATGGTGTCGTGAAACACAGGAAGTCTGCAAGAATTGACTTTCTGTCAATTCTGACACCGCTCTCACAAAATGATAATTTGTTTTAGCTTCTCATCCAATATGTGCCAAACATCGCTAATTATCTTAACACATTGAAACAGTCGAACTTTTGGACCAGGAGGTTTGCCAAATCTTCACAGTCTCAACTAACAATAATTTGTGAGATATCGGATATCTCCTTTAACTTCTACTCAATCAAATGTTTACAATTATAAAGATTCCAACTGATTATTGATTTATTTAGAGGCCTGTAGATCAAGTCAAGGTGCCGGGACAAGATTGATAACCACCAGGACAAGTCCCAGCCAACACATCAACAATTCTCCCTAAAGCTAGTCTAACAGTACTCTCAAGTTCCGAATGTGGGGTTCCAGAGCTTAGCAATTAGGAAGCGTGCAGCTCGGCGCTACAAGCCGTGATTTGAGCAGGCCCAAATAATCACATCAACTATCTGTCCCACTACGCCATGGTCCCCGACCCTTGTCACCACGTTGCGCCCTAATTGACTTTTTATTGGTTGTTGGAGATGGTGTTTGTAGCTGATATTTGATCACCGAACGGCTGTCTGATCTGTGTGATGGTATCTAGTGGACGGTAAGTTTGTTGATGTCTGGTATTTGGCAACAGAGCAGGATTTTGTTTTGTTTTTCCCTCATGTAGCTCACATTTAATTATCAGGTTTTGTTTATGTTACATCTGGTTGCAAGTTAGGCCTGCTGTAGTTGGATTGTTTTTAGAACAATCGATTTCTTAAAAGTTGGCACAGAATCAAGCGAACAAAAGGTATATTTGTCCTATTCCAATATCTCTAAAACGTAAAACACAAAAGTCAGACCGAGTAATTGGGCTCAAATTAAGAAAGTTGGCCAGACGACGCTTGAAACGAATGCAGACCGTCAACTTAAAGACTTGCAAGCTCGAGTTCATATGTTTCACGAAAATTACAAATCAGCACGTTTCCAGTTGTAGCTTAACATGACTGAAGGTCACATTAATTTTAACGACATTTAAAGCCGTGCCGACATTAAAATCCGCTGCGAGGAGTACCTTTTGGAGTGAGCTGTTGATTTTCTCTAGCTATCAAATTTGATAGTGCTAAGCCGTGAGAAATTTCGCTATTTTGATTTGACTGATGGATCAGACCACGGCCCGTCTCACGGACAGAAATGTAGCCGCACGTTGCGGCCCATTTTCACATTCGAAAAATTTCAATCGGACGGCTGACAACGTCAGGCAACAGGAATCAGGATAGAACGAGAAACTCTTAACTCAGACAATGTTGTCGAAACATGCAAGGGAATATAGTAGATAAGATATGACTCTATAACTGACTTACCTTAAGTCTTGACATGATTTCTGAGCTTTCATGATTTGAGGGTGCTTTAATGATTCGACAGAGGGCCAAGTCTTTGACAAGTGACGATTCGTGATCAAGGGTAATAAACTGTTAGCAAAATGTTAACTAAAAGTCCCTGGTTAGATAGATCATATTTTCAACAACGAAAGGGAGGTACGTGTGGCGACAACCGGTTCAGATGAGTCCCGGACAGGAGAGAACGTCAAACCAACACTCGTAATTGATTGGCCGGACACTCGCTCTGTGCGCGCTGATTGGTCGAAAATGCTGTAATATCATTGGCTGCTAAGTTTGTTACGCGCCCTGATTGGCTGAAAAATTTGGCGCGCTAATATCTCATCAAACGACCGATTTCACAACCTATTAATTTCAATTTTGCTGTTTGGGTTTTGTTTTAGTCTGATAAAATCTACATTTGTGTTTGTCGCCAATCATATACATATCATACATGATATAGATTAATGATTCATGTTTACCATTTAAATTCTGAGTCTCAAGTATTTATTCTTTAACCTTTCGGGTCGAGCACTTTTCACAAATTAATCATAGTGTGATTTCAATCGTATCGTTTATCTTGCAGATAATAATATGCCTCTGCCATAATGAACCATTTCTACCTGTCAGAAACCATCTGTCAAAAACCGCCAGCAGCTCTGATACTGATATACTTGATAGCCTCCACTGCAGAGCGTACTTCTATGAATATTGAGGTTGCGTTGACACATCGCTCAGATCAAAGTTCGCTGTAGTATTTCCTGCTCCACGTAGACGCAGTCTGACTAAACAGTCAGCAGTCACATTGTTAGAGCCCTGTTGTATCACACGCTGTGTTAGTTGCCGGTAATTTGTCGAGAATTTCAATTTTCTCAAGATATTTGTCGGGTCTGTCAATTAAGAGTATGAACAGTTGACGTAATGATCAAAAACTCCAATACAATATTTGATGGTTACTACTGCCTTATACGCCATGAAATAATGTACATGTAATCTAAATGTAAGATAAACCTAGCCCTACTTGTTGTTGTATTATCACAACCAATGTTTATCATTTACAGTGCATGTAACACCTCGTACCCCGATCGATAAACAAAACAGCTGTACACGCACTTTTACACGTATTTCCGTCTTCTGTACGTACAGTGTGACAAGTCTTGACAGCTGCTCAATCGTGGTTTCCTCCGGGGCTTTTAGTCTCCTTTTTAGACCCGACCGTCCTTTTCGCCGCCCTGAAACGTCAAGGTTGAGGCGTTTTCAGGAAGTGGGGCTTGAGGGTTCTTGTCTAAGTGCAGTTTTCTTTTTTGCTTGAAAAATTGGTGTTCGTTTCAGTCAGTAGTTCTACTACAGCTTAGATTTTCGATGATCCCGAAATGACCGACAGCCAACTTTTCTCAAAGCATGGCCACAAATTATGTTGCTGATACTAATGATAAAGTAACAAGTAATTGGATAGCCCCAATTATCGACTTATCAATGACCGGAAGACGAACCCTGGGGACATCACCATGGCAACCATGGTCACGTGACCCCTAGTTAGTCGGCTTGTTTGTCACCTGCAGGTGAACTGTCTCTTTGTCCTTCCAACCAGAGCAGCACTGTCTTTCTTTAACCTCACTTTTCGCAGCCGCCCCTTCCGCCTTCTGTCTGCCTGGCTGGGAAATATCTCTTTCAGACTGCCTTAGTTCTTTCTAAACCTTTGAAAAAGTATCAAGCTCCTTTCCCGTTGACCTTGTTTGTTGTTTTATCTTTTTCCATCATTTTTTATCATTATCCACTTATTTCTTGAATTCAATATTTCACACTACTTTCAACTGTTACCGCAGTCTGAAATTTTCTACACGCGATCTTTCAAAGGCAAATGAATTTCCAGCTCTTTGAATCATAGAAATATATTTCCATGTGGTCAGTCTTTTCTGTAAAAATCATGAGTTGGTATCAATTGTGATTTGCTTTCTAGAATTTCAGTCATTCAGTAATTTATTACTTACACATAATATATTGAATATTTGTCTTACAGAATTTTTTAGGCTACGGGAGCTGTTGAACTCCCAAAAATCTCGGGTATTTTATTTTGCCTAACTTTTTTTCTTCTTTAGAAACTTGTATTTGTCCAGAGCGTGGCTAGTCCTTGAAAATGCAACCACGTGTAATTCACCATATCTCTAAATCAAGTCTAATTTGACCGTGATATTCCAGGTTCCAGTCGCACGCTTTCTGTTATGCTGCTCTTTGGTCAGTCAACTGATGTTGCCTCTTTGTGTGTCCGGCAGCCTTCAAGCACTCAAAAGGCTACTTTTAAGTGCCCTCAAATTGTCCGAGGTAGCGCCTGACGTCTAGTGATAATTTTAGAGTTGCAACAATTTGATAAATACAACTGCCCATCAATTTGATGATTTTGTTTGTGCTTTCTTGGTAAGTTGGTAATGAGAAATAGCGCTGAGTGACACAGTCTGTCTAGACAGTACACTTGCATCTATTTTTTCTTGCGACCTCTACTCTGAAGTATCTAGTTCACGCTGCAGGGAGTTCCACGCACCTTGCTATCACATGACATAGAAAACCATGCCCAATAGGTATGTTGTCATGGCAACTGCATGAGATTTGTTGGCATGGCAACTCCATGGAGCACACAAATATAGTCGTTGACAAATTGTATCACATCATGTGATCCACCACAACCTATGACAGCGCAAACAGTTTACTCTTCAAGCCAATGTGAATTGCGGAGGAAATTTGCAGAGTAAATTAAAGGGCCGTTCCTGATATAGGCGCTTTGAGTTGTGAATCGTCACTCCGCAAGCAACCAACCTCCACACCACTAGCAGCCTAGCGGAAATGGTTGGAATTCTCTTCAATTAACAGAACAAAGTCGCACTATGGTACCCTTTTAATCACGGGTTTCCAACCCACAATCTGATTGGCTGGCCATATCACGTGACTCGACTATGAACCACACTGATTGGTTGAACGGCTGTTAAAAGACCTGGGTGATTGGGTTGGTGCAGGTAATTGAGAAAATCCCGAATTGTCATAGTAACGACCCAACCTGCCAAATTAACAGCCGATTTCTTTAATTAGCAGCCGGCAGTTTGAGGTGCTGTTAGCTCGTTAAATTAGCGGTTTGGTTTGAGGTTTGGGACTTTGTCTGGAACACATCTCGATGGAAGAGCATAGGAACTTTCAACTTTGTTAATAGTTAGGCCGAGTTTCATTCTTTCTTATCCTTGGGGTTATAGAATAAGCATGCACCATTGCTCTTGAGTAAGCTTTAAAGCATGAATTAGGTGCCTTACTTATTAACCCATTGTTTGACACCTCCCAGCCCACTATTGTTGTGAAAGCCAAGTCGCCCTGGGGCTCAATAATCTGTTTCATACTTATGTTCCGATGATTAGCCACTCCTGAAAACTAATATTATAGTTCCCACAATAATATCATATGACATTGTGGTCTAAAACATCAGACAACCTGCGCTCCAATGTTTGGTTTTTGGTAACCTTAGTGTTAAGGTTTGGCTCTGTTTGAAAGGACGTTGATTTTCGTTTAAAATCACATCAAATGTTGATGCTTTTAGTACTTTATGGCTCTCATCATCACTGATCAGTCGTGTGCTCAATTGACTGATTTGATCCCTAACAGCTAAGAATCAGGCCCAATTAAGTGACGTGTATAATCTCATTAATTCAATTAGAACGTGCTGTTTAATGATATTCATGGTTAAGGTAATTATGCCCCTTCTGATATACCCACAATCACCGATATTTAGATAGTAATGTTGGATATTTAGTGCTGTAATTGAGCAGTAGTTAAAGATTCTACTTTCAAACTGAAAGAAACTATTTGATTGACTGGCTTGATAAATTCTCTGCAAGTTACCTACAACCTTATAAAAGACGCTGCATTTGGTCACGAGTAACTCTTCTACCCTTGACGTTTACACTTATTGAGTTGTTTGAAAGTCTTACCTTTAATCTTCAGTATCAACTAGTCATATCACCAGAGTTCTGAGGTCTTGTTGCCAACAATAACTCCGGTGATAACTCATCCACTGTTTACGATTTCCCCACACAATAACATGAGTATAGCTGGCTTTTTCAGACTCTTGGTCTTGCACTCTGAAAAGCCTTCAGACTAACAAACTGGTTGTACAATAAACACAAAAACTTACAAGCATACAAACTTACAAACTTACGAACTGACTCACGTACAAGCACACAAACACAGAAGCTTACCAACTTAAAAACTTACAAACCCACAAACCTACAGACACACCTTACCACCTACAATTTACAAAACGTCCAACACAGGTTTTTGTACTCCCGTTCTGAAATAGGTTTAATGGTTTCTCTGGCTCCCTCTCTATTCCAATATTGTATTGCTACTGGGGCAAGCTGTCAATTAGCAAGACATTAAGACAATATCCCCCACCTCTTTCGCTTTTTATTAGCTATATCGCCTTATAGTTCACGTTATATTATTCCCGAGCCGTATTGGGATATGTATAGCTGGTACCTTGGGGCCTTTTTGCTGATTGCTTACTTGCCACTTTTTTCATGAATGTTTTGCTTTTTCCATATATTTCTAGGATTTTCCCCTTTTGTTCTTCGGGTAAGCTAAGAGCTTAAAAGGAGTTGCATGATAAGATTTATGAGCTCTGGTGTCAAATCGGTAATATTTTTTACGATCTAGACTTTTTACTAGTACCTGCTATTGTCCTGCTTGTCTACCTATTTGCTGTTTATTCTATATCTTGACGTTTTTACGACCACTCTCAATTGATTAGAGGCGTGGCAGCCACATGAATAATCCAATGTTATTACTAATTTTATTGCTAAATGACAGTTTAAGTATATGCATTATGCGTCGTTACGTCGACATTTCAAACGATCCTCCCTAACTGCTCAACTTCCCTTAGTATTCCTCCCAACAACTTCCCCTCCTAACAAACCCTGCAAATCCCTGAAATTACCTCCAGACAGCTCTCGCTCGGACACTCCCGAATCTCAGATCCGGATTTAACGTTGCTAATTTCAGAGGGCCGCTATTGTTGGAGGGAGGCTGACTGGTCTAATTTCCGATACTTTGAGGGGTGCCCGGATTAAACTGCATTAAAGTAGTTTCCAGCAGCTAGTAATTTTGATGTAGAGGAAGGTCAGGCTGCTACAGTGGACCGTGATTTCTAGGGCTTGTGATTATTATATATATATACGTTAGTTTAGCTAGTCGAGAGTGATAGTTGAGTAAGCTTGTAGGGTGCTGTCGGCGAGACATACCACACTTAATCCCGATTGCTTGGTGTTTAGTCGAGGATCGTTTCATACTAATAGCGGTCACGTGACCTTTAGCGAGGCCGGTTTTTAGGTCACATCAAAAAATTTTTTGGGGTTAAGTACCGTTGTATAGCCAGTGATCTCCTGATCACGATGGTATAAATTTTTAAGGAAATGGGTGTGTCGTCACTGACCTTACTTTTCTAGCTCTGATCACTTCCCCAGTAATACTAAGCAGCTCGCTCCATTATGCCTAGCCTACGGGCGATACCTTTAGAATGGGGTGGGTCGCATAATTGTAGGTAATAAAAAGTAAAACCTTGTCAGACAGATGATTGTTTGCATTGGGCTTGCAGCTTTATCTATTACTCAGATTGTTAAAATGTATGAAGAATCACTTCCACTAAGTCGACAGTAGTTGATATGAAAAGTGATATGAAAGTGATATAAATGGGTGAAACACATCTTCTATCAGATGGTTAGTTGACAGTACTTCATTATTCCGAAAATACTCGATCCGCGTTTATTCCTCGATTCATATAGCTCAGTCAGTCGTCTCAGGCCGATAACTACCTTACATTCAGTTTTCAATAATAATCGTTCTTTCCTGTGACCACTCATTAGCCGTACTTGATCGTCAGTGCAACCTGCTCTTAATCCAAATATCTTCACACCTGAAACGCTCTCTTTTCTGAACCCAGTGCTAGGCATCGTATTATAAGTCTAAGTTAGGTAGACCACAATGATGATACGCTCCGAGAATGAATACACAAACTGATATAACAAATGGAGACTGTCATTGACTTACCAACCACCGAATACTTAGAATAAAATTAAACCTTGGCAACAAGCCAAGAAATACACTTTCTCCTGAAAATCGCATCTCTAGAACCCCCGGTCTGGCGGTCTACCACGTCTTGCTACTTTACATTGTTTGTGTTGCTATGATGACAACCACTGTGCTGCTATGACAACCACCGTGCTGCTATGACAACCCCCGTGCTGCTATGAGAACCACTGTGTTGCTATGACAACCACTGTGTTGCTATGACAACCACCGTGCTGCTATGACAACCACCGTGCTGCTATGACAACCACTGTGCTGCTATGACAACCCCCGTGCCCGATGTCTGGCAGGAGGTGTAAAGTGGGGGTAAACAAAGCCCTGTACCTAAACAAACCTAGTTCAGTCCACCGTGATGTTGTTTTAGTTGATCGACCCGGCGTTTCGCAGCAAGACGCTCACTCTTTACTTTACACACATAACTAAGTAACTACTTCCTCGAGCTGCTGGTGATTTTGTCGGGTTGTAATTGTGCGGGGTTGCCGTTCTCGTGGATTATACAGTTCTTTCCTTCTCCATTCCCCTTTGAACTCAAATCTTTTACCAATATGGTGTTTCTGGCACTTTTCTGCACTTATAAAGCATGATTTCGGGACGCACAACTTTCGTTGTCTCCTAAGCAACCATGTATATTATTTGTCAAACCTATCTGGTAAATAAGAATGGATCTGCCCCGAAGCAATTAGCATAAAAAACATAATAACATATGTTTCTATCTCGACTCTAGCTAGTGACTCTTGTGACTCTTGTGAGCAAGTGCACCTTTTCAAGGTTTCAACTTTTGAAGCAGTTACCACTGTATAGATGTTAGCCGAGGCCCGAGAGACGTCATCTTAGTGGAGTTGAACGCCTGACTAATAACTTTATTCAGGTGCGATCCTGTTCTACCCTATATAATACTCTATATATTATATATAATATTATAATACTCTAATAGGTCTCCATATTTGTATTACATTAGTATTTTGCATGCATAATGCACAAGGATCGACCGGGATCGCTTTTTCAGCCGGGACCGGGACCGGGACCGGGATTGGTAAAAATGGCCGGGACCGGGATTTTGCCGGGACCGGGACTGTAGCCGGGACCGGGACTGTATTCGGGACCGGGACTGTGACCGGGACCGGGATTGCAACCGGGACCGGGATTTTAACCGGGACTGAAATTTTGTCGACTGAAAGTAAATTCTTATTCAAATTTTAAGTTTTCAATTTCAATTAAACTTAAATTAACTTCGTGTTCAACATTTAAAAAAACATATGAAAACCAATTAGCCGTAATTGAATGATATCAATACTAGGAACTTCAAATTGAGATATCATCATAGCACCATGGACTTACTTGACTTTTCAATTGAAATAACTTCGTCCTATACAGTTGTGCGATTAAGATAATAGCCTTTACTTTAAGATACATT
>JH153364.1:46133-56434 GCA_000226015.1 Mnemiopsis leidyi
GGATGACTGACTGTGTCCATGGTTGTGTTTTAAATTTTGTTTGTACCCGAGTGAAATTTAATTTTAATAGAATTTAATCTATTGAAGTTAAATATTGAACCAATATTACATCACTGTCTGTTATGAATTTCTATGAATCGGGTAATTTACATCTCGTTTTATTTCTTCAATTCAATTTCATAATATTGATGTATCTCATCTAAAAAATCTTCGACGAAAATTCAGAAATTCAGTAAAAAAATTTCAAAATTCAATAAAAAGTCGAAATAAAATTTTAAAAATTCAGTACAAAATCCCGGTCGAAATCCCGGTAAATTTCACGATTTTGACCGGGACCGGGATTCCAAAAAAAGGCTGATTTTGGCCGGGACCGGGATTTAGCCGGGATCCCGGTCGATCCTTGATAATGCATATATTATATGCGTAGTGACGACATTTATTTTGTACCATTTATGCATGACCAGTGATGGATAAACTACTTTTCAAAAGCCAAAGTAAGATTTCATGTTCCGAATTTAATTTCATATCTTTTCAATTATAGCATTCAGGAGTAATGTTTGGATAAAACCAACCAACTTCACACACAATCTGCGCTATAAGAAGCCACACAACAAACCAATTAACCGATAGGACCGCTTCTCTACTAAACAGGATAATTCAGGCGGAAAATCAGCCAGCAAATCTGACATCCCGCTAATCAGGGCATGTGAATTATTTTCAAACAAATTGCACGTGCACATTATTTGCAAACAAAGTGTACGTGCACATAGTACGATTATTGTCAATTTTAGCCCCGTAATTTATATTGGCACCTTCCTCATTATTATCAATGCAATAGTCAACCGTGAGAAAACATGTCCCGCATCAACCCCTGGCAGACTGTATGACTAGTACTTTCGCTCAACGTTAGATTCGATTTTGTAGATGTACAGTTGAATATTGATACGTGGCTAACATAATGTTTGCACAGTATTTTAGTCTTATCTTTTTGGCTGTAGTTTTCACAGAACTTAACTGATCTGTTATCATTTTACTATATCTTATTTTTAGTTTTATCGCCAGGTTTACCGTCGTTTGATTGGCAGTCTCGTCTTTTTGAAATTTTAGGTAATGTTTATTAAATCATTTGTCATCAATTTTTTATTAGGTTTACACGTGTTTCTCCTTATGAATATGAAAAAACTTTGTAAATTAGAACCTGCAGTTGTTGGTGAAAATGACCAAATATGACTGAGTGATTATTGAAGCGAAAATTAAGGTAGGATGTTAGGTGATCGTGTATAAACGTGTCAATATAATCAAGAGCTCGATTATTGAACATGAACATAACGTACGACGAAGTGAAGCTTTAGATGACTTTCAGTTCTATACGTTAAGACTACATCAATTAGCGCTCAATCCAGGATTAGTATTGTCGTTTTGAGGAAGTCTCTTATTTTACCACTTACGGATGCGTGAGCTGGCTCGACTCAGTATAATCAGTTAAATCTTTATGAAATTTCTGAGACTGAGATTATGGGGATTATAAAGATGCATTTTGCTGTGTGATAACATTTTGAATAGTAAACACCGTATAAGTTTATGTCATTTTATTTCTGATCAAGTGAAACATAGCATTTTTAATTATTTTGTAGCTGTCATTTCAGCTAAATCAAGAAATATCGTCATATTTTGCCAACCGGAACGATTCAACTTTAAATGCTTAATTTGATGATTCTCGATAATCTAATAATCTTTTGTGATGACTGTCTATAGAAACCAACGATGTAACCACTAAGTAAAAAGATAGTTGATCTGTGAATTTCATATTCGCCATTTCAAAATTTAAATTACGACAGCTTACTCACAATGCGATAAACAGTACTTGATCCAAAAACTCGTCGCACTGGTTAAACAGCTGCAAGCTTAATGGGATGATTATCTGTTTATCAAAGGTGGCTGCTGCAAGATAACGGTCTTCAACTGCTAAACCTTTGAGCCAATCAAATTGCTCCGAACTCAAAGCCATCTTAACATCTTCATAAAACAAAGTCACTTTGCAGTACTCCTTAACCGTATAGTTCCCCGTATTTAGAGTTTTCTCTACCAATAAGAAGCTGAGAAGGTGGAATTACCGCCCCAAGGAGGGGGAAGCTGTGGAGCTAAGTTTCAGTTTGTCGTACTGCTGCTTTTTAATCAAATTTCTCATAATTGAGGTACAACGCGAAGTTAGTAGGTTTGTTTTGTGACCTTACGTGTAAATTAAACTTCAGGAAGTAGCGAAGTTTACGTTTTTAAGTCCAGGACACGATGTTATATCGGACTAATTTTGTCATTGTTAGAGAATTGAACAGTCTGGACGCGAAATATAATACAATGGATCATTTTGGTAGTCGATAAAAAGTTTTTAACTTTTGGACAAAGCCCCGAAAGACAGTGATCGCTGATCCTATAAATTCATCATCACACAAACCATTCTGACCATTCACTTCGTGGAACATACTGAAGTATTCACAAACTCATGACATGCTTTAATCTCGCATGAATGTCCCCGATCAATCGATTGAATGGATTCAAAAACAGAGAATCGATGATGAGATGATCAGTAGCGGTGCTGAACTTTTCCGGACCATGTCAGAATTATAATTTAGACTAATTAATCTCGCTGTTGTTTCGGGCTGCCCAACATTAAATTCATTAATCAAACAATCCTTCCGTTATTTCCCAAAAATTCGCAGTTTAGCACCTCGTTATATTTCCTCCCAAAATGTTGTTCCCAATCAGACAATTTCAATGTGATACTAACAAGAATCAGGTCTCGTCACCAGAACTAGAATCTAACTGAGGTGCTCTCGCCTCTTAGGAATTACTGCTTTGCTAATTTGTTCAATTTAGTTGGAATTGGCCGCTTATTGAGTTCGTTAGACTGGGGTCTTACATTTTATCATCGCCTGAAATTACCGCCCGTTTAAACCAGTGGGTTGCTAATTCTAAGTGACAACCTGCCTGTTTTGCTACTGTTCTTGCAGCTCCTCTATTCTGTAGTTTTATTTTTCCCTGCAGTCCAGTTACATTCCTGACATTTTATCGGCTTTGAAGCAATCAGCTACTAAAATCTTGTTCGGTTGGACTCCAGTTTGCCCTCAACTTAGCTGATTGGTTCGTTAAACGTGGGAGGGTTCGAGTAAGTCCCCTCATGATTCTCATGACCTCATTACATAGTTAATCAAACTCTAAATCCGATCTAGGAAGCCCAAATTGTCACATCCTGCCTCATTTCAGGCGATTTTCGCGTCCCATTCCGCTAATTCTAGCGAACAGGGAAATTCGCCTAATTGCGCCACATTATCACATGTATCTGGTTTAAGTATTTTGTAGGGAGTGGTGAAAATTAGATGATCGGTTTCGGAGTCCTGGGTCTAGTTGGAAATCCTGAGATTCTTTTATTCTCAAGATTTTCGTTTCTATGTTGGTCAGCCCTCAATCTGACCTTTTATGTAAACTTACTCGTGACTTGGTATCGCTAAATTTTATTTTACAGCTGTGAGTGGCTTTTAACCTTTCTGGTTTAAAAACTTTGAAATGTCTCTAGACGTTTAGTCTTTTACGTCAGCATCATAATACTCTTACTTTCTAAATCCTAAAAGTAAAACATCATTTCACTTTACATGACTCATGAACTGAAGGCGGGCTTATAGTCTGATATTTGAGTTGGCGTAAATTTCACAGCTGTTCATTTTTATGGCCTCCGTAAAAGCCTGAGCATGCAATCCTTCTCTCCGAACAACTCATGACCCTGATCATATACGTTTAAAGTTTCAATCTTCAAAACATTGACTGTGTCTAAACGAAATGATGATACCGATTTGTAAGCGATAATGAATTAATCAAGTCTTGATAATTACATCATTAAAGATCAATGATTACATGATTAAACATCATTAAGGCTGTCTAAGTGTTCAGGGGGCCATGTTGATTAACTACCGGTACTAATAGTACCGTGGGACAACACAGGGACTCCGTCCCCACCTCATTAACATTCGTAATCAATAGATATGTCTTTAGTTCAGGAGGGTTAGACACCAGTGACCAGATCAGTAGATTGCTGGATGGTTCGTTATCGCTATCACTTCCATGTGCGATCTACCTTCGCTGTTTGACTTAGAACTGCCAGAGTTCACCTAGTCAAAGACACTTAACCCAGTTTATTAGGTAAGGGATATCAGATATGAGGTACTACCTGGGTACTAGCTGGTGTCCAGGTACTTCAGAGCAGCTCATGAGGGGTGTATTTTCTCTCCCTAGTCCATACCTACTCGCTACCTATTTCCTCTACCTGCTCACTATCTTTCTCTGTTTACAGACAAATCACCAGGTTCTGTCTAACCATCCAGGTATCATCTTACTGCTATAGTCTCTTGGTCTTTTTTACTCCTACCAGCCGGTTCTTAACCAGCCATCCTGGTTACCAACGGTCACTTAGTTACTATTTGTTTTGTCGTTATTGCACGTGTCTGACCTGCTTTTAAGATATGATCGTTGTTCTTTGGAGAAGTAGAGAATGGTTTCTAAGTCACTTACTGCAGTCATGACATGAAAAGGAAAATAGGTGCTCCTCTTTTTGGAGTGGAAACGTTTATACGCATGATCAACATGGCACTGTGTAGCGAGAGCTGATCTTGTGGAATAGTACTAATTCCTAACTTTTCTTTTGTTCTCAACAGTTCTCATCTTACATGGTTACTATGATTTGACTTTCCGTTAATCTAATGCTTTTAGTCAAAAGACAAATCAATATGCCCGATTTTAAAATTGGGCGATTTAGTCAGCTTTCAATAAAAGGATGACCGATTTCATGTCACAAATCACAATAAGTGATTTTTAATTTTGTCTATTTTCCCACTCCAGTGAGACAACTCGACATCAAACATTAACTGACAATAAATATTTTATCTGTCGTCATACAACCAGCTGCCGAATCCTATACTTATCTCTTTAAAATCTTATAAAGATCGTAATTTCGTCTGTGAGACCTGATATTGTTCTAACTACCCTTGCTTCCATTTGGAGATTACCAGTTGCTTGTAATTCATATTCTTGAAATAATATGATTTTACGTCTCTCGACTGGAAAGCTCTAGAAAAGATTCCATGCTATGACATTTTCAAGGTCTATTTACGTTAAATTGCTTTATCTTCGTACGTGTTTTGTCCGTAAAATCTCCCTTTCAATTACGAATGTCGTTCTAAACCCAATTTTTGTATCTTTTTCCACGTTTAATGTTTATCTGCTTTCGTTCTACTTCAGTTCATTTTATCCCGTTTTTTACACTCCACAAATTCCCACCTCACAAAACTAACAAGTCTCACTACTTCTAGCTGTGTGATGTCTGGAACTGACCAATAACAAACACCCCCCTCTACACAAGATGATACTACTCCTACTCTCCCTCCCTCTACTCAGCTCCTCTATGGAGGAGGTCGAGTTTAGGGTGGAGGAGAACTCTCCTCCTAGAACACTTGTCGGTGAGTCGGACTTGTGTGTAACAGCTAGAATCTGTACTGAATAAAGTTTTCAGTTATGACTCAATATTAGTGTGTACAAGAATAACATTTTCATTTATCCCAAATCAATTTATCCCAAATTTATGCAAACATCGAATATCAGCATATCTGTTATTCGACAAAATTTACCCTTGTATCTTGTGTACACAGGACAAGTATACAGGTATACAAAGGTGTATATAAACAAAGGTATATATATATAAACTTGATCTCTAAACCCCCCCTGGCAGGTACTCTACAACGTCCAGGCGCCGCCACCTTCACACCAACTACCAGTGTTGAGGAGTTTAGGGTAGACAGAAAGTTTGGAGACATCAGAGTTGTTCTAAGTCCGGACAGAGAGGTGAGATGTGTTTCGCTTTCGCTTTCGCTTTCGCTTTCACTTTCGCTTTCGCTTTCGCTTTCACTTTCACTTTCACTCTCATACATTATTTTATCAAGTTTTTTTGAAGACTGATTTAAATTAAAGTATGCTTCCTTGGCTTTATTCACCTATATCTCATTACCTAATTACATGATAACCTGATTACCTAATTGCCTAATTACCCCGCTAGTCACGTGACCGGTACGAAATGACGGTAGTTATTGTGTTCGACAACTCTGGGGAGGGTTCCAGGACTCCACAAGCTGTATCAGTCGTTATCATAGTCACCGATGTTAACGATAACTCACCTCAGTTCCCAAGGAAACTCATCCCAATGGTTTGTTTCATGTCCTGGCGTTTATTTATCATCCTTTGTGTATCGCACGCATGGTAGAAATTATCATTATATCGTAGACATTTTTATTAATTTTTGCGAATAGTCATGAAATTTGTGATTATCATTGCATTGGCGGACGTTAAATTCTCCAAAGATTATTAACGATGTCTCTGTCTGTCAATCTTAAGTAGGTAAAATTTTGCGGCCAGTAATTTTTTCTTTCGCTAACATCACAATTTCCTCCCAGACGATAACAGAGTCTCAGCCTGTAGGCTTCAGAATACCCCTCGACCCAGCTGAAGATGCAGACCTGGGCACTAACAGCACTCAGTCTTACGAAATTGTCAGCGGGTAAGTCTTTGTAGTAACCTTGGCGTAAACAGTTGAACGCTATGATAAAGCCATGTTTTTACGTTCATTTATTCCTTTACTTCTTAATAATTTTCACTGTAAAGAATAACATTAGCAATGAGAACATTAAAGATTTATTTTGTCTCTTTCTAAAAATTCTGTTCCCTCTCAGAGACTCTCCGTTCCGTCTTGAACAACAAAAGTTAGGATTTGACGACCAATATTCGTGTAACTTGGAGCTGGAACAATCGCTAGATCGCGAATACAAGGACTTTTACGTGATCGAGATTATTGCGAGGGACGGGGGAAACCCTAGCAAGTCTGATAAGATGACACTCCAGATAAAGGTAGTTTTTATATGGTCACGTGACAGATCTCTCTAGTATGACGGCAAACAAACTCCACGTGAAATGACGGCACTCAAACCACGTGGCATCACGTCACTTACCACCACGTTGACATGACGTCACACACCACGTGACATGACGTCACACACCACGTGACATGACGTAACAAACAACGTGACATGACGTAACAAACCACGTGACATGACGTAGCAAACCACGTGACATGACGTAACAAACCACGTGACATGACGTAACAAACCACGTGACATGACGTCACACACCACGTGACATGACGTAACAAACCACGTGACATGACGTCACACACCACGTGACATCCCCAACTTCCCAGGTAGCGGACGTGAACGACAACACGCCCCAGTTTAACCAGTCCATCTACCGCCCCTCCATCCTGGAGGACGCCCCGGTGGGAAGTGTGGTGTGTACCGTCCTAGCTACTGATAACGATAAGGGAGATAACGCTAAGATAACTTATCTCATCGAACCAAGGTGAGGGAGATACATTTGTTTGTTTGTTTGTTTGTATTACGTTTAAATGTTTATTTTGGGAAACATCATCAAGGAGTTTTTATTATTTGCTTGTTTAAAATTTTGTTCTTTTGTGAAAGTTTATAGGGTTAAGTACCTAGCCGGATTTAAGTATAAAGTCTCAATTATTATCATTTTAACTTCAAGTTACGAAATTTCTGCTAGATTCAACAGAGACGGACTATTCTCGATCGACCCAGACACAGGAATTATCTCACTTTCTGGTTCCCTTGACAGGGAAACTGCTTCTTCTCATGAGCTTGTTGTCCGGGCTACTGACAACGGTTTGTTTGTTTGCAATAAGAGAATATAAAAAGAACGATAATTATACATACGATAATACATACAATATCATAAACCAAACTGTTTTTTATTTCATTTTATATGTCCTTTGAACTGGGATGAGGTCTTGTTTGTTTGTTGATTTGTTTGTTTGATCGTAATTTGTTTGTCCTTTTTTCAAGAGACTATTGCTTGTTTTTGTTTCTCCGCTTGTTTGCTTGCTTGCCTGATAGCTCACCAATAAACCTTCTCCAGGAGAGTTCCCCGAAAGAACAACAGTCCGAGTTTCTGTAACTGTTCTGGATGTTAACGATAACACTCCCCAGATCAACCCTACCTTCCTTGCCCAGGTATTTTTGTCTTGTTTGGCTGGCATGACCCAGGTGTTTTCTTGTTTGACTGGCATAATCCAGAATTTTGATTTGACTAACATAAACCAGGTGTTTGGCTTGTTTGGCTGGCATGGATTTTTAGAGTGACTTATTTCAAGTGCGCCTTCACTATTTACTATATCATTTTCTTCGATTTGATGTATTGAAGTGTTTAGTCCATTTGTGCTCATCAAAGTTTAGGGACACGCCACACAAAAGAATGTTGGAAGTGCCACTAACCACAAATTTATCACAAGCAAAACGTTACATAATCAATTGTAGTGATTTATGATCCATTATAACTTGCCTGAAACTGTGGGAACAAAGTCATAGCTTAATATCTATGTACCTTTGATAAGGACACAGTTTAGTGGGCTGAATTGTGAGCGATATATTATAAGGGTGTATTCGTGTGTCAAGTTTTAATTAGATTTCTGGATCCGACAACGCATTTGACATTTTGGCAACCGTTGGCGTTCCAAATAATGAAGCTTTGGCATGCACTGATAATCAACCGATCAAGATTTTGTGCGAGCCTATTAAAATGTAATAAGAATCATTTCACATCGTTGTAAACTTTCAGTGATCTCTACTTTATCCCTGAATTATAGTTTGTCTCGCAGGAGGACGAGGTAGGGATGGTTTCAGAAGCTAGTGAGATCGGAGACTACGTAGCTCATGTCAACGTTAATGATCTGGACACTGGTGACAACGGCCAAGTTCAACTACAGGTATTTGGCATTAATATAGAGTTATTTTCCAGGGTCTTTCTCTCATCATAAGATCATCTTATCGTCCACGGAACAGTTGTAATAATGGAATGATTTAAGTATTATTCGCAGTTAAAACAATTTCTCACTTTCCCCGAAACAGTCCCAAAATTTAATAATAATTCTAACTTTTCTAAGGTCTGCACAAAAATTCCACTCTAACTTTTCTTCCTCCAGCTACACGGTGAAGGAGCTCCGTTCGAGATAGTAAAAGTCGGACTAGGATCAGGGTACGCGATACAAGTTTCCGGACCTCTGGACCGAGAGTCGCGCGACACCTGGCACGTGTGGCTAGAGGCGCGCGACGGGGGCTCACCAAGTAGGGTGGCTCATCGTAACATAACTGTGCGGGTCGTGGATGTCAACGATTGTGCTCCTGTTTTTGAGGAGGCAATGTACAGATGTGAGTGTATTGTACGATGTGAAATTGAGATATTTATTGGTTCTTCTTCTGCTAAACTTTTAAACTAGTGATTATTTTGTTTAATTTATTCCGATAAAATGTTTTCAGAAATTTAGACTATTCAGTTACTAGAAGTTTTACATTACCACAGGTAATGTCAGCGAGATAGCAGAAAAGGGGACTGACATCGTCAAAGTGACTGCTACTGACAGAGATTTAGGTAAGTCATACTTATTCAAGAAGTTAGATCACAGTTTTATCTGTCATTCAGTTTTAATCGAGTAATAGAAACTGACATCGGCTCACCCAAGAATTAAAGTCATAGCTGAGTGTAAAATATTTAGCTTCTACTACCACCTTAGTCATTTCGTATAAATTAATTTTCAAGAAGACTGTATTGGAGTCAACCAATTAAATTTGACATATCACAGATGACATATTTCACAAAATACTTGGCATTACGTAATTCTAAAAAATCAGATTATTGAATCACCCAGGTTCGTTTCTGCCCATATGGCCCATATCGCCCACATCATGATTGTATATTTAAATAAGTAAATAGTAGATTCCACCCCAGCTTTTCAATATCTTTTTAATAATTTGATACTCATAACTCGGTCCCACTTAAAATCTCCCCACAACTCAACTAACTTTGTCTCTAAACAGGTGTAAACTAACTTTGTCTCTAAACAGGAGTAAACTAACTTTGTCTCTAAACAGGAGTAAACTAACTTTGTCTCTAAACAGGAGTAAACTAACTTTGTCTCTAAACAGGAGTAAACTAACTTTGTCTCTAAACAGGAGTAAACTAACTTTGTCTCTAAACAGGAGTAAACTAACTTTGTCTCTAAACAGGAGTAAACTAACTTTGTCTCTAAACAGGAGTAAACTAACTTTGTCTCTAAACAGGAGTAAACTAACTTTGTCTCTAAACAGGAGTAAACTAACTTTGTCTCTAAACAGGAGTAAACTAACTTTGTCTCTAAA
>JH153364.1:69093-88441 GCA_000226015.1 Mnemiopsis leidyi
GCTAACGAATGACTACACTGCCTAACGGAACGTCCTGTGGAAACAGAGAAGCTAACGAATGACTACACTGCCTAAAGGACCTCCTGTGGAAACAGAGAAGCTAACGAATGACTACACTGCCTAAAGGACCTCCTGTGGAAACAGAGGAGCTAACGAATGACTACACTGCCTAAAGGACCTCCTGTGGAAACAGAGAAGCTAACTAATGACTACACTGCCTTAAGGACCTCCTGTGGAAACAGAGAAGCTAACGAATTACTACACTGCCTAAAGGACCTCCTGTGGAAACAGAGGAGCTAACGAATGACTACACTGCCTAAAAGGGGATTGCTCAGGAGGAAGAATATATCGACTACACCGAACTTTGAAATCGTTTTTCTTAATTGATATGGTGTGTGTCAGGGATAGTGTTTAACCCTGTAATGATCTGATATTGGACCACAATAAGTTTCGGGGTTGACAACTGGAGCCTATCATTGACATAGCAAATATTTGTATGCGTTTTGTGGATTTTTACCTTTTAGTCCTCCGTGAACTTTAATGGTTTTTCTCAAACTGTTTAAGAACACCGATTGCCAAAGTTTTTAGATTCTCGAAAATTTATCCATTACAGAAAAAGAAATATGCATTTGAAAAAAAGTGCTTTTGAGGTGAATCATATAGGCATATTGCCTTGCAAAGATAACGTGTTTGATTTTATTTTATTTTGTCGTAAAGATAAGAGCCAAAAGGTCAATCGAAAGACTTTAAACGAAAATGAATTACATGTTCCAATACACTTTTAGTCGAGATAAAACGATGAAATAGTCCTTATCATTGAAAGTCCATGTTGCTGCCTGTATAATGGGATTTGAAAAATCACACTGATTTTAGACACCGGCTTATAACGCAGTTTTAAAGAGTATGCTTGTAATTGTAATGTCCGTATAAAAAGATTCCGCTTTAATTTTTGCCATGTAATTTAAAACGTATTTTTCTAAAGTCAATTCCTCGTGGAGCAATAAACATATAAACTTGTAAATTCTCATAGTTAAACTAATCCCAATAGGAGCCACACAATCAAGCATAACTATGACAATAAGATCAATCAGACTATTGACCATCGTTAAAACATCACTCCAAGCAGCATTGCTGCAAATATATCAAGCAAGTTGCTTGCAATTCTCCCCACGTGACACAAATTGTTGTCGTTAGCAGAGGAAAATAGAAGGGAATCATCAAGCAACGCTTTGGATGTGCAGCTAACAATAGCACTATAATCCATGGTAACGGTAGCTAAGTTTGTATATAAGTCTCTCCAACAGCAAGTCGACCATTGATATTTTTATTTCAACTACTCGAGTTTTATCTGTAGCAGTTCCTTCCTTATCACCATGAGAGAGATTGTTCACCTTCAAGCTGGCCAGTGCGGCAACCAGATCGGCTCCAAATTCTGGGAGGTGAGACTTTAAGTTTTGTCCTCTCTTTGTGCTGAATGCTGATTACACACTTGAATTCTGTGCCAATATTTCAATAGTGCAAGGATTTTATAGGAGTTAAGCCTTAAAGATACTTTTCATACCGCCAACCATACTAAAAGGCCAGTTTTAAAGATTAAGATGATCTAAATGCGAATCAATAGTGAAGAGTGTAAACATACTATCAATAATATATTTTATGAAACATTAAAACAATGTTATTTATCAGGTCATCTCTGATGAGCATGGTGTTGATCCTACTGGAACCTACCACGGAGACTCTGACCTCCAGTTGGAGAGGATCAATGTCTACTACAACGAGGCTACCGGAGGAAAATATGTCCCCCGTGCTGTCCTTGTGGACCTGGAACCCGGAACCATGGACTCTGTCCGATCTGGACCTTTCGGACAGATCTACAGACCCGACAACTTTGTCTTTGGACAATCTGGAGCTGGAAACAACTGGGCCAAGGGACACTACACCGAGGGAGCTGAGCTTGTCGACTCTGTTCTGGATGTAGTCAGGAAGGAAGCTGAAGGCTGTGATTGTCTCCAGGGATTCCAGCTAGCTCACTCTTTGGGTGGTGGTACTGGATCCGGAATGGGAACCCTCCTGATCTCCAAGATCCGTGAGGAATACCCCGACAGGATCATGACTACTTTCTCCGTAGTCCCCTCACCCAAGGTCTCCGACACAGTTGTCGAGCCCTACAACGCCACCCTCTCTGTCCACCAGCTGGTAGAGAACACTGACGAGACCTTCGCTATCGACAACGAGGCTCTCTACGATATCTGCTTCAGAACCCTGAAACTGACCACCCCTACCTATGGAGATCTTAACCATCTTGTCTCCGCCACCATGTCTGGTGTGACTACCTGCCTGAGGTTCCCTGGCCAGCTGAACGCTGATCTCAGGAAACTTGCTGTCAACATGGTTCCCTTCCCTCGTCTCCACTTCTTCATCCCCGGATTCGCTCCTCTCACCAGCCGAGGTTCCCAGCAGTACAGAGCTCTCACTGTCCCCGAGCTCACCGCCCAGATGTTCGATGCGAAGAACATGATGGCTGCCTGCGATCCCAGACACGGCCGATACCTGACCGTGGCTGCTATGTTCAGAGGCCGAATGTCCATGAAGGAGGTCGATGAGCAGATGCTAAACGTACAGAACAAGAACAGCAGCTACTTCGTCGAATGGATCCCCAACAACGTCAAGACCGCCGTCTGTGACATTCCTCCCCGAGGACTCAAGATGTCCGCCACATTCATCGGAAACAGCACCGCCATCCAGGAGCTCTTCAAGAGGATCAGCGAGCAGTTCACCGCTATGTTCAGACGAAAGGCTTTCCTCCATTGGTACACTGGTGAAGGTATGGATGAGATGGAGTTCACCGAGGCTGAAAGCAACATGAACGACCTTGTTTCTGAGTACCAACAGGTTAGAATTGCTGCAATATCGAAGCTTTAAAGGATTAACTCACTTTCCAGTTTCCAAGTTTTCTAATTTGATCCATAAAGTTCAATCAAAAGTTTAAGTTATAACAGAGTCATTTATTCCTTCTCAAACTAACTTCTTTCCTTTTTTCAGTACCAAGACGCAACCGCAGAAGAGGAAGGAGAGTTTGACGAAGAGGAGGAAGATGATGAGGCTTAAACTGTGACGTCACCATGTGACGTCACCATGTGACGTCACCATGTGACGTCACCAAATGTGGATTCACCATGACATCATGATGAGGCTTGGTTTCATTGATGATCAATACCATATTTCTGTAATTAAAAATGGTTCTTGGAACAATAAACTTAATATATTAATAAAATTAATATAATTTGTGCACTCAAGTTTTAATAGAAGCCATTGCATTGTAAAACGTTATATTTCCACTTTTAAATTTTCAATCATTTTTCTTTGTGACTGTTCATTGTGTTCAAAAAAGAACCCTGCAACATACAGGATACCGTTATACTGATATTAAATTTATGCACCTCTGGAAACTAAGGCGGTAATATAGATGAGCCGCGACTGAACTAAATTAAGAAACTAAATTTTTTAAACTAGCTCATCGCAGATTGGTTCATTGAGCAGTATATCATGATCAGCAATTCTTCTTGTCTGGAGTCACATGGCAGCCGAATTTCACGTTCTTGGATAAAATTTTGTCTTGAAATATTTCCAATCAATTCAAATTTCGAAAATAGATGTAATAGACAGGAAACATAATTTATTAAACATGAACAGGAATTCATTGTAATTGAAATCACGACTCTTTTCCTTTTCTAAATCCATATAGTACAATTCATTATCTAATTTGCCATGGAGCTGTCCGTGCGGGCTGGTCTCTTTCCTGCACTTTAACGTCTAACACCCAAACTACATGACTCTCATTTGTCGAGGGGCTTCGTGAAACTGAAATATTCACAAATTATTCAATAATTACATAATTCAATATAACTTTATCACATAACATGTGTTCTCGGTTGTCCAAGACCCAGTCTGCTAGATGCAGCACAAGCGGGCGTTAAAACGAAAGAGATACTGAAAGTGATTCTCCTACGTCTGATTCTTGCAGAGTTACTTTTCTAATTTGCGTGTGCCATTAACATGGAATTTTGGCAACTAGAAGGTGATGATGTGGTGATGTCTTGCTTGTTTAGGGCCCATTATAATTGCCTTGGAATTCTTGCATGCAAGAGTTGTATCCATTAGAAACTGAAGAATTCATCATGCAATAGTGCAAGCCATATTTTATCAACTCGATTGGCTGAATGAAGGACCGACTTTTGATTTTAGGCAGAGGTGAAAATACTTCCTTCAAGTCTCGTCGAACTAATATCGGTCGATATAACTTCACATCATTAATGTTTTGTCCCATAAGTAAAATAAGAAAACACAGCACACACATTGACTAGTGACTATAATATACTGTAGCTTTACATATGTGGGTAAAAAGGTCATATAGTTTGGTGAGTTGGGCAATTATATAATAGCGCCAATGGATCCACTCAATGGAACAAATGGATGTTCCATTGACGCCAATGGCGATGAGGTCAGTGGTGCCAATGGTGGTCCCAATCGCCATTGGCGCCAATGGTTGTTTTCCATTGGCGACGATTGCGATCGTCATTGGCGACCATCGGCGCCAATGTAATGGATCCAATGTAACTACTCGATGGCGATACCTTTTTCACGATCACCACTCAGAGTGAATGGATCATTTGGAATTCCAATGGCGACAATGGTTCAAAAGGCGACAATGGTACCAATGGCGACAATTGCACCAATGGTGATAACCAGGAAATAACTATGCCGGTTTATAGCCATTCACAACAGTGGCGCCATGATGGTGACAGTGGCACCAACTGTTACAATGGCGATAATCAGAAAATAATCATACCGATTTATCAGCATTGACGACAGCGGCGCCATTGGTGCCACTGTCACCTTTGGCGCCACTGTCATCAACGCCTATAAATCGGTATACATTTATTCCATTGAGCGGATCCATTGGCGCCAATTGCCCCACTCACCAATCTATATGACCCTTTTGCCCATGCGTGTAACTATCTCCACAACAGCTTTCTCCCATATCATGATCCTTCTACCAATATGTTAACTGCACTAACCACTGTAACCCTATCTATCTGCAGACTGCGCACCTTTGGAATATTATGTAAACATCTCTGATCTCACTTCGTGATTTGTTTATCCATAAACTCATATATAAAACGCGTACGTGAAATTTAAAACAACAATACTCGTAAATAGGAGAGTTTCCTACACATTCCGGCATGATACGATCATTGGTGAGGGGCTCCGTCCGCAGAGACAGGCTAATCATTGTGCGAATGAATAGGTAAAGCAAATGATATTGATCATGGCTCAAATAACTCCCTGTTTAGCTATGTTGAAAGAGAAAGTAATTACATCGGAGAATAGAAGCCACGTGTCTGCTAGGGCATTACTCGGCCGCTCTTCAGTGCTCAAGCCTCTTGTAGCCTGGAGGAAAATGTTCTTGAGCCTCGTGGATACCATTCTGTCCTAATTTATAGTAATTTGCAAAGTATATACGATCAGCTCTGTGTAATTTGCAGATATATGGGATGATGACATGCTGATGTTGGTTGGCATGCTGATGTTGGTTGGCATGCTGATGTTGGTTATTGCATAAATACTCATCACGTATATAATACTGTTCAATTTCTAAGTTTACCTATACCTGTATAATAACCTACATGCTTATATGAATAGTTAAATTTATAAGTTTACCTACCTGTATAGAAACCTAAATGCTTCCATTTTTACATTTATAGAAACCTACGTACTTATATGTAGAGACTTGCTATAGAAAAGTAAGCTACAGTTATATTATAGTTATAGTTGGTCTATACAAAATGTTTAGCCGGAAAGCGGACCAACTGATCCTAACTTATATATACATATAGAAACCCATTGAATTCCAAAAATGGTCCCGTTAAGCTTATTGATATCAAGGACATGAAATTGTTTATACCACTAAAAAGTATGACAATTATACCCTTGGTTAGGATGAATAACGATCCTTTTAATTTTGCAGCATAATTGTGCTATCAAACACTAAATAGTAACGCAATAAAACAAACATCCTGCATGACAAGTTTTGTAAGACGGCTCCTTTGACTTTAGGATCCCTTAAGTTACGGCTGCAATACTTATTTCTTCCTAAGGAACGCAGTCATCTTGCCTTACAGTCAGGCTGAATGAAAACGGTATCAGTAACTCATGCATTCTATGTGTTGCATTGCATGAGCGGTATATTTGATAGGGAGTATATATATGTTTAGTGGGTATGCAGTTATCCTATACCAACTGCAGGAGCCGTTTCTTTGCCAAGGGCCGCTAATATTGTACCACAGACGATACAAACAAGGATTTTTTTTCACAAACATGGTGAAAATGATTATTGTGTTACCGAAGTTATTGGCTAGACGATCCAGTATTTTATCAAGTAAAATCTCCCTTTGAGTATGTATAGCTCATAAGTCATAACCCAACGTAACTCACGTGTGCTACAAAAGTGAACTAACGGCCTACCGACAACTGCGCCCAAGAGAATTCAGTTCTCACATGATAACAGGGTACCCAATCAATAATGTGATCTGATTTGTTAAGTCAGATTTTCAAAACGACAACTGCGCCCAAGGATCACGTGACCACTGGCTGGTACTATTTTTATATTTTGGTTCATCTGAGTACTTGCTATTTGAGATGGTGGAGATCAAGTCCTTTTTATGTAAACCCTACCCGACAAATACCGTATTAACACGCCGGAAAAGGTTAAATATGGGTCATGGAACTACAGAATTATCGATTTATCGTTATGGTCGCCTTCAACAAATTCCTTATTTGACAGCAACCTCTTCCACCACCACCTGGAGATGCTCGAAGAACCGAAGCAATTCAACACTATACGGAAGAATCCCTCACTGCCGGACATTAGGAGCACAACCACCACGCAGACATCCTTGTAGAGCAGGAGAAGAACCGAGTTTCACAACGAGCGAGAGCTAAATCTTCTGGATCAGTGAACCACCCAGAAACCCTCACATTTGCTGAGTTCGAGCTCCCTCCTACATGTCAACTCACTCAACAAGACGAGGACTTCGTAGCTTACGACGGCTAAAAAGCGAAAGACTATACCAATCATGTTCTGTACAAAATTTGCGAGGATTTCATTGAGTAAAGCTCAGTACTTAACTACATGTTCAAGGTACTTTGGGCATGTGTGAGATAATATTTTTTATATACTATACTATTACTATTACGGGATTTGAGATCTGCACTACAACTGACTGAACAATTATACTAATACCAGTAACTCTAAATGAAATCGATCCGATCTGCGTGTAAAAATAGATTGATTGGGCGCAGTTGTCGTTTCTAATCAACAAGATTTTGTGATTGGGTTTGATACGTCACTCTATCACGATACTCTGTCATAGATATTGTGTAACTGGGCGCAGTTGTCCGGCAGCCGAACTAACGTACGTGTAATTCAGGAGAGAGGAATTTGAACACGTGATAACTAGGTCAGTTTCTCTTTCAGTTAGAATAACACCCCCTGTTATTGAATACAAACGAGCTGAGGTCTCTCTTTGTTATGATAGCTAATGGAAAGAGAGAGAGTATTATATAGAGCAAGAGAGAAAGAAAGAGGTAGAGAGGTACACTAGGACATGATCTCATGAGGCATAACACCGCCTCGTTAGCTGAGTGTGCAGAGTATAACTATATGGCTGACGAGTCGTCGAGTTAGCCACGTAGCCATGGCCTGGGGCTAGGGGGGCTTATAGTTGCAGAGTTCCTCAACCTGGGACTAGGGGGGCTTAGTTGCAGAGTTCCTCAACCTGCAGGGCTAAGGGGGTTTAGTTGCAGAGTTCCTCAACCTGGGGCTAGGGGGGCTTAGTTGCAGAGTTCCTTGTTGACTATACCTGTGGATGGTGATCAATAATAGAGGAATCATCTAGTTCACATAAATCTCGTTTTAAAGCTGCGCTAGAATAAATATAGCAGTTGCAGTTACAAATGTTGGATGTTAAATACTAGTCATATTATTGAAACGCAAGAAATTTGTCTAGAAAATGGTGTGTTACCTTAGTTAACAAAAAAAAACTTTCGTCCTCAAAGTCAAACAAAGCTAATTGTGTAACTCTAACCAATTCTTATCTAAATCATAAATTATCTAGACCAATTGTCCTTATTCTATAACCAGCAAGATCCAAATCATTTCACAAGTACACTTCAAAGTTTAAGTTGTTCAAGCTCCGGAAAAAAATACCATTTCGGTTTTTAGAAGGTTTTGAATATTTGAAAATACTATCCGGAATTTCAATCTTTTCTGAATAATTCTCCCCTTTATTTCTTTAGCCACATCTTTATTTTCAGCCTCGGATTATGTTCTGCTATCAGCAGCAATGCAATTACAGGATCCTTTTCTGCCTGTAAAAATACCGATACCCGGATAAAGGCTATGATCTATCAATTTAGCGAATGATCTTTTCAGCTGAAGGGCAGTGTGGAATGCAAGGTATGCGACTAACTCGCTTACCTAGTTTCCAGGAGGATGCCAAGTGAAAGTGAAACCGATAAATGTTCACAGAGCTCTGGCCTCCGTACAGCATTCCATGCATAACATGTTTTGCAGCAATGTCGTTCAAGAAAGTTTTCGATGGCAAATCTATCAAAAACAAAGTTTCTTAACTCTCCCAAGGAATTCATATATGATGTTGGTATATAGAAGCGCTTAAATCCTTGATCAATGATAAGCATGATGAAATGTTAATTGCCTGAAATAGCTTTCTGCACATAACTCAAGTAATTGACTCCTTTTATTCCAAACTTATACTGTTATAGTCATCCTAAGAGCTATAATTTCCGTAATAATCTAACGTTTCCGTAATAATCTGACGTTTCCCTGCGACGAATGATGCCGAATGTTTCTAACCCAACCGACGTTTCTCCTTTGTATGATCCGTGGATTGAATTCTTAATCTTATGCATCATAAACACTGTTCAAGTAACATTTCAACAATTGCGCAAAATATATGAAATTATTGGAAATATGGTTTACAAAATATTTTAACGGATTCTTCATGCGAAGCTCATGGACGCGGGAATTGCCTTATACTGATCATGAACCTTAACACATAATAGTTTTTACAACTGATCTTTTCACTTTTATATTGTACGGCAGCGCTCACCCTCCCGACATCTTATTCTCTATTCGCTTCGAATGAGGGTCGGACAAAGTCAGACAACTTTTATATTGCTGCTCATTCATAGGGCTGCATAGAGCCATGCACATTCTCATTACACTTAAGTATAACGAGAATGCATAGAAGCTGAAAGCCAAATACATTACCAAGTAAATCTCTTCTTTAAACCATGCGCTAGAATAAATGTAACAGTTGCAGTTTCAAATGTTAGATGTAAATTTTAGTTTTTAATCTCATTATCGAAACACAAGGAAATGTTTTATTTGAAAGTTTCGTGTTGGTTAGTTCCACTAACCCGCTGACATAGGGTAATAGGCAATGTATAAACATTCGTCCTCAAAGAAAACTTGTCGAACATTTTTATAATCTTATAAAATCATTTTTCATCAAGAAATTGCTGCATCGGATTGAAGGAAGATAGTGTATTTAAGCATACTTCCTGAACTTTTAATTCCTGCCCCTTCACCCATGATGGAAAAGCATTTTGTTTCCAGCGTTGAGCTGCCTAGGGTTTTATTTTGGATTTTCAATACGCCGCAATGCAATAACAAGTTGCTTTTCTCGTGGTGAAGCGCTAAAGTCATTAAGAATTAATTACCTAATATAAGTATGACCTATATTGAGATAGAGAACGAAGATTCTCTTGGATGACATTTAGAGTGGAATGTTTACGCGAATATGCGAGGTATGCGACTAATCCACTGTCCTATTTGTTTGGAGCGCTGCAGTTGCCTTGGTAACTTCTCGTGAATGGTCTACCCTAGCAGCCGACAATGCCAAGCGAAAATGAAACCGATAACTGTCCACAGCGCTCCGTAATATTCCATGTGTATGGTGGTCTGTGCAGCTAGTACACTGTGTAGTAGTTGTTGAACGGGAAAGGCAACAATTCATGCTATGAGAAGATTATAAATAGCCAATATATATTGATATGAGTATTTGTCTGGGGGATTTACATGATATTGCTTTATGAATAGAAAGATCGATGATAACATCGCCCGTTAGTCGTTACGGGTAACCATGAATCATCATAGCATTATATAAAGAACGTTGCTACATTTTTCCAACACTATTTTTCTACACCCTGACCACCCTGCCTTACTCACCACGTATATTTATTTCTTCTCTCTCCTGCACTCACTCATTTCTCCACTTTCCTCTCTCCTCTCTCCACACTATCCACTCTCTTCTATCCTTGTCGCGGTGATACCCGACTCTCGCAGCTAGTTAGAACGTTAGAAAGGTATATCATCTCTCCACTTTACATTTGCAGATCCTCTTTTCAATTTTCCTACAATTCACACGTATAACACCGCTGTCCCAATATAAAAGAATACTAATTTAGATGGTGTCAAAAATGTTAAGTGTAATTATTATACTAGATGTGTGATCATGAGACGTAGTTAAATGAGCGGCGATTAAAACAATTTTGTTGATTGGTTACAAGATCAGTTGATTGATTACAGGATCAGTTGATTACTTGACTGTTTATAGGATCCGTGCTAGCTTATAAGTGATGATTTCAAATTGCTCATCCCTTCATGTTCAGACCACAGACGATCAGATAATGCAAATGATCGGTTATAACTTATATGCTATCATTCACACGACAGAGATTTAGCTCCTTTTATTTCAAGAACTAAAATTATTTCTATTGTGCACTGACTTAAATCATCGTTCAAAATTGAGCAGCCAAATAATTATCTTATTCGGTTCCCGCGACAACGAATGATGTCGAAGTTGTTTACACACATTCTCTAGGCATTCTAATTTCTACGCGCCTCCTGCAGATCCATCCCTATAATATGAATTATGATCCTTGCACTAAATTTTAATACAACATAAACATTGTTCAAGCCGCACATCAACAGCACATGTCAGCACATGTGCCGAGATCATAGAGGGACGACGCTGACTGAGGCTGATAATCAAATCTCTTCTTCGCCTGCAGATGTGTGGATTGCGAAGAGAAACCTTCAAAGAGAAACTGGGACAGCATTGAAGAAGCATTTTCTTTCTCTTGCCTTCACGTGATGATAGGTAACGTGATGATAGGTCACGTGATGATAGATCACGTTATCTGTTTGTGCTCATGAGTTTACTTACTGACTGAGCATCATGTGGACTGCGGAGGAGGCGCTTCATCCTCCAGGAGAAGAGGGGGACTGTGGAGGAGGCACAATCTCTTTCAGCTTCCCCGAAGTCTTTCTCTTTCAATTTGAGTGGACACGGAGCATTAACGACTTATTAACTTGTTTGCCTGTGTAATGAGATGTTATTTCAGACAAAGCGTTTGTTGAGCATTTATCAGTACAAAACGACGATGGTAATGAGCTATAATTATTGTGGTTAAGAAAGAGAAAGTCGTTCTCCTTACTCATTAGTCACTTTGCAAATAAAGTATTAGATGTCAGATGACAGGGTCGCGGTGATCATAGTTTCTTGTCACATGATCTTGCACGTGACATTTATTTACGACCTGGTAGAGTTAGGTTTGCCATTTTGTAAAGATTTGTCACCGATTTGTCACAAACTGAAACAGACCGAAACCATGCCAAAGAAGTCAAACAATTCGTTTTAAAAGCGGAGAATGTGTTGGTTTGGAAAACTTAAAAACCAAATGAAAGTTTAGACCTCGAGGGAAGGTTAATTGACAACCATGGCCAAACAATAACATATTCATCCTATTTCTTACCTGAGTACCTTGCAGGGCTCGGTCCTTGTTGTAAACGACAAGGGCCGAAATTAATTGGTGAGCAATAATTGTGACTAAGTGAGCACTGAGCTATCAAATAACCCATTAATTTAGTTTTTGGTAGTTACAATACAAACTTGTTCGAAGCGAACGGTAAACTGGTTCCATTGAATTTGATCGGAAAAAGATCAAAGCTTTAAACACTGCATATGTATTGAAAATAGAAGGTACAATTAAAGCACTTTGTGAATAATCTTCGAGTAGGACAACTAATTTGATTCATGAGTTAAGTCAACGAGTCAAAAATGCTTTAAATTTGGTTGACTGGTTTCTTGTGCAAACGTCTTTCATTCAAACTATATATACCATTAACCAATCTATATATAGTGGAAGTCATGAGAACAGGTGCACATGTTATTCAAATGTTATAAATACTTAATTAACAACTTAAGTTTACAAGTTGTTATTGCTAGGGAAAATGTAGTCTAAATTTCAAATCGTAGAAATCCAAAATGTAGTAGAAATATGATGCTACTTCGAGGCGGAATATTTTTTATAGTATTTGTCTGATATGACGCTAAATCTGATATTCTTTAAGTTAACTTGTATAAATGCAGGCATGATAAGTTGCTTTCTCATAAATCAAATTACACTTAATCCTGGAGGCAGCCTCATAAAGAAACCGCCGCCTCATTAGATCATAGAATCCAAATAACTGTATAAACGAAACAAGATGGTCACGTGGATGCGCGAGCCCACGTGATCACGCGCGTTGTCACGTGTTACACACATGACATAGCAGTCACTTTCACTATGTCGGGCCGCTGCGTGAGGAGGGGAGACGCATAAAACCCCAGTTCTGATAGGATGAATGTTGTGTGAGTTTCTCCTTGATCATTCCAGTGACCAGGATGTGGCAATTGAGAAATATTCAGTACTCAAGGGCTTTTGCAAGGAGATGCGCAGATGAAATTCAACTAGTGCTTGCCCAACACTTACCGTTGTAACTGTATCGGCGCACAATGCATATCGGGAACAATATTATCTGCTTTTGCTTCTGCCCTTTATGTAAAATTTCTTTCTTTTTTCTCATTTTTTCTCAGCGATTGTTCCACTTCAATTGATTTATCATTGTTAGTTTTGTGAGCGACATCATATTTATTTATATGATCGTAAACGATTTGGACGATTTTATTTGCACTCTGCAACTCTTGATATATACTTAAAGTAAAATAATGCAGCACCACATTAATGCTGTTATTATCTATATATAATCTTCAATGTTTTTCTTTATTTCAAAACATACTTTATATTCAGACGAAAATCAAAATGAAATTCTACGTTATGCTGCTTCTTGGCCTGCTAGCCTTTGCTGCACGTAAGTAATCCTTTCGTTTGAAGAGTTTACTTAGATACTTCTTCAAAATTTTACTTAGATACTTCTTAAAAATAAATCAATTATATAAATCTTAACGCTTGTCACAACTTATAATTATATTATTGCGCATTTAATTTATTTAAATTAATCGGCCTTCGGAACCAGTCGATTTCGTGGCTTGTTATTTAACTAACTCGATTTGTGTTTTATTATTCATCCATAAATTAAAATTTGTCAATTTATGAAACCAGTTGTAGTACGGTTAGAATATCTACATTTTTTCAGGAGCCCAAGAACCTGCCGCCGACGATGGTGCCGCCGCTGACGATGGTGCCGCCGCTGACGATGGCGCCGCCGCTGACGATGGTGCCGCCGCTGATGATGGTGCCGCCGCTGACGATGGTGCCGCCGCTGACGATGGTGCCGCCGCTGACGATGGTGCCGCCGCTGATGATGGTGCCGCCGCTGATGATGGTGCCGCCGCTGATGATGATAGTAGCGCAATGAGTATGACCATTGCTGCAGTTCCTCTCGTCTGTGCCATCCTTCGTCTGTAGATATAAGGTATGTCTGTATGCAGGCACCTATATAAACTTAAATTTCGAGGTTATCAAACAGTTAACTTAACATGTCAATTGTTCATTTAATGTGCAAGTTGTTATGTCGATTCATCATGCCTGCTATCTCCAAGTACATTTAAGACAACGAGGATCTCAACTCTGAAGCCTGATTCCTGGAGGTTCCCATTTTTCGGTGATACGTCATAATATAATTGGGAAATTCTCACGCTTACATGTTAACTAGTTTCACAAGCTAAACTTGATAGGTTCCCAGTTGTCGGTCAGCCGTCATTTTGTAATGTACTAAAAATATATAAAAAAAAATATTAAAAAAAGTTCTATGTAAGTGGGGGGGGGGGGGGGTTCTTCTTTCCCATTTGTATAATTGAAGTTTAATAGCTCCACTCTCCAGTGAGCTATATATATCTCCAGTGAAATATAATTATTTCAGGTCAAATCTATGGTAATGACGTAGGATAAGGAAACTCAAAAAATTTCCAACTGTCAGAGTGTTACGAAGATCCAAGAGAATCGTCATGCTCCTAGCCCTTAGCATAATGACTAAAATCCCTGGAATGTGACCGAATCGTTTGGAACTTTAAGACATTCCCTGCATTGATACCGAATTTCAGAAATCTTAGGTTTCCGTTTAGATATAGAAACTGACACTAAGTGATTTATGAATTTTTACTTATGTTACTTGATATAATATAATTCGCAGTTAGTTTATTATGTTCATGTTTTAATTTGTATTCCTTTTATTTTGTAACATAACCTGTCATTATAACTGAGTTCGTCTTACTCTAAACAATTAAATGCTCATTCTAAATTTCAAATTCTTGAAATCTTTTTCTTAAATCAAAACAACATTTTCACAAATATCATTATACCCTTCAAAAATATTTTCTCAATGCATTCTTGTAGTCAAATGCCAAACATAAATTGGGAAACGTATAATTAATTTAGTTAGTAAGTCGAACGTTGAAGGAATGAGATGGTTAGAAATAAGGGAAAAATTGTGGGATAACGACGTTGTAGGTTGATTATGATCTTACCTACTGTCGCGGCCATGGCTCCATGGCGAAGAAATTCTTGATCTAGACGCGCATCGCCCTTTACGGTTAAAACGACTCGCAATTGCGCACCCTCTTCCATGTTTTCTCTTCCACTTCCAGTATTTGGTTTATATAGTTATACTGTGAAGTATAAGATTCCACCGTATGCGATCGATGAAACCGAAATTAACATTTTATCCGCTTTTCGGATGGTGGAAACGGTAGATTTGGAGCTTAAAACCGGCTTAACATAATCCCTTATGACTACCGTCCGCTTTGAAAAACTTAAAAATACTATTACTGGATATCTACAAAACTATTCACAACATATAACAAGCTCATCACACACTTTCGTAACCGGTGTAGCAGTGATTCTCATGATCCTTGTTTGAGTCGCTAAGAGTCATGTCACTACTCCAAGTTCGACAAGCAAGAGGGTTCATAAAAACTGTATCTGAGCTTAACATACACTTGTGGGATCGTACCCCCGGTAATCTGAGACTGCCAGTAAATTTTTCATTTATCGAGATATTATTTAGGATTGTTTCTGAGCTGACCTCGGATCTTTCTGCCTTATTTATGTCACCGTTTCTGGTTTTGCTTGGCTGGGTTGTGATGATCGGAAACTGAGATGTTGCGCAAGTTTTGTCGCAATCTTTGGAAAGAGGGTTTTGGTTCTTATAGGAAATACGCGTTAGGTCATCACTATGAGTTTTAATAGCAATAGCATTATGAGTGATATTGTCGATGTTGAGAGTATTGTTGATATTGTTGCACTCTGATGTAAGAGCGTCTCTACTCGTAGCACTATCATCTGACACACAATGGTTATTTATAGCAGCACTGTCTTCCACTACTCTGGAATCTGGAAAAAATCTTGTTAATAAGTTTTAAATCAATTAATTTTGGCATCTTGCCTAAGTGAAGTCCCCGTAAGTGTGTTGATTCCCGACTCTCGCAGCTCAAAGCTGAACGAGCTTAGTACGGTAAACGGATATTATCTTGTCAAGCAAACTGGCCAAAAGGTAGAACTAAAAAAAATCTTCCAGAAACCTCTGTACGCAGCTGCTATACAGATATCGATATTCGTCTCCTTGTAGTTAGTCCTGTTATACAGCATGTTTCTGGCAGCTTGACGGAGTTTCTGTGACAAGCCGCTGCTTCTTTCTCTTATGTCTTGTTTAAAGACTGTGGAAACTGAATGTTATAGTGACAACTGACAAAGTGACAACAGTCAGTGGAAACAGAATAAATTTATTACCCACTGGCAAGCGCGACCGAGTAACAAAAGTCAAAACCCCTGCCACAGAGTAACAAAGCCTCCTGCCACAGAGTAACAAAGCCTCCTGCCATGGAGGAATAAAGCCCCTGTAACAGAGTAACAAAGCCCCCTGCCAAGGATTAACAAAGCCCCCTGCAACAGAGTAACAAAGCCCCCTGCCAAGGATAATTAACATAGCCCCCTGCAACAGAGTATTAAAGCCCCCTGCCACAGAGTAACAAAGCCTCCTGCCATGAGGGAGCAACAGATCAACCCCTGCCGGGGAGCAACGAACATTTTATTTCTGTTTGTATTTGTACATTTTATTTCTGTTTGTATTTGTACATTTTATTTCTGTTTGTATTTGTACATTTTATTTCTGTTTGTATTTGTACATTTTATTTCTGTTTGGATTTGTACATTTTATTTCTGTTTGTATTTGTAAATTTTATTTCTGTTTGGATTTGTACATTTTATTTCTGTTTGGATTTGTACATTTGTACTATTTTATTTCTGTTTGTATTTGAACATTTTATTTCTGTTTGTTTTTGTACATTTTATTTCTGTTAAGTTTGTATTTGTACATTTTATTCCCGAAGGCCCGGCAGGCAGACGCAGGCGCAATGATCGTTCGGCTACAATCGAAATCCTCAGGCTTAATATGAGGCTCAACTTTCTCAGTTTTCTGCGTTTCTCTTACTAGAAAGTAATTAATTTTCTTCTTTTTCTAAAACTCACCAGATACTGAAACATTACTGCGAGGAACACCCCTGTTGTTTAGAGAAAAAATATTGGACGGGTTGTCCTTCGTGAATAGTTCACTGACCCTCTTTTTGTACTGTCTTCGCACGATTCCTCTCGTAAACACCCTGCCAAATAAATAAAAATGCGTTAAGGATTCGATTATATATTGTAACACTTACTATTTGTCAAACATGATAGTAAAAATTTGAATTTCAGGTTCTGAGCAGCTTCCCAACCAATAAGCTATTAAGCAAAGTCTTTAAATAAAACTACATTTTAAGATGTTGCCAATAAGGCAAATTTGTTACATTATAGTGTATCAAAACAACATAATTTACCTGGTATAATAAATTACAGGATTTGCAGCACTGTTCAAATAAACCATGATCAGAACCTTGACACTCAGCATGTATGACCATCCCTTTACTCCAAATGTGCTGGTAAATGTGTCCTCTGGTATTACCTGGCAAGTTGGTACTTGATGTCGTGATGACAAAGTAGCGTTACATAATGATAATGATATTGTGACTACAGTCTACAGGGTGAACAAAGCAGAGTAACATTGGAATTACACGAAATATGACTTCTTACTTTAACTTTAAGCTTAATAAGATTGAAGGTATAGAAGTTTTCTAAAGTTTTCCAATAAGCATGAAGGGCGCGGCTCCGAGCCGCAGTTTGTAAGTGTACCGGTATATAGATATCATATATTGATATGAAATTTGTTAAATAAAGAAACTCGATAGTGAGGAAATATAGATTATAGTGCTATTTGTTAGTGTTACCTCTACGATGTTTAGAAAGAACAGCGCAGAGTTTATCCACCACGGTAAATAGCAAAATGTGAACAGTCCCAAAATTATTCCTGCGTGAAAAGTTCAGTTATTGGTACTGCGTTTTGATATTGCTGTCCCTGCGATATGTGGTGAGACCAACAATTGTTTAATCCTTTAGATCAAGGCATCCTACAGGAACAATGATAATATAAATACAATTATCCCGAAGTAACCTATAGTAAGCCGAAGTAACCTATAGTAAGCCGAAGTAACCTATAGTAAGCCGAAGTAACCTATGGAATCCTACAGTAACCCGTGGTAAGTCATTATAAGCTGCAATAACCCATGGTAACCTATAAAAGTAACATATAGTAACCTATAGTGACCGGTACTCCCGTAGATACCCTATATTACCTAAATTTACCTATAGTTAGCCGAAGTAACAGCTGTAATAACGTTAAATAACCGTACAGTATAACTATAAGCATAATAACCGTAGCATAACCTGTGGTAACAGCTGCAGATTGCCTAGTTCGAATCTGATCTTGTTTCCTAGTCAGCTCGGCGTTGAAACTGCTGGAACACCAAGCATTATCACTTCGAGTGGGTAGCCTGGCGTTCTTCCTGTTGAGCATTTATCATCAGAAATTTATGCTTACTATATTCAATTCAAGCCGTATAAACGTCACGCTTACAGGAACTTTAATTCCTTCGATTTTTCGGTGTTGCTTATTGCGGATTTGACGAGATAATATCCGTCTATCGTTCTCACTTTAACGAAACGATCGTTCAGCTTTGAGCCTTAAGAGTCTGGTATCACTGCGACATGTTGCGGTTATACCCGATTTTACCCGACTCTCGCAGCTTAAACCTGAGCTGAACTTCGAACCGTTTCGTTAGATTAAGTTAGAAAGTTAAGACTAGACAGATATAATCTCGTTAAGGTGTTGTTTGCAACATGCCGGACATATTAAGTGTTTGAAATCGGTTCTTTCTTGGCAGGCGCGGCTCCGCTCGCTTCTGTTATCACTTCGCCTTAAATTCAAGTAAAAGCGGGAGGAACCAGGCTATGTTGTTAATGTAGCAGATGTGACATATTTTCCGTGACAAATTTTGGACAGCAACTAAAACTGTTCATTTTAAGAGCACCAGACCGATGGCTGGATTCGGTTTTCTGCAAAACAGGGACATATGTTTGAAGTCCAAAGTTTGCAGGAAGAAGTGTTGCCCATAATTAATTCCGTCTGAGTCTAATGTATTAACGAAACTCATTCTGCTTTTTTTAGCTGAAAGAGTCGGGTGTAACCGCGATAAGAGCTGGAGTCCATGAGTGATGAGTCCGCATCTTTCTTCGCTCCTTATTTCCTGCCTTTGAAAACAAGTAATGCTAGAAGGAACGAGGAAAGGTCGGACAAAGTCAAAAGGGACAGCTACCTGAGGATTAAGGAGACCTACCTGAGGATTAAGATTAAGGGGACCTACCTGAGGATTAAAGGGACCTACCTGAGGATTAAGGGGACCCACCTGAGGATTAACTTTAAGGGGACCTACCTGAGGATTAAAGGGACCTACCTGAGGATTAAGGGGACCTACCTGAGGATTAAGAAGACAGCCACCTGAGGAATTAGGGGACAGCTACCTGATGATTAAGGGGACCTACCTGAGGATTAAGG